>NW_004624765.1:23608970-23650284 GCF_000247695.1 Heterocephalus glaber | reverse complement strand
CAAGGTGCATTATGTAAAGGTACAATTCCCAATGAGAAATGTAATTGTGTTGTATACCTACAATGTACCAATAAAAGAATTTAATACAAAAAAAGCCTACTTAAAAAAAGACCGGATTGAATATCCAACCTGACAGTGCTGAGAGGAGGCTTCTGGGGGGAGCAGGTAGAGGAGGTGAGGTAGGATTCTGCAGAAGAGAGAAAGCAGCATCTCACCTCTTCTAACAAGGCTACTTCAGAGCTTCTAGAGCTGCTCATGGTAAGGGGTGTCTCTTTGGCTGTATTTTGGTAGACCACTATTGCCAACAAGGAGTTCCTTCTTTTCATACAGTCTCCAGGCAAGCTCTGCAGCAGGTTAGTGGAGTGAGCCCTCATCCCTGGAGGGGACAGACAGGTGCACTTGGCTTTGTGGGGCTGTGGTCAGCAGCCATTACCCCCAGAGTGATGCAAGCGGGAGGGCAGAGGTGAGGCTAGACGATGGGAGCTGGCACGGTGGAGGGGAACGTTCCCACCACGCCTGGGGGTGTGGGCCCCCATGCTTTTGGATAATCACAGCGACTTATCATTTCTGTACACTCCCATGGGTCTGCAAAAGGCTGGTGGGATCTTAAAGGCTCTTCCTCTGCCCATGGCCTATGCCCGGGTCCTGACAGCTTCCGGGGCCAGGATCCAGGAGGCATTAAAGCAAGATCCCCACAGACACCAAAGTCCAAGGAGGCTCATGTCCCTCCTATAAAATGACACAATGCTTCTGTAAGCTTTAAATCATTTTTAGGCTATGAATACCTAAGACAATGTAAGTACTATTTTTTTTTTTTTTTGGTACCGGGGATCAAACTCGGGACCTTACACTTGCGAGGTAGGCGGCAGAACCACTGAGCTAAATCCCTGACCCTGTAAATACTATTAAATAGTTTAGGGAATAATACAAGAAAGAAATAAAGAAAAACTCCACACATGTTTAGTACACTCACAAGTTTTTGCCCAGAGACGTGCAGTTGGTTGAATTGCAGATGTGGAACCCACAGGGAAGACTGCACACCGATTACTTCCTATGGAGCATCACCACCAGCTCCACCTTGGAACCGTATCTCAGGATCCCTGCAGCTGGGTAGAATAATCTCTCATCTTTGGGGCTCTCCCTGTCCCCCAAAGCTCAGCCATGATCCTGGTCCCACTGTGGAAGCTCAGGCTACCTTGGGAGATGTCCTGCCACCACAAGGCCTCTACAACACCCCCTTATGGGTCACAGAGGAAACCACAAAGGAAGTCTTCATTCCACTGCTATGTGGGGGGAGGCTGGGACCTCTACACTCAGTGGACCCAAAGCTGTCTGCATCCCTAACCCATGCATGCCACCCCCTATCGCCTGCCTTCAGTGACCAGAGATAGCACCAAGTGCACCCACAGATGGGAGGGGCCCAGGCCCAGCAAACTGGCCCAGGGAGGACACAGCCACTGCGCATGTGAACCCAAACCTTTATGAAACTCCAAGAACCCAGAGCGAAGCTGGAGAAGAGGAATCCCAGGAGGGGAAGTGAGCAGTGGGCACTTGCAGCAGGCTGCTTGGATCTAGGAAGAGAGCAGAGGTCTGCACTCCTTGCCTAGAGCTCTCCCAGGTGAGGCCCTTACAGCCCCACAAGGTGTTCACTGTGCGCGTCCAGCACCCCCTTGTGGCCAAAGAACACAATGGTGGGGACTTGGAGGTTTTCGAAATAGGAGGTGCCTTCAACATTAGTATCTGCAAATATTTTCTTCATAGTCACCAAACAACTCTATCTCACAGAACCCTATATGCATCCTACAATAAGGCAGGAGGGGGCAGGCCCCAGAGTACTTGTAGGAACTCTACTCTGTCCAGGGGACTTACCAAAACAGGACTGGGAGATGGTCCTTTGTACCCGAGGCAAGTCACACGACTTGCCTGTAGCTGGAGATGACTGAATAGTCATGGTGGCACCAGGATCTCCATATCCTTTTGTAGTGATCAAAGCACAACACCAACAATGGAAGTCGGCAGGTTACCCAGTGAGCAGAAGCCTTAGTTCATTCTCCTGAGCAGAGATTTCTCCCCGGGTGCCACTCCCTGCAGGGACGGACCATGACTAAGCCAGAATTGGTCCCAGAAAGGCTCCAGGCAGCAGCCTGAACAGCCCTTGAACCCTCTCTATCACCCAGGGCTCCAGATACTCGGAAGGAGATGCAAGGAGACAAGGATGCAGGGATAGGGCTGCTCCTGCTGCAGTGCCCAGCCAGAGACACATGGCGTGGGTGCCAAGGCGCCACACCATTCTCCATGCCTGTTGTATCACGGGGGGTGGCTTGGCCTGTGATAGGCCTGCGTATGGCAGACACTCCTGGCCTCGCAGAGGGAGAGGGCAGCTACAGGCTTTCTCCGTGTGATGCAAACTATCAGACAAAGATCAGACTGGGGCCTTGGATAAATCCGACTCTGATCTGTTCCCGAGATTGGATAGCTATCAGGAACAGCCAGTTCGATGAGGCTTATCAGCATGGTCTCAGAGCTGCTTACAATATTTTTAATCATTTTTTAAAAGTCTGAAAATAGAGGAAACTCAAATCCCACAGACAAAAGAGATAAGCTCAATGGAAAGGAATTGAGCACAGGCATGCAGAAGGGCTGAGTTTTTTGGGAACAAGGCTGCCTTAGAAACTGAGAAATAATGTAAAAGTAGTGATCAAATAATTAACAAATCCAGGCATGGTAATGCACACCTGTGCTCTATGAGCTCCAGGAGACTGGGGTGAGAAGCTCACAAGTTTGAGCCCACCCTGGGCAACTTAACAACTTAGAGACTCAAAACAAAAAACTAAAGATGTACGTAGCTCAGTGCAAAGGGCCTGGTTTCAATCTTTATAAATGAAAAGGTAAATAAGCAAGCAATCAAACAAACACAAGATTTAAAACTTAACAAATATAAAATTTGTTCTGATTTTCCAAATCCATGTTTGAGGCTATAACCATCTCACTATTTCTATTCTCCAGACCTCCAGAAATTGGTTTGGCTTGGGAGAGGAGGAAATCCTTTATGATTATTTTTCTTTCACTTCCTGTGTTCATCAGCTTTCGATCACTGTAACAAAACACCTACGACCATCACTGTATAAAGTGTTTACTTTGGCTCAGAGCTGCGGAGGTTTCAGTTCATGGCTGCTGGGCTCCCTTACTTGGGGGCCTGTAGGGGGCAGCACATCACAGTAGCAGTGTGTGGTGGAACAAAGCGGCTCCCACACAGCCAGGAAGAGAGAAAAAGGAAGACATCTGGGTTCCAATACCCCCTCAGTGACACATTGTCAGGAGCAATGTTACATAATTTTAGGGAAAAATCATTTGGTTAGCCGAGTTCTCCTGCCTACAACCCAGCTATAGAATTCCGAGACATAATTGCATTTTGGCCTCCGGTCACAACTGAGACCTCAATGATCCGGTGATGCTGTCTGTGATTCTCCAGGACAAGAAACATCCTGGGACCTGAGAACATCCTGGGAGGAACAAACATCTACTCAGTTCCTCCTTGATCTTGGATTGTTACATCTTATTTACGCAGGATGTACTGAACTCTCTGCAAGTCATTTGTTACATTTGTTTCTCCTGATGTACTGAGTACTGAATAAAAGGTGCGGTAAGCTGGGGGCTTTTGTCTTTTCAGAGCAGCACTGATCAGACCCTAAGCTCAGCTTCTTCTCAGTCTCATTTTTCTACCTTTCCTGTAATTCGCCGTGTGCTGCTGTGGCTTGCAGGAGACCAGGACTAACTGCAGAGGTTCTGGTAATGTCCCCTTTCCCTGTTCCCTACAACACATCCCCAGTGACCTTACTTCCCTCCACTAGGACCCACTTAATAAGGGCTCCAAGGCAAGGACAGGCCTGTATAACTAGAGTTGGAGGGGCATCCCAGAGCCAAACTATAGCACTTCCCATCTTCATGTACCACTCAGAAATGAGGTGAAAATTAATCTTTCAAACTGCATTCATCCCCACATTATCTACTCTGTTTCAGTAGCCTTGCATAGGACAGGTCAGATGATACTGCTGTGCAGGGGAAGGACCACTGCATAAGAAATCACAGGTCTTGGGTTCAAGCCCTGCTTCTATTGCTTATGTGCTGTGCTCATCCGGTAAACTTCCTAATAGATCTTCCCTGTGTTAACAGAATTAACACCAAGACCTTCTTGGTTCACTCAGCCTCTCTCACCACTCAAAGAGACTCAGGACACTGACATATAAACAGTCTGGATGCCCAGCTCTTCCTCTCTGGGATGCCCGGGAGCACCTTGCTAGTACCGACTGTCTTTCCTGTGACCCCAAAGAGAAGCAGCCTGGCCCAGTAACAAGTAATAAGTAACAAGTCCCCCCTCCTGACAGTGCTCAGGGGCAAGTAGCCAACCTCTCAGCATAGCAGCTATCAGGCGTCCCATGGTGCAGGCCCATGGTTGAAATTCAGTGATTAATTCATACCTGGCGTGAGCACAGCCCATGCCTGAGAAGTGCTCCGGTCATTGCTGGTGTGATAGCTTTTTCTTAGAATCCTGGGCAATTTCACCACACCCTAGAGGCTACAGCATTGCAGAAAGATTTACAGCAGGGGGTGACATTAGCAGAGTCTCCGGCTGGCAGTGCAGGAGGAGGGGCACCACCAAGAAATGTGTAGGTGGGGAAGCTTTGGGAGTTCTTCTGAGCCATTCAGTGGGTATTTACAGAAGGAAAAAGAGAAGGGAGATGTGCTGGCTGGGCAGGGGGTGGGAAGGAAACAGCGTCCTAGGCTGCAGACTGCGGGACTTGTGTTGCCTTAGAAGCACAAGTGGTATGGCCTTGAAGGCAGCCAGAAACACTGTAAAGATTGTTCACTTGATCAGTGACAAGGTGATGCTATCTGGCCTCTTCCACAGGGTCACACTAGGACAGGCAAAGCCAGCAGATGGAAACGTGTCCTGATTTAAACTCGCACTTTGTGGGGACAGCATGTGTGCACAGAGCTGCTGCCCTTTGTCTGCTTTCCCAGCTTCAGCGGGGTGCACTGAGAGACTCAGGCACACCCACGGGCTTCTGTCTGCATCCAACTGAAATGAGGTGGGATGTAGACGAAACCCAGACACTGCCCATGCCTCCCCAGGTTTGGAGTTAAAAATCAAGGTCCTTTGACTTTTGTTGTTGGTGGTGTTTTTGTTTTTGAGTAGTACAGGCTGGCCTCAAACTCACAGCGACCCTCCTGCCTCCGCCTCCTGAGTCCTGGGATCACAGGTGTGCACCACCATGCTCTGCAAGGTCCTTCCAGTTGTACTGGTTGGGCCACAGTGCTGTTCCCCCAGCTACGATGCCCAGGACTTCGCATGTCTATTGCTCACACACTCCCAGTCATTCCTCACCCCACATGAACACTTGTTACCCACCCGGATGGTGAGCTGGACCCTGAATCTCCACCCTGGATGGGTCCTCACTACCTACTTCCTTGGTTTCCTGACCAGAGGAGAAATCCCTTCGGCTCCCTTTTGTTCAACCTCCAGGCCCTTCCTTCAGATCATAGCTGCCCTTCCTTTCCTAGTATCAAGGTACCAAGATGTCCTCACCTCATCATACCCAAACATGCACGACTCACCAAGTCTGTTTCTGACAATAAAGAATGAAAAGGGAAAGAGAGCTGATTGTAGTGACCAAAAAGGAAATTCCTAAGAAACAGTGACCGATCAGAACCTCTCCAGAGCCACATCAGAGAAGCTAGGGATGCACAAGCGCCAAGTTCTGTGGGACAAGACGCATCAGTCCTGACCACTTGCAGTATTAGAAAGGAGCAAGGAAAATTCCTTACTGATCACTGAGAGAGGAAGATACTAACATGTTTTAATTTCTTTTACTGTGCTTGATTTTCAAATCCTTCATGAGTGATGAGTAAGGCACTGATGTTTCTTATCAGTTAGGAACATAGGCACTTGCCATACACCACCGTCCTAAACCTAGGAAAAAGAGGGTGGGGGAACAAACTTATAAAACAGAAGGAGGAGAAAGATGCAGTGGTGGCTAACAGAGATGGGAGCATGTTGGAAGAGCAAGATCAGGCCATGCAGCAGGAGCTTGGAGCTAATCCACACCCCAGCAGGAAGGGAATAGGCTGCAGATACTGAGCTGCTGCCCCCTCTGCCCCTGTTTCTTCTAGTCAGACCAGCCCTTTACCTTCAGGGAAGAGATAAGGCAATATTCACCCAAAGACACCGAACATGCTGTCTAGGGAGAATTAAGGCATGGGAGAAACATGGTGAACCCAAATAATGTACTCAGCTTAAAAGTCTAGGCCCCTTGCACCTTCTTTTATTTTTAATTTTATTTTATTGGTACATATTAGGTATACAATATAATGACATTCATCATGGGAAATTTGCACCTGTACATAATCTCTCTTGGTTCTTATTTTTTCCCCTTCCTCTGCCCTCCCTTCAACCCCTCAATCCCTCCCTATTTACAAAGACTTTGTTTCCATTTTTTCATTTTCTCATATTAATCCCATTCCCTTCTTTCCTTTCCCCTAGCCCTCCCACTTCCCCTTCCCCTTTGCCCCTTTTCTTTCTACTTCACATTATCTATTATAATTTTTAGTACTTATTTACACTTTCAGTTTCTCACACCAGAGAAACTATTCGGTATTTACACATGTGTGTCCTATTTATTTCACTTAAGAGTATCACCTCAATGTGCATCCACTTAGCTATAAATGTCTCTAATTTCTCATTGTTATGGCTGAGTAGTACTCCATTTTATTTTAAAAAACCACATTTTCTTTATCCAGTCTCCAGTTGATGGGCATTTGGGCTGTTTCCAAGTTTTAGCTATTACAAATTGTGCTGCTATGAACATGGGTGCACATATATCACTGTGGTATGATTCTTTTAATTCTTTGGGGAAGATCCCCAGCAGGGGAATAGCTGGGTCAAATGGGACTTCCAGTCCTAGTTCTTTGAGGTGTCTCCATACTGATTTCCACAGTGGTTGCACCAGTCTACACTCCCACCAGCAGTGGAGCAGGGTTCCTCTTTCCCCACAGCCCCGCCAGCATTTGTTATTGGTTGATTTCATGATAGCAGCCATTCTTTCTGGAGTGAGATGGAATCTTAGCATTGTTTTCATTTGCATCTCTCGAATGGCCAGTGATGTTGAACATTTTTTCATGCATTTATTTGCTATTTCTACTTCTTTTGTGTGAGCAATGTCTGTTCATTTCAGATGCCCATTTTTGTATTGGGTCTTTAAATTTGGGAGGTCTGATTTTTTAAATTCTTTATAGATTCTAGATAGTAGACCTTTGTCTGAGGAAGAGCAGGTGAAGATTTTTTCCCACATTGTGGGTTGTCTCTTCACACTGCTGGTGGTTTCGCTTGCTGTGCAGAAGCCTTTTAATAAGAAGAGATCCCAGTTGTTGATTGTTTCTGCTAGTTCACTGGCAACTGAGGTTTTGTTCATAAAATCTTTTTCTACACCAATGTTCAAGAGTTCTACCTAACCTCTGTTTCAAGTGATTCAGCATTTCTGTTTTAATATTTAGATCCTTAATCCATTTTGATTTTAGTTTAGTGCATGGTGAGAGATATAGGTCTAGTTTTAATCTTTGGCAAGTTGAAACCCAGTTTTTCCAGCACTGTTTATTAAAGAGGCTGTCCTTCCTCCAGTGAGGGTGGTTGGCTCCTTTGTGAAAAATGAGGTGGCTGAGTGTGTCTGGAGTTGTTTCTGCATCTTCTAATCTGTTCCACTGGTCCTCAGGTCTGTTTCTTTGCCTTGCACCTTCTCAGCCTAAAGTCTAACCTATCTGGCACCCCAGCACTGGCATTCAAGCCCTCCATCCTTCCTCCCATCCTGTCACACCCTGCACATAATCTCACCCAGGCTTCTGATGAGGGGACAGACTAGAGGGACTGTTGTGTGTGTCACAACAGACAGAACAACGTCAGGAAAACTAGTGAACCCAGCCTCTTATTCCCAAATATGCATCTATCTAAAATGAATACATCAAAAATGAACACATATAAAAACACCAGCACCAAGAGAAAGATCCTGACAAGCAAACCTGCCTCAGTAGAGGACTTAGAAAATAGAAAAAATAATAAACTCATATTAGTAACATCAAAAAGTCAAAAAGGTAACAAATGCATAAAAAATCAGGGCACAACAAAAATATTTTAAACATTACCTGGGTGTGATATTATACACCTGTAATTGTAGTATTCTGGGGGCTGAAGCAGGAAGACCACAAGATTGAATCTAGTCTGGGCAACTTAGTGACTTAGCCAGTGTGTGTCTCAAAATAAAAAATTAAAGGAAGTTCTGGGGCTGTAACTCAGTGCAAATGTCCTGGGCTTGTTTATCAGTATGGAAAAAAATCCTTTTAAAATTGAATATATAATTTGTAAAGTTGCATAAATATATATTATACACACAACATATATATAGAGAGAAAACAGAAGTTTGTAAAGTAGTTAAGAAAACCTCTAAGATCATAGAGCAAATATTCAAAGAACTGGAAACTTGAATGAAAGACAAGAGACAAGTCAGTCTAGGTTTACCATGTCCCTAGGCATTCCAAGAGGAACAATGCAGAAGGAAGAACATTATCAAAGGAATAATAATTAAAACTGCTCTGATTTAAAGAAAAAAAATAAACAGGTCTTCAGATTGAAAGAGCTATCAAGCCCCTGGAAAAATGAATGGAAAAAGGTACATATGTAGATTCATGACAATATCATTGCACAACAGACAGAAAACAAAGCTAAAGATTTTCAGAAGAAAGGGATCACAGTGGATAAAAAATCAGAGAAGCCATGCCACAACCACCCCTACTGGGAATCAAAAGTGACTTCAAAATACATTTTCACACATGTAAGGATGAGAAAGTTCATATTTATCTACCTGTTCTGAGAAAGGCACTTAAGTAAGCAGTTCACTAAAATGTGAGTGAAAGCCAAGAAAGAGGAAGACTTAAGATACACACTATGCTGAAACTCACCCAAGAGTCTAATGGAAATTCATCCCTACAATGATAGATTTGCCCTAGAAACCTATGAGTCCATTTTAGAAAAGTCCATGAAACTTTAACTGTGTTCTAAACAGTAGCTGGAATCACCATAGTGGTGACATACAGTAATGACATGTAAGGAAAACATAGCTTTCCTCTCTTAAGGAGAGCATATTTAGAAATGTCAAAATTAACTGATTAAAATGGCAATAGCACAAAAAGTTCTCAAACAGTGGACCTACCATATTGAAATGTAATAGACATATAATATATTGGCCAATAACATCACAGAGGAGGTGGGTATATGGCAATAAATATTACATGCTGTGGTATGGATCTGGAATGTCCTCCAGACTCCCGTGTTCTCAGAGGTGAGGCCTTTGGAGGGTTGTTGTTGGATCACTGGGGTGCTATACTCACTGGTGGATTGCACCAGTGAGTTCAGCAGCTGAATATGCTGTTGGGAGGTGAGCACTGGTCAAAAAGGCAGGTCACGGCCGGTGTGATCTGGAAGTGTGCGTCTCCCTCCCCAGATCCTCCTCTCTCCCTCTGTTTCCTGGCCACCATGATGTGAGCAGCTTTCCTTCCCCAAGTTCTTCCCCATGCTATTTCTGTCCTGGAGGCAGCAGACTATGGACTAAACTGTGAGCTAACATAAACCTTTCCTCCTGTCAGTTGTGGCTAGCAGGTATTGCCTTAGGGATGGAGAAGGTGACTATGACGTCACACAAAAGGAGGAAAGTGAACAGAGCTCTATAAATGCAGTATTCTTATACATCACAAGAACTGTGATTATTTAAGCTTATTTTGACAAGTTTAAATGTATATGATAAACTCTGGATAAACTACTTTAAAAAAATCTCAAAAAGCATAGTGGAAAAAAAATCACTAAAAATTAAAATGCTACCTTAGAAAGTATTCATTCAAGGCAAAAATAAAAAAGGAATAGAGAAACAAAAAGTCATGAGACAACTAAAAATAGAAAGTTAAGTAGAAGATATAAATTCAATTATATCAATGGTAGTATTGTTAGTGAATGGATAAAACATTACAATCCAAAGGCAGAGTGTCAGGGAACATAAAAAACATGCTCCCTATATGCTGTAGGGAGGAGACATCCTTTAGCATCAAAAATACAGACAGATTGAAAGTAAAAGGATGGCAAAAGATGTATCATGCAAATAGCAGCCATGAGAAAGCTAGAGTGAATATCCTCATACTGACCAAAACAGACTTCAAAACAAAAAATATTGCTAGAGATACAGAAGGATACACCATTAGGAGGTATAACAACTGTAAATGTATATACACTTCATAACAGAGCACCAAAATACATGAAGTAAAACTGATACAAAGGAAAGGACAAGTAGACAATTCAACAATAATAGAGACTTCATGTTCCACTTTGGTTTTTTTTTTGGTACCGGGGATTGAACTCGGGACCTTGCACTTGCGAGGCAGGCAGTGGCACCACTGAGCTAAATCCCCAGCTCCACTTTTAATAATAGACAGAACAACTAGACAGAAGGCAAACAAGGAAATAGAAGACTTGAACAACATCAGAAACCAACTAGACCTAACAGATATCTATAAAACACTCCTTTCAACAACAGAATATAAATTCTTCACACATCCTAACCAGTCTGATATTTAGATGAGATGGACAAATTCCTAGAAAAACACAAACTTTCCAAACCAATTCATGAAGAAATAGAAAATGTGAATAAATCTATGACAGCGAAGAGAATTAGTGGTCAATAAACTACCCACAAAGAAAAGGTCAGACCAAATGGTTTCACTGCTGATTCTGCCTACTAGCTAATGAATTCATACCAATTCTTCACTAACTCTTCTACGAGATGAGAGAGCACTTCTAAAGTCATTCTATGAGTTCATCATACCCTGTTAATGAAAACCACACGAAACTGTCACAAAGAAAAAACAACTAAAGATTAATATCTCTTATGAATATTGATAGAAAGAAACCTCAAAGCATACCACAGAGATATATGTGCACCCATGTTTATAGTGGCACAGTTTGTAATAGCTAAAACTTGGAAAGAGCCCAAGTGCCTATCAACTGGAAACTGGATAAAGAAGATGCGGGTTTTTTTATTAAATGGAGTACTACTCATCCATAAAGAACGAGAAACTAGAGATGTTTATAGCTAAATGGATGCATATTGAGGCCATATTATTAAGTGAAATAAATAGGACACACGTGTAAATACCGAATAGTTTCTCTAGTATGAGAAACTGAAAGCGTAAATAAGGATTAAAATGATTAAAACGAATAATTGATACTATGAAATAGGAAAAGGTCCAAAGGTGTAGGGGTGGTGGGAGGGGAAGGGGAAAAGAAAGAAGGGAAAGGAAAAACTATGAGAAAAAAATGGAAATGAAGTCTATGTAAATAGGGAAGGGTAGAGGGGGTGAAGGGCGCACAGGTAATGGGAAAAAAATAAGAACCAAGATACATCATGTACAGGTACAAGCACCCGATGATAAATGCAAACGTATTATATACCTAAAGTGTATCAATAAAAGAATTTTAAAAAGAAAGAAACCTCAAAGAAAATATTATCAAACCAAATCTCTAGCATAAGAAATAATATAGGCATGACCAAATGGAATTTATCCCAGGAATGCAAGGTTGCTTTAGCATCTGAAAATCAGTCAATACAATACCTCACAATAGTATAAAAAACAAAAATCACAAGTCATCTCAACAGACACAGAAAAGTATTTGACAAATCTAACACTTTAATGTTAAAAACACTCAACAAACAAGGAATAAATAGAATTTCCTCAACCTAATAAAGATTATTTAGCAATAATACTCAGTGCCATAGGTACTTCCATAAGGACAGACTTAGTGATCTATGGAATAGACTTGAGACTCTAAAATACAACTATGTATCCAGATCAACTGATATTCAGCAGTAGTGCCAGGAACATTCCTGGAAAAAGAACAGCCTTTTCAACAAATGATGCTGAGATAACTAGATACCCATATGCAAAATATATTAATATGCCACACACACAGTGGATCAAAGTTCTAAATGAGGGGCTAAGCCAATAAAACCATTAGGAAAACCATTTACCATGGGGTAAATCTAAACAATCTTGGATTTGGCAAAATACAAAAACAAAATTCTCTCAAATGTGGCACTAAAAGCCTAAGCACAAAAGTAAAGATAAATTGAAGAGCATTAAAATTAAAAAATTCTATGCTTCAAAGGATATCACTAAGGAAGTAGAAGGACAACCTGATAAGGGACTTGTATCTAGAATATACAAAGAATTCTTACATCTCAATGATAAAGACAGAAAAATCCCATTAAAACCAGTGGACAAAAAATTGAAATAGGCTTTTCTCTAAGAATGTTATACAAATGGTTTATTAAAAAAATGAAGAGATACTCTGCATTTTTAGTCATCAGGAAAATGCAAATAAAACCCACAGTGAGATACCACTTTGCATCCCGTAGGATGGTGAGCACCAAAAACTGAGATCAGAATGAATGTTGAGGAGGCTGAGGAGGAAGCAGACCCTCATGCTGCTGTGGGAATGGAGAATAGTGCAGTCACTCTGGAAAACAGGCTGGCAGTTTCTCAAATAATAGAGAAAAGACAGAGTGTCTCAAAGAATTAGACAGTTTTTCAAAAAATACTGTGCTTACCAGGTAACTTAGGTGCTATCAAAGAGAAACAAAAACATAAGTCCACATAAAGTACATGAACATTTATAGCAGCATCGTACGTAACAGTCAGAATGCGGGAGATAACCAAAGTGTCCACCAACAAATAAAATAAAATGTACTCTACTCATACAACAGAGTGTTATTCAGCCATACAGAGAATGAAAGGCTAACACATGCTACAACTCAGATGAACTCTGAAAACATACTGAGTGGAAGAAGCTACTCACAAAAGCTCACATATTATATTAGTCTATCCATATTAAAGTCCAGAATGGGAAAATCTTAAGGACAGAAAATAAGTGACAGTGAAAAATGGAACAGCAGAGTTTGTTTGTCTCTGTTTTTTGAGACATGGTCTTGTTATGTGGCCCATACCAGCCTCAAACTTGCCACTCTCCTGCCCTAAGGCAGAATATGGGCATGCAACACCATGTCCAGCTGACTTTTCTTTTCATGGTGATGAAAATGTTCTAAAATCAATAATAATAACGGATATAAATATCAAAGACTATAATAAAAACCATTGAATCATATACTTTTAATGGGTATGCTGTGTAGATTATATCTCAATAGAGCTGTGTAAAACAACTCTTCATTTGCCAGTTTATAAAAACTACAGGAGACAAAGGAATTAACAATGTCACAAGGAAGGCACAGTGAAATCACAGCCAAATTTACTTTTTTCAAAAAATCACTAGTATGAAGGAAAAATAAGGAATAGAATAGAATAGAATAGAATAGAAGCTGTGAATAGAATAAAAGTCTGTTAAGAGGAACTAAATGAAACGTGTACCACACTTGGATTCTGATTCTAACAAATTTATAATAAAATAAACATTTTTGAGATAAAGAGAAAAAGTCTGGATATAGGCTCAGTTAATGTTAATTGTTTTTAGTTTTGCTGGATGAACAAAGATGTTATGTGTTGTCTTAAATGTCCCTATTGGTTGAGATGCATGAAGTTATTTATAGGATAAATAACAAGAGATAGTCCTGGCATATGTTACAAAATACCTTTAAAATTTCCTCCTTCCCTTTTCTTTCCATTCTTTTTTTCTTCCTTAATAATCAGTCTAAAAGGCAAATAAGCCATATATGTGCCCTTGGCATGAATAGTGGGGGAAGCCACAATGGCATACGTGGGTCCCAGAGTGTAGGCAGCATGAGGAGAGGGTGGTCACAGGATGGCAGAGCAGCAGGGTGTGGGAAAGGCCAGGTGAGGGGGCACCCAGACCAGAGAGAAGGTGGCACAGCCCAGGGGACAGGGCACCAGGGAAAGGGTGGAGTCTGGTGTGGAGTATAATTAGAGAGAGCCCACCTGGGGATGACAGGGTGAGGAAGGAGTCCCTGAAGAAGAGGGGCCACAGCCAGGATGAAAGAAGGATTACATGTGAAGAGCTGGACAAATAAGTAAAGATATGGATAATGGGAATCAAGTAACTCACTGTTGGAGAAGGGAGTTATAGACATGGAAAAGAAAAAATTTACAATGAACTCTGTGTTACTGGATCAGAATTGGAAAACTTGTGAATTCATGGTTTCAAATATATACAGATACATTTAGAAACAAATATAGATATTAACATATGTATGTGTACATGTAGAGGTGTACATGGGTGTGTGTTGGAGGATATATGTGTATATGTGTGTGAATGTGTATGCAAGTGTGTGTGTGTGTGTGTGTGTATACTAACTCTGTATTAAGTGGTCTGGCGCCAGCAACATCCCTCCTATAATTTGGATAAGTGTTTCTAAAGGCCATGTGTTAAAGCCTTGGTCACCAGCCTGTGGCACTACTGGGAGGGAGGTGGTGGAACCTTTAAGAGGTGCAGTGTACTGAGAGGAAGTTAGGTCTTTGGGGGTGTGTCCATAAAGGCGATATTGGGACCCCCACCCATTTTTTGCTCTATCTTCTTTGATTCCTCCACCACACACTCCTGCCATGATGTGCTGCTTTACCTCAGGCCTAAAGCAATAGAGTTAAACAACCATGGACTAGAACCTCTGAAATCATGTGCTAAAATCAACATTCTCCCTTTTCTCAGTTGATTTCTTTTCTTTTTTTCCCCATTAACTTTATTGGTACATTTTAGGTATGAAATACAGTTACATTCATCATTGGGATCTTGTACCTCTAAGTTGATTTCTCAGAAATTTTATTACAGTGGTGGAAACTGCTTATACAACCCCACAAAAATACAGACAGTGCCCAGGTTTTGGATTCTAATGACCGATTCCCTAGTAAAGGAACCAGGAGCCCTGGGCAGAAATAGCTGTTGGCAGGACCAGGGCAGAGGAGGTGAGCCCATTGTATGCTTTTGTTTCATAAGGAAGGAGATGTTATATGATGCTGAAGACGTGTCAAACAGGCACAGAAGTCAGTCTGAAGGGGCATCAACATAAATACAGTAAGAAATTAAAACCCACCAAGTGAGGTAGGAAACAATGAATCAATCCGCGCAACAAAAATAAATAAATGGATAGGATTAAAGTTTAAAAACTAGAATATTTAGATATTTTCCAAATCCTCCCACCAAATATGTCTTATTTTCACAGAGAAGAGGAATAAATGTCCAATAGGGAAGCCTTGCAAAGATCTCTTTAATGAAGCGACCAAAGCAAACTCTTTCATTTCTGCCCGGCAGGATGCCCTGAGAGACACCACATTATTTCTGCAACAGAGCAGCACAATATATGACCCAAACCACAGAGAGTGTTGGTCAACTTTCCACTGCCACGACAAAACACCTGAGACAACTGTTATGGTTTAAGTGGGAAGTGTCCCCCAAAGAATCAGGTAATGAGATCTTGACATTGGAGACAATGCAGCAACATTCAGAGTGGGGCCTGGAGAAGTGACTGGATGGTGCAGACTTTAACTTCATCCATGGATTAATCCATGGACGAGATCATAATTGACAGCATTATCAGCAGGTGCTGGGAACAGGAGGGGCTCGTTGAAGGGAGTGGGTCATGGAAGCGTGACCTGGGGACTTATCTTGATCCCCAGCTCCTTCTTCTCTGGCTCTGTCTCTCTCCTTCCCGGCTGCCATATGGGAGCACCTTTCCTCTTGCACACCCTCCCTACAATGACGCTCTGCCTCACCACAGCCCAGAAACAACAGAGACAAGGGAACATCACCTGAAACCACCAAAACTGTGAGTCAAAAATAAACCTTTATTCCTTTTAAATTGGTTATTGTATTAGCGAGCTTTTCAGTGCCATAACCAAAGAGCTGGAAAAAAAATTAAGGTAGGAAAGATTTATTTTACTCTATGGTTTCAGAGATTTCTGTTCCCGGTCCCTGTTCAGGGCCCTGTTGACTTGAGCCGGTGGTGGTGCAGTGCATTATGGTAACAGCACATGGCAGATGAGGCCTGATGGAGAGCAAGAGGCAAAGGGACAGAGAGGCTGCGCCCAGATGTCCCCAGTGACCTGATTCCTGCAAGTCCCCGCCACCCCCAACAGCACCAAACTGAAGACCAAACCATATGGGCCTTTGGGACACTTAGGATCCAAACTGTCACAGGGAGGATGCACCAGGCAAGCCTAAACTGAGAAATGCTGCAGACTGAAGGAGGCTAAGCAGCTTCGGCACACAAGTCTGTGACTCTGGACAGGACCCTTCTCCAACAAAGGACATCACTGGGGACAACTGGGGAAACACCAATAGGCTCTGGAGTTAGAGGGTAGTGACATGTCAAGTCCAAGCCTTGGTTTGAGGCTGCATCACAGCTATGCAGGAGGATGACTTCATTGGCAGACATTTTGCATTTCAAGAATTCAAGTGTTTCTTTAATGATTCCAAAGGAAACAACTTCTCAGCATATACTCTCATAAAATGCCAAGAAAGTTTGATGGGATGTGAAACAGGTGACTCCAAAGGGCTAGCAGGGCCACCCTGTCCCCCCAGGGTAGGGAGGACGTCACCAGATGCTGCTGTCCATCGGTAACAGCACAGGAGAGAAAATTTCTAGGAATCTAAAGGCACCAAACCACCAGCAGACAAACTAAAAACTCATCAAAATGGAAAGAAGTAGCAAACATGACCTAAATGTTAGTTTTCCCTTTGCAACATCAAGAAATAATACTTGAATGTTTAAATCAATGAATAGCACTTTAAGCACATTGCTTTGGAATGGGGATATGGAGTCTCCATCAAGGGAACTTCAGAGAAACGGCTAGTGATGTTATGTCTCAGAAACGAGGAAGAGGTGCAGGGGCTTGTGGGACTAGTGCTTTTCTTTACGTGTTTTTCTGTTGTATTTTATTTGGAGTTACATGGATAAAAATGTGAAAGGAATGTTGCTGAGATAATCTTGCTGGGCAAAGACTCCATATCCCTCCAGGCATTGCTCAGCCTCCTGTCCTCATGTTGAGATTAGTGGAGGTGACAGTGTTGCTTCCCCAGGGAGGCCATGGGGAGCCAGTGAGCTTCCTGTGGCCCCTTGCTCCTCTGAGACTCCGTGTGGAGAAGACAAACCCATGAGATGGACACCACCTGGGTCCTGAGTCACCCAAGGACACACAGAGGACCTGGCTCTGCCAGGTGACACCAATGTGAGGGCAGATTGTTTTTATTCCTCCAGTACTGCCTAGACTGCTTGAGACGAGGAGAATTTTAAAAGAGCGAGGCATTATTCTGCGGAAGGGTTAAGGAACTTTAATGTCCCCTAGGTTCATCCAGTATGTTGTGAATCACAGGATTTCACTCTTTTTAGGGCTTAGCAGTATTTCATTGCGTGTGTGTACCATGTTTTCTTTACCCATCTGTCTGTTAGCTTGCTTCCACATCTTGGCTGTTGTGAACAATGCTGCAGTGAACACGGGTGTGCAGATGTATCTGAAAAGCTCGTTTTTGTTGGGTAGTGAGACTGCTGGATCATATAGTAGTTCTATTGCCAATATTTTGAGGACCAGGGATTTAGCTCAGTGGTTCCATCACCTGCTTTGCAAGCGCAAAGACCCGAGTTCAATCTCTGGTATCAAAAAAAATTTTTTTGAGGAACCTCTATACTGTTTTCCATAGTGATTATACAATTTACATTCCCACCAATGGGGTGGAATGGTTCTGTCTGAATCTTTATCACATTTGGTATTTTTTGTCTTTTTGATAATAGTAATTTGAGGACCAGGGATTTAGTTCAGTGGTTCCGGCGCCAGCCTCACAAGCGCAAGGTCTCGAGTTCAATCCCAGGTACCAAAAAAAACCAAAAAACAAAGTAAACAAACAAAAATAGTCATTTGAACTGGGCTGAGAGGATATTTTAGTGTGATGATTGGTGATGTGAGTATTTCTCCACACACCTGTTGCTCCTTTGTATTTCTTCTTTTGAAAAATGTCTATTTAGGGCTTTTAATTTTTAATTGGATTTTCTATTGAGTTTAGTTCTTTACATAGTCTAGATATTAATCCTTTATAAGATGAGTAGTTTCTGAATATGCTCTCCCATTCTTAGGCTGTTTCTTTACTCTGCTAAGTGGTTCCTTTGCTGTGCAGAGGCCTTTTAATTCAATGCAAAGCCATTTATCTATTTTGCCTTTTTTGCCTGGATTTTTGGATCCTTATCCAAAAAATCCTCTCTGTTTTAAAAATTACTCTCAAGATAAAAGAAAAACTTGGAAAATGAAGAAGGGTGGGGCTTTTGTTGCTGTTTTGTGGTTTAATGGGGAATAAACTTGTGCTCTGAAATGTGCAGTAAGCTGAGACCATGTGAATGAAGTCGGTCACCTGTGGGGTAGCAGCTCCTCCAAATGCAAGCACAGTGCCCAACCCACGTGCTGGCCCTGTGAGGCCAACAGCATGAGTCAGTGATGAGTGAGTGACTCAGGGGACAATTTTAGACATAGGCAGGCTGACTGATTCAGAAGATGTTGACAAGGGGTGAAAAAGGGGGTCCGGACTGCATCTCCTAATCACCAGCTCTTTCCAACTGCTATTTCAGGGTGTTTTCAACACTTTAGCAAGGAGGCTCAGAAGCAGCCAAAGGTGGCCCTTATCACCCAGGAACCCAGTGACTCGGAGCACAGTGGGAGGGCTTGCGGGTTGGTAGACTGTGGAGTAAATTTAGATGCAGACCCATTTTGCATCCTTCTTTCTCTGAGTAATCTGTTCTGCCAAGTTTCCTCCTTTATAGTCAGGGACCAACCAATTACCATGAAAATCAGATGAATAAATATTGAAGAGAATGTGTTCAGCGTCTATTTTGGTGTCCTCAGAGCAAGGAAGCAGCGTTACGTTTTTAATTAAGTCTCCCATTTCCATTTTCTTTTCAGCTACAGCGATCCTCTATAGGATCAATTAAACTAGATAATCAGATCCAGCTAAAAGCCCCTTAAAAGAACAGTCATTACTAGGTATGACTTGACAAATAGTCTCAACGGTACTACAAGTTTCTCCGCCAAAATTAAGATGTCATGAATAGCAGCACTTTGGGTACTGCTTGCACGGACACCTGCTTTAACTCTGTTATTACAATGCCGCCCTTCATGTTCTACACTTTCTGCATCCAGTTTGTCAGTGTATAATGAATATATTATTAGTAGTGCACATCTTTTTAAAAAATCATTCTTTGGTCCAGAAAGGCTGAGTGAATTGAAAAATGTAATAAGCTTTGTTCTATATCATGACATACTTAAGTAGATTTTTTAGCATTTCATGTTTTTAAATACCAAATATTTTTAACTGAAATATTTGTATTTCCACAGAATTGCTTGCGTATTTTCTCTCCTATTTTCTTTTAGGCGATCATGACTGAATGCTACACAGCCCATGCAAGCAGAAGGAACCCTGGGCTAATGGTATTGAAAAACGTTGTTTGTGATTCTACATCTGCTAGGAGGTGCAATGCCTGCTCTATCTCCATCCCCCAGGAGCCTCCTTGGCGATTTAGACTCAGTTCCTAGACTGTAAGAGCCTGAGTTGATCAAGCATTCATCCAATACTTGCTGAAAACCGACTGCATACCAGGTGCTACTCCAGGAGTAGAGGGATGCTGCAATAAACAATTTTCTACCTTTATAGAGATTATGGTCTAGTGCTGCAGTCCCCAACCTTTGCAGCACCAGGGACTAGCTGAGTGGAAGAGAATTTTTCTATGGATGAGGAGAGAGGGGATTGGTTTCGGAATAATGCAAAGGAGGATGTGACCTAGAGCCCTCACATGCACAGTTCACAGTAGGGTTCTCACTCCTATGCGATTCTAGTGTCAGGCTGATCTGACAGGAGCAGAGCTCAGGTGGTGATGCCAGCAATGAGAGCAGCTATAAACAGACATAACTTCACTCACCCACCAGCCCGCCACTCATCTCCTGGGGTGAAGCTACCATGGGCTCCCCTGGTCTAGTGGAAGGGGGAGCAAAAAATAAGCAAATTAAACCTAGACCTATATCTCTCACCGTGCTCTAAACTAAAATCAAATGGATTAAAGATCTAACTATTAAAACAGAAACACTGAACAGGCTGGAAAAGAGGTTAGGTAGAACTCTTGAAGACATTGGTATAGGAAAAGATTTTATGAACAAAACCTCAGTTGCCTGTGAACCAGCACAAACAATCAACAAATGGGATCGCTTCATATTAAAAAGCTTCTGCACAGCAAGAGAAACCACCAACAGTGTGAAGAAACAACCCACAATGTGGGAAAAATTTTCACCTGCTGTTCCACAGACAAAGGTCTACTATCTCGAATCTATAAAAAACTTTAAAAAATTAGACCTCCCAAATTTAAAGACCCAATCCAAAACTGGGCACCTGAAATGAACAGACATTTCTCACACAAAGTAGAAATATAAATAAACATATGAAAAAATGTTCAACATCACTGGCCATTCGAGAGATGCAAATGAAAACAACGCTGAGATTCCATCTCACTCCAGAAAGAATGGCTGCTATCATGAAATCAACCAATAACAAATGCTGGTGGGGCTGTGGGGAAAGAGGAACCCTGCTCCACTGCTGATGGGAGTGTAGACTTGTGTAACCACTGTGGAAATCAGTCTGGAGATACCTCAAAGAACTAGGACTGGAAGTCCCATTTGACCCAGCTATTCCCCTGCTGGATATCTTTCCCAAAGAATTAAAAGAATCATACCACAGTGATATATGTGCACCCATGTTCATAGCAGCACAATTTGTAATAGCTAAAACTTGGAAACAGCCCAATTACCCATCAACTGGAGACTGGATAAAGAAAATGTGGTGTTTTTTAAAATGAAATGGAGTACTACTCAGCCATAAAAAATGAGAAATTAGAGAGATTTATTGCTAAATGGGTGTACATTGAGGCGATACTCTTAAGTGAAATAAACAGAACACACGTGTAAATACCAAATAGTTTCCCTAGTGTGGCAAACTGAAAGTGTAAATAAGGACTAAAAGGTATAATAGATAATGTGAAGTAGGAAGAAAAGGGGCAAAGGGGAAG
Organism: Heterocephalus glaber; assembly: GCF_000247695.1. The sequence goes on along the minus strand of NW_004624765.1, from coordinate 23,629,138 downwards.
GGGAAGTGGGAGGGGTAGGGGAAAGGAATTGAATTAATATGAGAAAATGGAAAAATGGAAACAAAGTCTTTGTAAACAGGGAGGGATGGAGGGGTTGAAGGGAGGGAAGGGGAATGGGGAAAAAATAAGAACCAAGAGAGTATGTAAAGGTGCAAATTTCCAATGATGAATGTCATTACATTGTATATCTAAAATGTGCCAATAAAAGGATATACAGTTAAAAAAAAAGAATCATATGACAGTGATATATGTGCACCCATGTTCATAGCAGCACAATTTATAATAGCTAAAACTTGGAAGCAGCCCAAATGCCCATCAACTGGAGATTGGATAAAGAAAATGTAGGTTTTTTTATAAAATGGAGTACTACTCAGCCATAAAAAATGAGAAATTAGAGACATTTATAGCTAAATGGATGCACATTGAGGCAATACTCTTAAGTGAAATAAAGAGGACACACATGTGTAAATACTGAATAGTTTCTCTAGTGTGAGAAACTAAAAGTGTAAATAAGGACTAAAAGGTATAATAGATAATGTGAAATAGGAAGAAAAGGGGCAAAGGGGAAGGGGAATGGGAGGGGTAGGGAAAAGGAAAAAAGAGAATGGAAAAAATATGAAAAAATGAAAAAATAGAAACAAAGTCTCTGTACATAGGGAGGGATGGAGGGGTTGAAGGGAGGGCAGGGGAAGGGGAAAAACTAAGAACCAAGAGAGATTATGTAAGAGTGCAAATTTCCAATGATGAACATCTTTATGTTGTATACCTAAAATGTACCAATAAAATTAATTATAAAAAATTAAGATATTTTACACATAAAAAACACAAATGCTTGTTTGTGATAAGTGCATTGAAGCAAAAATAAATCAGGATAAAGATATGGAAAGTATCTAGGGTAATCTGAGATAAAGCAGTTAGATCAGAGTTCCCCCGATAAGCCCTCTCTGGTGTGCAGTAAGCCTAGCTCACTCTAAGCAGTAAATATGAGAACATCACCTTGATACCCAGACCAGCTAGGCACACACGCAAAAGCAACATAGACTCCGAAAAATCCTTAAGAAAATCCAACAACGTATTTCACAGTTACTACATGTCAATACAAAGTAGCATTTGTGATAGGATCGTGACATCAGAAAAAATCTGCTGCTGTGACTCTGTATTTTAACAGATTTAAGAAAAAACCACATTATTATCTCAAAAGATGCTCCAGTGGTATTTGACGTACTTCAATACCTATATATGATAAAAGTAGTTAGGTAATAATGTATATATAAGTTCCACTAGAGCAGAATTTTTCTTTTTAAATGGTTCATACCTACATACCAGGTGCTAAAAATGATACCTGGATTTGGTTGGCATTCAGTATATATTTGTTGAATGAATGAACGAATGAATGAATTCCTTTAAGCTGAAAAGGACAATTTTCTTCCTCCTTTCCTCCTCTTCTCCCTCTTCCTTCTCCTCTTCTCCTCCTCCTCCTCCTCTTCCTCCTCCTCCTCTTCCTCCTCCTCCTCCTCCTTCTCCTTCCTCTTCCTCTTCCTCTTCTTCTTCTGGTTCTTTGAAACAGGGTATCACTATGTAGCCCTGCCTGGCCTCAAACTCATGTCAGTCTTCCTGCCTCCGCCTTCTGAGTGCTGGGGTTACAAGCATGCACCACCATGCCCAGATCAAACCTCCTTCTTAATGGAACAGAGTCTTGAAACCTTCCCTTTCAGGAGGGGGCAGATAAGAGTACCCCCTCCTGGTCAGTGTTTGAAGATGCCCCACACAGCGGGCCCAGGACAGGTGTAAGGATAGTTTGGCGGGCCACCAGTGGTCATGAAGGCACCACATTTCTCTTCCCACAGCAATCATTGCTGAAAAAAAGTGACTTAAATAATTTTCTGTTTACAACAGGAACTAAAATCAGACACTCTAGGAAACAGCCTAAAGGAAGAAACAGAAGAAATTTCTGGAGGAAATTTTAAAACTCTGTAAAAGATACTTTAAAAACAAAGCAAGTGGAGGCTTGGACCATGTTCAAGAATGTGATGATCTAACATTGAAAACTGTCTGCTCTTCCTGTAGCCTGATCTATACAATCAATGCAGAGCCCATCAAAATCTTAGCATGTTTTTGGTAACTTGAAAAACTGACTAAAGAAAGAATAAAGGGTTAAGAAAAGCTAAGACCACTTAGGTAGAGGAGAATCAACAGGAAGGACTCACATCACCATACGTTAAGACAGCTCCAGATCTCTAATGATTAAAACAGAACACATGAGGAACAAGCAGTCAGACCAACAGAATAGAACTAGAAGTCCAGAGGCAGACCCTAGACCAGAGAATTCAGTATGTTATAGAAGGGGCACTGAGAACAGAGGAAAGAGGAATAATTTGGTAAATAGTGACAAAACCAAAATGAGCTTACTATATGGAGACAAAAAAGTCACATTGTATTCAAAAGTATCAGCAGCTGTAATTAAAAACTAATTGTAAAAGATCAAACTATATAAATTAATAGACAAAAATATTAGAATACAGTATATTTGCAATTTATGGATAAAGGAAAATTTAGAACTCAAAACCAGAAACCAGAAAAGGAAACACTGATGCATTTGCCTATACTCCAAAGAAAGACTGCTATTTGATGAAGAACATCACAGACAAAATTACCAAATAACTAAACAAGACAATAACAACAACAAAAAAGAACAACCCCCCTAAAAAAATTCAACGAGAAAACTCAGTAAGAAAGTCAAAAGAAAAATATGGGGAAAAGATAAGAGTATAAAATTTCCAGGAGCTACCCAATATAACCTGCTAATCTGCTAATGACATGCAATCAAACAGTTGGAAATCAGACCACCAGACCTCCCTTCACTCCTTACTCCCACTCATTAGCAAAATTAGAGCAACACCGTGGAGGAAGAACAAGGCTGTGAGGTTCCTCAAGGTCTCCTAGCGTGGGCCTCCGTGGTCCAGCTACCATGGAAGCAACTGCAAACCCTTGTTAAACTAAATGTGTGCAATTCCAGGGGCCAAAAAACCCTACTGGCACCTGTCCCTATGAGGCTGTCCCGGGTACAGAAAGAAACATGCATGAGGTTTGCAGCAGCTTAGACACCCTCCCCCAGAGAGCGGAGCAAGGGAATATATCTAAGACACAGCCTTCTGGAGTAATGAGCTGATACCCAGAAAGCACCATTGACATATCTCAAAGCACCTGATGGGGTTAAAACAAAGAAATACATAGACTGCAGGCAGATTGGAAGGAAGTTGTCACGTTCATTAGGTTCCACTCATGTGGAAGTGGTTGCTTCAGTGGAAAGGAGAAAGAAACTGGACCAACACTGATATTTCAAGCAGAAGTGTGTGGGCATCTCAGTCTAGACCCCTAGGTAACAGTGCTGTTACTCACACCCAGAGAAACTGTGTTCCAGTCCAACTGGGAACTCGAGCTTCATTTCTCCTATCAGTCGTTTAAATAATTCTACCTTGCTTTTTTGTTTTCACTGGATAAGATTTAAACAATTATGGGATCTACTCAATGGTTAAATTGATGTAATTGCATTTATTAAACTGAGCACTTATTGGACTATTCCCAGGGTGAAGTAAAGCATATATGTGGACTGGAAGGTGGACCATTCAGCCCCAGTCATAGAATTATTCAGATGCAACTGTACAGCCAGGGAGGGCTAAACTCAAAACTTCTCTGAGTGGGAAAATAATTGACTAATTAATGGGAGTTTCACTTACTGGTCATCATATTTTACAAATGACATAAATATCTCAGTGATTCAACTTGTACAAATTTGATATATATTCTAAAAATCCAGGAACCAGTACTTCCCTGTCTACTGGAAATGTATCTGGAAGAAAATTCTCTCTTTAGAGATTTTTGTCTTAATAATTCTCTTTATGGCTTTATAGTTCTGTCTTTCACATTTAGGTTTTAATTCCAACCACATGTACTTCTGAATATGATATGTGAGAGGGGCCCAACTGTTTTTAAATCTCCATATAGTAAAAGTTTCTGTATTTATTTATCTTAAAGGACACGAAAGTCAACACTTTTAGCCTGGGCCATTATAATTTTCCAAGTTTTATGAGTCATATGTGGCCCTGGCCACTGACAACAGCTGCCTAGCTCTGGTCTGAAGGCATAAATGCCCTGTCCCTGGCAGGCACACAGGGTAAATAGAGATGGTTCAAGGTAGGTAGGAGCCGATTAGAAGGCCCCATTCCATGCCTCACCGTTCCTTCAGGGTCCACCAGCAGCAGGTGCTTAGCCTGGCCATTGTGCATGCCCGTGAGAACGAAGGAGCCGGGGTTGGTGGTGCTCTTTCTGACCAGGAAGTCTCCATCTTTCTCCAGCAGCCCCTCCGCCTCCTTCCTGCTCATTTCCCCCTGGTACCAAGGCTCAGCTTGCAGGTCCTCCAGTATCTTGGCATCTGGGGCTCTGGGTGAGACAGGGCTGATGCACTCCACGGAGGCGGCCTTGCTCAATATGGGCCCCAGGGCCTGGTTCTTGAGAGCATCTTCAAAAGGCTCTGTCAACAACAACATTGGCCAGCAATAAGTCAATCCCAGAAAGAGCAAATCATAAAAATATAATACACTAGATGCAAACTGCAAATGCACCTCCGCCAGAGGGGGTAAAACTAGAGAATGTTGACTGGCTGGTAAGATTACAAGAGTCAGCATAATAAGGTTTAAAATCACTGCCCAAATTTTGGCATGTCTCTCTCCAGTGATTCTGCTTTCCCCCCAATAGCTGGGAGTTCTGATTTGTGCCAAGCATTCAGCCACGCCCATGGCCTAGCTATGGGGAATGACGTCATTATTGTACCCACAAGAGGCCATGAGTATTTCACAGCATCGCCCATGCTTGGAACACCAACCAGCTTCCTTAGGAAATTCTGAATAAAATCTCACAAAGTCCAGAGGAAAAAACAAAGCTACAAAGCTTAGATTTAATCCAAACCTAAATCCAGCCCACTGAATGTTTATTTTAAAATCTTTTGAGTGTCTCCTGTGTGATTTTCTGGAGGCCAGAAGCTCCATCACCTCTTAACTTTATCCATTTCCCTATAGCAACACGATTTCATTTGAATACCTGACATGGAACTTGGCTTTATCCCCTTTGGAACACACTTCCTACAGTTGGCTATCTGTGAATGGTCAAGGCTGCTCTTCTAACAGCAAGGAATACCAGTGGCAGAAGAAGTAGCCAAGCACATTTAATCAAATTTCAAAGTTCAGTTTTCCAGTAAGGTAGCATATGCAAAGCACTCTGAAAAACACACACAGTGCTATGCAACTATAGGGCATTATGATGATGATTTGGGATTATACTGCCCACCTACTGCGATGCAAGCACCACAAAGACAGAAATTCTCCCCAGGCAGAGCCACTGCTCTAGAGCCCCACATTGTTCCTAGGATGCAGTTTGGACTCCATAAGTATTCAGTGAGTGCTGTAAAACAATCCCAGTTTGGTATATGTAAGCAGAAGATGAAAAGAGAGCATGTGAAACCCATCTTGGACCTTTTTGGCAACTGCTAAATCTTTTACAGATGTGGGGATAAAAAGAGGTTAGAAATGCGGTTGGTTGGATGGAAGAAATAAAAGGTAGAAAGGAGATGAAGAAATCATAACTAACAACTATACTTCATAAGAAGACTGTAACTTCCAGGACACAGCTGAAGGCCATAAATTGACTCAATTAAGAAAGTAAGATATAGGAGTCTGGCAGTTTGTGTATGTGCGGAGGCTGCCAGCAGGATCTTGGCCAAGGAAGTTACAGGCAGCCAGGAGAAGGCCAAATCAAAGAGGGAGTCAAAAAGATTCGATGAAGGACACATCAATGATCAAGGCCAGGCACCTGGAGGCTCAGCAAACAAAGGCCTCATTGGCCTGGAGATATTTTCTTGCCCAGATATAACATATTCATACCCTTCTAATGAATGTCTTTGTTCTGCTTAAAGTTACAATTAATGGTGCTTGCAAAAGTACACCTGCTACATACCCCAAGCTCCTATAGGTCCACTTCTACATCAAATTTTCCTGATTGTAACCCCACAGTCTGAGCTCAACTTGGCTGAGATATAGTCATTTTTAGGTGTAAAGACCCCTAGACAAAAGAGTCCCTTTTTGAACCTCTCCCCAGGTTCATTTGCTGGTGGGCTGATTTTTGCTTTTGCTCCATAATAAGCTCTTTTGCTCTGTCTTTACCTAATAAATCCTACTCATGTTTCTTTCTGGTGCATCCTGAAAATTCCTTTTCTTTTCTTTTTTCTTTTTCTTTTTTTTTCAGTACCAGGGATCGAACTCAGGACCTTGCACTTGCTAGGCAGGTGTGATGCCACTGAGCTAAATCCCCAGTTCCCTTAAAATTCTTTTTCTCCAAAGAGGGTTAGTGATTCTGATACAGTAGAGATGGCTAAGCTTGGGAAGAGACCCTTCCCAGTGAAAAAATATTGACTAAAATTATATTTGTAGAATTTCTTTTATCCTTCTTTTTGTCTGATTATCTGGAGTGACTGAAAATTTGTATAATACTGTTTCTACACCATCGTCATCTTTGCTACCAACACCATCATCCATACATTCACTTCCCTGACAGCCTCTCCATCAGAACCAGCAGTACCATTACCACTATCGTCATCATATTCCAATCACCCTTGTCATCAACATTATCAGAGCCAACAATTACCACCACCAGTAGCATCTCTATCAGCATTGTCATCACCATTATCACCACCACCATCACCATCCTCATTTTCTTTGTTACATCATCACCACTGTCACCACCACTGCTATTATTTAGTCCTGGTGGTTCAAGATAAACAAAGCGCTGGCTCTATTTCCATAATTTTCAAAAGGTACCAGCATCTCTAAGGCCCCTTCTGCTTTCTGTCTCCTTTCCTTTGGTTTCAAGAGAAGGAGTAGAAATTAATTGGTGGGCAGAAGGTAGCTCTGGCTATTGTTTTTCTCAAATCCCAGCCAAGTACTGTACAACTCTCCTCAGGAGCCTGGTAAAATGACAAAATTATATATGAAAAATGGCTGCAGCTGGAAGATAACGTGACAACTGAAGTGGAGGCTTTGAAGTTCCACCACTTCAATCTGCAACTTGGGAAAATGGCTTCATAGTTCTTGAGCTGTTTTCACATTTTTTAAATTGAAGGGATTGGATTAAGTGATCTGTAATGTACATCAAATATTGAGTTTCAACAGCTCTTCTGGCTCAGGCACTTTTTGTTAAAATGGGAGTCCTTAGTGTCTGTGAAGAGCAGAGTGCAGTTGTCACAATGCTGCCTGCAAGTGTCATGCCCTTGTCTTCACCCACATAAGAAGAGCAAGTGCTGGACCAGAAAGGCTGCCTTATGGTAAAGTCACTTAACCTCTAGGATTCTGTTTCCACTTTCATAAAATAAAGACAGCAAGAATAATTATAATGTTTACCTGTAGGGTGGTTGAGGAAATTTAATAAAATAACAAGTGCCTAACATAGCAGAAACTTATTCAGTACTCATCTCCTTTCGCACCCTCCTCATCCTGTCATGTTCTCAAGGGATTAAAAATTTCATTAGCTTTGAAGCTCTTCCAATTCTTTAAAAAATAATTTACACTTTCATTCCATTTCAGCTTGCAAATGATTTAATTTTCCCAGTCTGCAGGGCAAACAAAAGTCTGTGGTCCATATGCCACTGTATTGCCTTCTATAGTAGATTCCCATCACTTTCCTTGTCCTGTTTCATCACTTGGGAAAGCACTTCTCACTAGCTGATAATAGTTAGTTGTTTATTTAATTCCGGTACAGTAGGGATTGTTTTGTTTTCCTGTATATCTTCAGTACACAGAAAAGCATTTGACACATGATAAATGCTTAATACATTCTGGTGAGCAGGAAGAGGAAAAGAGAGAAGGAGAGAAAAATGAGAGAGCAAAGAGGAAGGGAAAGAACATGTATAAAAGAGAAGTGTGTTGCAATTTCTTGTTTATATTTATGTTGGTCTTATTTAGTAGGTGGGGAGCTGCGTGAATATGGGTCATTTCATCTTAGTATCCTTAGCAAATAGTGCATTAGTTGTTGTGTGACAGCATGCTGATATTTAAGTAACTAGATAAATGAATACACTCGTTTGTATAGACTGTTTGTCTCAATACATCTTTGCAGGTCTTTAAGAGGAAAATCAACTTCAAAAAGAGAGGGAAGTTGGCTCTACCTCTTGACTGCAAAAAAGGATGTGTAATCCCCATTGTAGCCCAGAACAGTGCAGCTAATCATCACTGTGAGTCAAAACCCTGCTAGCAGAAAACTCAGTAATTGCAAGTGTAAAAAGCAACTTCGGAAGAAGAGAAAATGAGAGACAGGTGGAGGCCTACTCATGTCAAAGAGGTCTTTCCGTGGGCTGCTCTCCACGCTGCTGGCCATGGCTGGTGGGGCCTGCGGGGGCATGTGCTGGGTGTTGACATAGGTGGGCCCTTCTCCCAGGGTGGGCACAGGTGCTTTCCCTTCCGGTGTGCTGTAGATGTCCAAGGACCCTGCAACAAGAAAATGACCTTTTATTCTTAGAATGGTCACATCCCTCAGGCTTCTGTGATTGGGCAACCCAGCAAACCTCCTCAGAAAATTCTTCTTGCCAAGAAAAACCCATCAGTTACATTTTCCTCTTCTAATCCCATACCTGCTATGTCCTGGTGTCTTAGTCACTGTCCAAGTCGCTGGGGCAAAATGCCCCAAACCCACAATTTAAAGGAGGAGAGCTTTATTTTGGCTCATGTTTTTAGTTCATAGTTGGCTGGCTCCAAGGCAAGATGGCATGGCAGAGGGGCAGAGTAGAGAGAAAGCTGTTCACATCTCACCAGGAAGCAGAAAGGAAGGGAGAAGCCAGGAGGGAGATACGCCCTCCAGGTCACACCCATAGTGAACAACCTCTTCTGACTGGACCCCACCTACTAGCAGTAGGTCAGTCCTACCCCGCATTGCCCAATCATCTTCCAAAGAGCTGAGCCTTTCTGGGCCATTTTCTATCTAAACATGATACCTGATGAGGATGCTTCCCAGTTCTTCCTGTCAAAATGGAACCTCCCAGCCAATGTCAGGGTGGACACCATGCTGGTTAGAAGCCTTGCCAAAGATTCTGGGCCACAATGCCCCAGGACCTTGCTAGCAGGCAGAAGATGGTCCGTTCTTCTCTTCCTTTCCAAATACTCCAGGATCCAATGACTGAGCAGAGGACCCATAAGCCTTAGTTTCCCGGCTCTTTTGTTACATGTTAATGAATGCTTTATGAATTCCGGACCATCTCCTAAGCACGGAGACACCTTCCCCACAGAGCACAGCTGCTGCCCTGACGGGAGTCTAGGGTAGGCTCAGGGTGGAGAAGTCTCTCCTCTGAGGCAGTGAGCTTCCCCGTGGGACTTCTTAGCTGGCTGAAGGGGTTCTAAGGCCAGACTTAGGGTACTGACTGTTCTGTCCCCCAGACGTGGAACAAAAGGTGTTGCCCAAGAATGCCTGCTTGGATCATTCATTCTATTTGAGCTCTGTCTCCAAGCCACTTACATAAGCATCTCCAGGAGAATGCCCCAGGACATGTACATTTCTGGAAAGAGAGTGCATTTCATACCCCAGGGGTGGTGATATGTCACAGCAGAGCTGGCAAGAGTCAGTTTGCAGCTTTTTAAAAATCTTCCCCAAGAGCCTGTTGCTGGATGTCTGCCAGCATGCCACCAACTCCCAGCCAGTTTATGAGACAGTGAGGTATTGTTCTAGTCCCTTTCACTGGGGACGTATCCTGCAGAATCAGGAACTGTGTTTTGACTCTTCTTCTTACATGCAGTATTTACATTTAAGAGGCTGTTTCTCGATCACCTGTCCTTTTTTAGCAACTGCTATTTGCAGTTTACAGGTTTCTATATATTGCAAACAAATCTATGTTTCAAAAAGAATTTCACAAACTAATTTCAAAAAGGATAAGATCAAAAGCCCATAAATGACCTTCTTGCCAGTCTTTCCAACTGCAAATGACAGCAGGTGCTGGGCCAGACAGATTGGTATATGTCCCAGTGGCACTTTGAGTTCGTGTTTGTCTGAGGAAGGGCTACTAGCAAATTAATGAGTGTTGCTAATATTTGTTCTATGGAAAAACATTTACTGTTTTCCAATAAGGATTTGAAACCTATTGAGAGTTATGAGTCTCACATTCTGGCCAGGGGTCATTTGTTCTGGTGAGTCTGCTGAGTTCTGTGTCCTAGACCTGGGTGCAGTAACTTGAAAATATACCAAAAAAAGAACTTTTTAAATAAGCCTGACATAATTTATAATAAAGTAAATATCTAGCAGAAATAATGTGCCCTCATTAGTCTCTAACAATTATATCTATGCATGCATATGTTATATGAATTCATTTAAATGTATGCAGGACAGAGGTGAATAGCTCAGGGTGAAAAAAAATACCTGCAGTAAAAATAAATCTTTGATTTGCTCTTTCTAGCCAATTTTGAGGCAAAGCCACATGGCTTTAGTCAGGCCTTACATTTCATTTCCTGGACTAGTATTGGGGTCTTTCTTCAGCTGGGAAAAACAAGACATGACATTCTTTCACACGGAGAAAATTTGAGAAACTTACTGTTATACGCTCATTGGCACAAATGCTCTATAATGAAGGGATAAAACTTAAAGTTCAACCAATAAATGGCTGAATTTATATTCATAGAGGAATCATTGGATCCACCTCATTCAGACCTTACAGACTTAGTAGCAGGCCCTCAGAGAAGGGGGAAATTTTTAAATTAGAAGAAATTTTTAAAGGATAGATTAGACAGATGGATAGATGGATGGATGGCTCCATTAATTGATTGATCAATCAATGGAAGGGAGGAAGGAGAAAAAGGAAGGAGAGAAGGAGGGAAGAAATGAGGGAGGAAAGAGAAATGAAGGCATACACTTATTTGTATATTAATAACTAGAAAATGAAGGCTTATGTGAACAGTTAATAGTTTTAGATAATTGTAAGTAAACTTTATAGTTATATGTGAATATATCTAAATAACTTTTAGATATCTATATCTAAACTAGATATAGTTCCACCTAATTAGATACTTCAATCTAAGTTATTTTTAGCCTGTGATAAGTGTGTTGTTCAATTTGCTAAGACATGGATGTGTCGTGCTAACATGCTCAGGGCCTAGGAGGGACTCCCATCCCTGGCACCGCTTCTGCTATCACCCCAGCTGAGGAAGGTGTCTAAACTCCTCCTAATGCTACCCCTGAGCTGGGGGTGGAGGGAAGGAAGAGGGGCGAGACAAGGAAGGAAAGGTAACAATTTCCTGTGGAGGCACTGGGGCTCGCCTGCCGGCGGAGCTCAGAGCTCTTTGGGATAAAACACACTTGAGAGCTGCCTTTCCAACTCCACTTTGAAATGAGTGCAGGTGCGGGGGATTATCAGTTCCTCAGCAACCCTGCACCAGGGCAGAGGAGGCTGTAGGAGGTCAGCCTCCAGGGTGCAGAAGGACTTTAATGCTGACTGGTGTGAACTGACTGGTGCCTTGGGAAGCACAGGAGCCACATTGCTGTGTCTCCATGGTCTCATCAGGGTTCCACAGCACATATTCCCAGGCGCCCAAGGTGTTGCTCACAGGAAGAGGTAACCCACTGGTGAGCACCTCCCTTGTTCCAGATGTGTTTTGTGAGTCTCACCTTGCCTGCTGGGTGCTTTCGGCCAGTCTTCACCAAACGCATCTCCCAGATGTCTTCCTTGGTAATAAGTTTGCTCTTTTCCTGCAAACTACAGATAGGTATAAATACAAAGAAACAAAAGAGAATTATCCTCTTTTCATTCCCCGTCTTTAAAAGGCATAGTGTAAACCAGGCCCAGTGATGCACACCTGTAATCCCAGCACTCTGGAAGGCTGAGACAGGAAGATCACAGGTTGGAGCCCAGCCTGGGCAATTTAGCAACTTAGGGAGACTCTGTCTCAAAAATAAAAATTTTAAAAGGGCTGGGGATGTAGCTCAATACAAAGACCCTCAGTTCAATCCCCAGTACCCCCCCCCCAAAAAAAATTAGATGTGATACTGATGGGCTGATTGCATCCTATTATACCCACTTTTCTCCTCATGCCTCACAGTTCACATTAAAATTTAACAAATAAGTTTGTGTGGGTGCAAGGGAAAAGCAGCTTTCTCATCAAATCCCATATGCTGCTCCTGTTTTACATGATGCCCATGACCTATCTGTGACCATAAAGTGAGTCCTTCCATAAGTAGTCACTTCACTCAAAATACCCTAAAGTGACCTTCAACTATAGTATCTGTGAACCATCACCCTTTTCCCACCAACACACACCCACAGTCATTTACACTCAAGGGAGTCCACCCCACGAAGCCAGGAAATTCCCTCTGTCAGATCTCTTATTTCAATGTTATTTTGTCATTTTTATTGATGCAATTAATATTTGCATAAGAAGGCACTGTTAAAAAGTTTCTAGGGCTGGGGTAAAGTGCTTGTCTAGCATGCATGAGGCTCTGGGTTCAATTCCCAGCATCACAAAAAAGGAAAAAATTAATCATATAACAAGATAGAGATACCATAAAGTTAGATAGAAATTTTGAGTTAAAGGGAAATTTTTTAGCTGGAAGGGAATGAAGAAAATAGAGAAATGCATTCTCATAATTTAAAAGCCCTTTTCAGAGGGCTTTAAAAAATCTTGAAATTCCTCGTCTTCTCATTAAGAGTACAATATTATGGGATATGTACTAGGGTTGAGAGGACTCCTCAGACTTGTATTTTAAGATTTACAATATAACCCTAAGGCACTTGGCTGATGCATTGTGATATTAAACAAAAGCCTCTCTTATTTGTGTGCTTTGTGAATTCCAATGAAAGAAAGTTTGTGTGGTTGTGTCAAAAATTAAATGGAATGTCAGCCTGAAATAAAACTGAAGAAAATGCAATGAAGTTCAGAGAGCCTCCATCCAGGGAGAAAGGCATGAGACTTACTTGGGCTGAATCAGGAGGATGGGGTCTGGTTTTCAGTCGAGCATCAAGAAACCCCCCTGGAGGAGGCATCTTGCTGGGAATGCTGTTGTAGTATGGGTGGTCTGGGCCTTCTCCCTCCTCTTCAGTCCAGGGCTCATCCAGACTCTGCATTCTGTTAAAAGATTTTCAAGGGCTTTTAGCAAAAGTTGAGCTTGCAGGCAAACCCAGAAAATCTAACATCAGTAACTGTTATGGTTCAGATATGCTTAAGTGTGACACTCCCCATACCCACCAAAGATTCCTCTGTTGTCAGCTTGGTCCCTAGGGTGGCAGTGTTGCGGGGGGGGGGGGGGACTTTGAGAGATGAAGCCTAGTAGGAGTTCATAGGTAGTTGATGGCATATCCTTAGAAGGCACTAAGGGACCCAAGTCTTCTCTGGTTTCCTCTTTCAAGAGGTTATCTCACTTTTACATGTTCCCACCAATGCTGTGATGTGGCCAGAAGGATCCTCATCAGAGCTGAGTGCATGCCAACACTATGCCCTGGCACCTCAAAACGGTGGGCTAAACAAACATCCTTTCTTTATAAAGTTAGCTTGCCTCAGGTATATTGTTATGGTAATGAAAAATGAAATAACATAGTACTGATTACCAAGAAAAGAGAGTTTAGGCTCTGCCACTCTGCCATTTTATCTCTTGAGCACATGAAAATCAGAGGAGTGGTTTCACCAAAATCTCTGCCCTACTCAGTGTTCTACCCAGTGGGAAATTCCAGTCAGATGCAAGACAAGCCCTTTTTGTAAAGCACATTTTAACTGACAAAAACAAATTTTTGCCTAAAAATAAACCAAGTCCTCAAGGTACAGATACACATGTCAGCAAGTATTGAAATTTATGTAAAATAAAATCAACTTCAAATGAAGACTGAGTGACCTCAGGGGAAATGGCAGAGTAAGGACCTTTGAAAATTATCTCCCATGAAAGCAACAAAAGCAAAGCATTGACCAGAATCAAGTTTTTCAGAATCCTGAAAATTAACCAAAAGCTTACAGCAACCCAGAAATGTTTATTTTAAAACAACGTGTGAGGACAGTATCTTTGTGGCATTTTCAATTGCCTTTTTTCCATCCTATGGTAGCCTTGAAACTGACAACCTTCAATCACAGTGAAAATCAGTGCACAGTCCACAGAAGCAAGTAGAACAGCTCTGAGGTGACTTCAAAGCCTCATTCCCAGAGAGCTGTCATCATTTCACTTTTTTGATCCATCCTTGAAAGACTCAACTTATTAAATTTATTTTAAGTAATACATAATAATTCTGTATATTTATGGGGTAGAGTATGATAATCAGATACATTTCTACAATATGTAATGATAAAATCAGAGTAATTAGCATTTCTTTTTCCTTAAACATTTATCATTTCTTTGTGTTTGGCAAGGCTATCTTTATTTGACCTGACTCTGAGCTTTTTTTGAGACAAAAAAATTTCCTTCCCTACAGGTATTTGTCAAAAACAATTAGAGGCAATTGTTTAACATTATAGCTCACTGAAGCAATGGGTAACATTTGGGTCATGCAGTAGGCTAATGGAGATGCCTAAAAGAAAAAAACTGGAAATGGGTTTTCTGTGGAGATTTTAATAAGCTCCAAACTGTTCTAGGGAAGCTGGAAGGCTACATACACCATGAATGTCTAGGGCTGTGTTCATGCTGAGTTGTGTGTCTGTTCAGGACAGATATGAGAGGACCCCAAGTTTTCACCTCTGGATGATCCTGAAATCCTGAACCAGCAGAAAGTGAAGGCCAACACAGAGCTGTCAACTGGCTGCATGTTGAGAGAGTGCCCCAGCACACACACACACACACACACACACACACACACACACACACTACCACCACCTTCAGGAATGACAGGGGACTTAGTAGTTCCAGACATTTAAGGGACGATTTATCTAACTATTAGCAAAGTAATATGAGTAACCAAGAAGAGCCATCTGTAGATATATATGACAAAGAATATAGATTTTATGATCTTGGTTCAGAAAAATCACTAAAATATACAACCACAACAAATTATGAAAGAGGGGAGAATTCTTGTTCAAAGTTACCACATTATATTATTTAAATTTCCAGTTTCAGGGGCCAGGGATTCAGCTCAGTGGTTCCGGAGCCTCCCGTGCAAGTGCAAGGTCCCGAGTTCCATCCTCAGTACCAAAATAAATAAATAAATAAATAGAATTTCCAGTTTCAGAAAAAAAAATGAAATATATAAACAAGAAAGGATAATCAATCAATGGACAATGTCGCTGAGAAAACTCAGAATTTGAAGTTAGTAAGCAAAATCTCTAAATTAACTACTCTAAGTATGTTCAAAGAACTAAAGAAACAAGGTCTAAAAAACTAAACATGAGAATGATGCCTCATAAAATAGAGAATATCAATATAGACATAGAAATAATTTTAGAGCCAAATAAAAATTTTAGAGTTGAAAATTCTAATAACTGAGTTGTTTAAAAATTTATTTAAGAATCTTAATAGTAAGTTTGCACTGGCAGAAGAAATAATGACAGAACTTAAAGACAGGTCAATTGAGATTAACTAGTCAGAGGAACAGAAAGAGAAAATAACTAAGAAAGATGAACAGAGCCTCAGAGACTTGTAAGACACAGGAACATATACATAATTGGGTCCCCAAAGGAAAAGAGAGACAGAGAAGGGCAAAAAAAAGTATTTGAAGACACAATAATGAAGAAAATTCAAACATTTGAAGAAAAAAATTACCCAATGGCAGGAGAAAATCCTAACTTAACAGTACTTGCATTAAATATAAAGCTTTAAACACTTCCAATGAATGCCAGGGGTTGACAGAATGGACAAAATGATAGACAATGTTTTCTATAAGGGATATACTTTAGAAAAAAAAAACGATAATAGACAAGTCAACAATAATACTTTGAGACACGAATGCCGCTTTCAACAATAGCTAAAACAACTAGACATCAGAACTGGAAACAGAAGTTTTAACAAAACAATGAACCAACTAGACCTAAGGAACATCTACCGAACACTCCACCTAAAAAATAGCCTAATAAAAATTCTTCTGAGTACAAACGGAACGTTCTCCAGGATAGATCACACATATATGTTAACCCATGATATAGGACTCAAAAATTTTAAAAGACTGAAATTATACAAAGTATATTTTCAGATAATAATGAAATCAATACCAGAAGGAATTTTTCAGGATTCACAAAATGTAGAAATTAACCTATTGCTAAATATAGATCAATAAAGAGATCATGAAGGAAATTAGAAATTTCTTTGAGATGAATGAAATTTAAAACAACATACCAAAACTTGTGGAATAAAGTAAGAAAAAATGCTTAGAGAGAAACACTTATCCAATAAAATACCCAATGAAAAAAGAAAGATCTCAAATCAAAACCAATCATCTACCACAAGAAATTAGAAAAAGAAGAGTAAACTATGCCTAAAGGAAGCAAAAGAGAGAAAATATAATTAAAGTGGAAATATATAAAATTGGCAATAGAAAAATAATAGGGAAAATTAATGAAACCACGCATTGATTCTTGCAAAGATCAACAAAATTGTCAAATCTCTGGCTAGACTGACCAAGAAATAAGAAATCTCAAATTACAAAAAGCATTACTACCAACCACACAAAAATAAAAAGCAAGTATATGAGAAACTATGAACAATTGTATGCCAACAAATTAAATATTAGGTAGTATGGAAACAATCCTAGAAAGACTCAAACTACCAAAACTGATTCAAGAAAAAGTAGAAAATCTGATTAGGACTGTAACAAGTCAAGAGTTTGAAATAAAAAAAAACTTACCCTCCAAGAAAAGCTCAGGATCATATGGCTTCCTACTAGGTTCTAACATTTATAGGAAAATAAACAGCAGTTCTTCACAAACTCTTCTGAAAAATCGTAGAGAAAGCAATACCTCCAAACTCAATCTAGAAACCAGTAATACCCTGATAGCAAAACTAGACAAAGACACCAAAAGAAAAGAAAACTGCACATCAATATCTCTTATGAATATGGATGAAAAAATTCTCAATAAAATCCTGGTCAACCAAATTTGGAAACATATAAAGAATTATACATGATGACAAAGTGGGATTTACCTTAGGAATGCAAAGTTGGTCCAACATGAAAAATCAACTAATGTAACCTGAGTGCGGTGGTGCATGCCTGTTCACTCAGCACTCTGGGAGGCTGAGATGCAAGAATCACCAGTTTGTGACCTGCATAGGTAACTAAGCAATCTAGCAAGATTGTGTCTCAAAATAAAAATTTATAAGAAGTGCTGGGGATTTAGCTGAGTACAAAGGTCCCTGCGTTCAATCCTAGGTACCACAGAAAAATCAAAGTACTATATGATGTCAGTATGATAAAAAAGTAATACCACATAATTACTTCAATATATACAGACAAATCATTTGAAAAAAATCCACCATTTTTACATGATAAAATATTCAACCAACTGGAGATTCAGAGGCACTTCTGGTAAAAGCATCTGTGAAAAGCCCAAAGCTAATATCATAGCTAATGGCAAAAACTAAATTCTTTCCTGTTAAGATTAAGGACATATCAAAGAAGTTCCTTCTTGTCTCTATTGGAGGTTCTGGCCCAAGAGATGAGATAATAAAAAGAAATAAAGACATCCATATGAGAATGGAAGATGAAAAATATCTTAAAGGATCCACAAAGAAGCTGTTAGAGCTAATAAGTGAATTGAAAAAGCTGATGGATACAAGATTAATATGTAAAAATAAATTTATAAATCAACACAAAAATAATTTTTATTTCATATATTAACAATGAAAAATATAATTAATGAAGAATTCCATTTGTTGTAGCATCAAAGAAGAATAAAATATTTAAGAAAAAATTTACCAAAACAAGTGTAAGGCTTGTTTGTACACCTAAAATTATAAACCATGTTGAAAGAATACAGCCCACAAAATGGGAGAAAATAGTTGGTAATCATATATCTAAAAGGAAAGATGTATCCAGAATATAAAAATAACTCCTACAACTCAACAACAAAAGACAACCTAGTCTTTAAAACTAGGGTAAGGATTTGAGCAGCTATTTTTTCAAAAAAGACATTCAAATGGCTAATAAGCACATGAAAAGATATTTTACATCATTAATCATAAGGAAGACACAAATCAAAATCGTAACTAGAGACCATTTCATCCCCTCTATAGAGTAGTAATCATCAAAAAGATGGACAACTACAAATGTTGGTGAGAACATGAAAAAATTGGAATCCTCTTACGTAGGTTATGAGAATATAAAATGGTGCAGCCAACTGGAAAATAGCATGGCAGTTTGTCAAAAAGCTTAGCACAGGTCCGGCTCGCCATGCCCACCTGCGACCAGCGAGATGGTGAGGACCTCTGGGCACGCCCACCAGCCGCCAGCATAGCCACATGGGTGCCTGCAACACACCCCCACCACCCCACCCCCGCCTCTGGCCTCTTGGCTGTGCAGCTACCTGGTTCCACACTACAGAGTCACAGGGGGACATAAAGGTCATTGTCCTGAGCTCCAGAAGGGAACAACAGAGAGAGGGCCTCTCTCGGGCTCCCTGATGAAAACTGAAGCGCACTGGAAAAGTGAAGAGAATCTCTACAATAAAGGCACACCAGATCACCGTACTTGGTAAGTTGGAGGGATCATCAGCTCCCATCAGAACATGACTGTCTTCAGGGGAAAGGCAGCTGGAACTTGCAGTAGAACCTTGCAGAGTTCAACCCTGCAGGAGGACAGGGAGCTCAACTTGGGACTTCCAGCCAGAAATCTGCCTGAATCTCACTGGTCTGCGGCTGGCTTGCTGACACTCATTGACTTATACCTGCACACTGCTGCCCACATTGTCTATTGTGATAGCAGGTCCTTCATTTTTATCTTTTATTTGTTATTTTCAAAATTATCACTATTTTTTCGCTCTTATTTTTAATTTTTTCTTTTTCTACTCTTTTGAAATTTTTATTTTTCTCTTTTTTCTTTCTTTTCTCTCTTTCTCTCTCTCTCTCTCTCTCTCTCTCCCTTGCTCCCTTGCTGTCCCACATTGTTCTTCATCTCCCTTTGTATTCCTGTTCTGGCCCTAATTCATACTTCTTCTTTATTTTTCTTTTCTTATCTCTTTCCTTCTCTCACCTGTGTCCTCTGGCCTCACTGCTAACCTTCCCCTATGCTTCTACCTACCTATCCTTCCCTCCCCAACTCCTTCTAATTCCCCATCCTGAAGGGTAAACTTGCTATATTGAAGAGTTTATTCACTATAAACGTATGTTGAGTTGGTCCTTGATTTTGATTTAACTCACACAGTTAAAGGTGATAGATTAATAACTACCACAAATTGTCATTTTCTACGAGGTACTTGATGCTACTGTGTTGCTGATTGTATCACTTGGGCTAAGGTGCTGTGATTGATCTAATCAGTGGTCCTTCCTGGTATAATGAAAAAGAGCCTCAGAGCCACTAGAGACTCAAAACCTAAAGACCAGCTATATCTGGAAGACACCTCTGAGAAGCAATCATTCCATCAGGGTTCTAAATACATCAATAAAGACAATTACAATAAGCAACTTCAAAGGATCAACCCAGGAATTAAACTAAGGACAGTACCAAAAAACAATGAGAAGACATTTAAGCAAGGCACAAACTCAGACTTCCACCCCACAAAAGGCAAATTCTGGGGGAAATGAGGTGGAAAAGTCTGATAACCACCTGGACACCCTGAACTGATAGCACAGAAAGTAACAAAACTGATGAATGAGGCTCTAGAAAAATTCAAACCAGAAATAATCTCCCAGATAACTATAGAGATGGTGAGCAGAGTGAAAGACATGATTAGAGGCTCTAGAACAGAAACTGATAAAAAAAAATAGATGAGCTCAGAAACATGCTGGAAGCCATGCATGCCCAGCATAAGAAAGAAATGGAACTCATGATTGCCCAACATAAGAAAGAAATGGAATCCATGAAACAGATTCAAACAGACATTCAGGAGATTAAAAACTCCAATGAAAGTATGCACAGCAGATTAAGGGAATCTGAAGATAGAATATCAGATATAGAAGACAGGATTTTAGTTAAGGACCATGAAAACAGAAATTTCTTAAAAATAGTAAGGAACCACGAGAAATCAATCCAG
>NW_004624765.1:23570574-23604496 GCF_000247695.1 Heterocephalus glaber | reverse complement strand
AAATAAGAACCAAGATACATCATGTACAGGTACAAGCACCCAATGATAAATGGAAATGTATTGTATACCTAAAATGTACCAATAAAAGAATTTAAGCAAAAAACAAACCAAAAAAGAGCTTAGCACAGCATGAGCATTTTAGTGCAGTTAGCACTGGGGCTGTGGAACTGTTTCCCCTCCACCCACTAGAACATGGGCAACACCCCAGAGCCCATCCTCCTTCCATGATCCTAGGGGAAGTAGAAATAAGAATAGCAAAGATCCAGGACATTTCTAAAGCTCTAGCCAGAGCACATGCATGGTAGATACAGTGGCTTAGCCTACAGTAACTTTTCCCACCCGAAATTCGTTAAAGGTTCATGCATAGGGACTGCATGTCATGCATGTGATGATGACAGAGTGAATTGTGGGGGAGTCATGCATACTAGATACCCTTGAGATGACTCAGCACCCTGTCCATCACTTTGTCAATCATATCCAGAGAGATCCACTGAGAGGCTCCCTGGGTGGGGTCACATCTTTGAAATCCTAACTTATCCTTCATCCTGACTTATCCTTCAACTTCTTATTCTCCCTGCTACCCCAGCACTACTTCTTTCCCACTTCGTGGCACCATTTTGTTTCTGCTGGCACAAATCCACTCAATCTGAGCATACCTGCCCCATTAACTTCAATAAATGTAGATGCTTTTTCTTTCACCATGGGGTGTGTACTTGTTCTTTTCTCTGTGTACACAAGAATCTGGAATCTATACCTTGGGAACCCAGCATATATTTTATCAATTTCACTCGTAGATATATACATAAGAATACTGAAACATAGCCACACAAAAGCATATATATGTATTATATATATATTCACAGCAGCATTAGTCATATGAGCTAAAAGCTAGGGACAACACAAATGTCCATAAACTAATGATTGGATGCACAAAAGACGATGCACCTGCACATTATATTATTAAGGCTTCTAAAAAGAATAAAATGCTGAAAGATCCTACTAGCTAGATAATCCCAAGGAAAACATTCTTCTGAGTGAAAGAAACCAGATGACACAGTATGCATCATGTATATGAATTTTCCAGAATTGGCAAGTCCATGGAGAAAGTAAGTCAGTGAGGGAGGTGAGGGATTCAGAAGAATTGCTAATGACTACTATGGCTCTTTCTGGGGAGATGAAAATTTTCTGGAATTAATGTACCTATTATTTCAATAGATGTTTTCCCTTTAATACATTTCAAAAATACAGAAAATCATAAATAATCTTTAAAATATTTAAGCATCCTTCACTGAGATTAAACAAGTATTAACAATTTCCTATTTTTTTGCTTCCTTTCTTTTTAAAGAAATAGTTTCTCTACACGGCAAAAACAAAACAACACACAATACATCACAGCACATTTATTTTGGATGGACAAATAAATATATGATATTAATAATAAAATGTTAGTGGTAGACTCTACATGCTGGATATGTGTTCACTGGTAGAATTCTTTGTGGATATTGGAACACTTTCATTACAAAATATCAGGAGCATATACAGCTGTTGATAAATACATTTCAAACCCAACCCATTGCCTGCCACCCCTGCCATGTGCACAGTTGTTCTGGAGTCGATATGCAGAATTCTTCTGTTTTTATATTCTTTCTACACATCTATTTATCCATAAACTGTATAAAAGTTTCTCAAAAGGTTCATAAACAACTTACACCCTTTTGCAACTTACTCCTATCCACTCCACTGTAAATTCTGAGATTTGTCCTGGTAATGAATGCATACTAGTGAATTCTTTTAACCACCATGTCCATCATAGTCACACTGAAGGTTATCTCTTAAGTCATTCTCACATCAGAGGTCTCGAGCCCGCTTCCTACCACAAACCCTCTTTGCACACCTCCCCCTGCCCTCGCTTGCTGAACTTTCTATCTGTTGGGAAAAGTGAGTCCTTCTCGGGCACCTTCCAAATGAATGTCTTAAAAGGCATTTTCCAGAAGATGAGAGAAAGAAATTAAAAGTCTGTTTTGAAGAGGAGAAGAGAAATGAAAGGAGCCTTCTTAATACTAGAGTCAAAGGGGATTTCATGACGATATCACAGACTGTGGCTTTACAAGTTTGAAAAGAGTAAAAAGGAGCTGGGAATGTAGCTCAGTGGTAGAGCGCTTTTCCCAGCACATGAAAGACCCTGGGTTCCATTCCCACTACTGAGAAAAAAAGTAAAACAGAAGTCTAGGAGAAATAAAGTTTTGTTTATAGACATAATAGGTTTCATTGTGGAAGTTCCTCCAGGACAGAGTGCATCCAGGTTCAACGACAGAACACCAAGTGACCTATGCTGAGGACATATGCTTATGTCCTCAGGAAACTCTACAGTAGACTCTGAACAATTTTTATGAAAGACTAAATATTGTACAATTGCTTTTAACATTTACTATTTTACTTATCACTTAAAACAATCGTCAATCCACTATTATTCCTATTCTACAGATGAAGCTTCTGAGACTCGGAGAGATTAAGGAGCTTTCCCAGGGTCACACAGCAAACAAGCTCCAAAGCTGTGAGGCTACTGAGGCCAATGAAGCAGAAACAATACTGGCACCAGTGGGAGCAGCAGCACTTCAGCTAATTGTGATGACAAGGACCGTGGGACACACAGAACCTGTGAAGATAGGCCCAAGGGGATGCCATATGGAAAAATTACATTGGTGCAGAAGAAACAGAATGACAAAGTCGTACAATGAAGTTGCTTTTTGGTAACCTTGGCTACCGTCACTATAGTTTCAAGAAACTGTTTTCTACACATTCAGAGAAGATGTTGGCTTCCATCTGTGGTTTCCTGAGCGGATCCCAGCACCAGGCAGGTGTCTGTCAGCTCAGGAAGCTCTGTGATGAGTTGGGTCCATCCATTGCACAGCTTGAGGAGGTGGTTTATAAAGAAAAGGTCATAAAATACAGAGGCCACTGCAAATGGTGTCACAGCACTACTCACCGATCCTGGAGAGCCGGAATCTTGGAAGGACACTGCAAATATTGCTTAAACCGGAGTTCAAAGGCTTGTCCGATGGAGCCAATGACATCTTGGGCCAGCCCATCGCAGCATTCCAGAATGTGACAGGCTGAGAGAGAAGGGAACACAGGCCCATTAAGGGATGGATGCTGGAGCTTCCTCAGAGAGAGGAACAGAGAACAAAGAGGCACATTCCTCCTTCATAGTATGTCCCCACTTAGGTCCTTTGGCTTCACCCTGGGGATAACCCACAGCTATCATGGTAGGTGTGTGTTCTTAAGAGCCTACTGTCTGTAAAATGACGATTTCTACTTCTAAAAAAATTTTCTTTTTCAAATTCAAACTGACAGTCCTTCAGTATCTTTAGAGCCTGCAAATCATCAATTCTGATCTGTATAGGGAAACAGTGTTTAGCAGGTCTCACCATGGCAAAGAGACAAATCCTGCACAAACCAAGTCCCTTGAAGGCCACCCAGTGTGGCCACCACCCCATGTGGCCACTGGAAGCATTAAGAAGAGCAGCCTTTTAACGTGAATATAAAGGGTATTAATTCACAAGTATGACCATCCCAGAAATGGGCCTCCTGCATTTACATAAAAGTGAGATTGAATTTTCATGCAACCTGTGAGAAAAAGCAGATAAAAGTCAGAGACCTCTGTAGGTCAGAATGAGAGCACTCAGAGACAGAGGGAAAGGCTTGGGATTAATTACTCAGGACAGGCACCAGAGGTCACACAAGCACACCGTCCTGGAATAATGCATGGCAGACAAAAGCAAGCCAAATTTAAGAAGGAAGAGAGGGACTTTTCCTAGGAAAGAGTACTTCTCTGGAGTCAGAAATTATGTGTACTGTCGAGGAACACATCCATTGCAAAAGAGTCATAGCCCCTCCACCTGTCCCTCCTCAGGTGCTATTGGCCTGTTGTCATGAGCAACATGTTGAACAAAATGATGGGAGTCTGTTGTTTGACCAGACCAGACCAAAATAGAGCCACTCATGCCAAATACCCCACCATCAAACTAAAACTTTAAGGAAGCAGGCAGACCCCAGAACAGAACAGTTTTTCCAGAAAACAGAACATTCTAGTCTTCCTGAGCTAACATAATAAGGAAGGCCCTCTACTTTAGCCCTTACCCGAAATAATAACCGGATGTTACAATCAGGATTTTTTTATCTATCATTATTTTTCCCTGTTCCCACCTTACAAGACCCACTGTTCTGCCATTATCCTGTGGGAGGTTTTATCTGTTTTGTAGAATAAGGCTGCCTTGATTCATGAGTCAAAATAAAAGCCGGAGAGATCAATGACTAAGTTTGTTGCAACGTCTTTTGACAAGCTTAATGTGGTCTTGTTATTGGGTAGGATAAAGGAATTTTCCCCGAAGAAAGGGACTGATGTGGATCACACTCCATTCTTCTCTTGCCACTAGTCACAATGGCGAGACATGGAATTGTGCTCTCCCTGCAGGAAAAGCCAGCAACTTTCAGGAAAGGGCCAGAGACTCTACCTCCTCTACAAAGGGAGGCAGTTCTCAACAAAGCTCAGCCTTCTCAATGTACCAAGCCAGTCAGGGACTGTGATCTCACCCAGAAGGCAGTCACCCAGGCCCTGAAGCCTCAGGGTTTTTCTCACCTAGACTCCAGGTGGACACAAGGAAAAGTATTTCCTTAGAAAAGCATGTGTGAGCACCTTGCTGATTCAGCAGTCCTATTTTAGGATACAGCAATTGTATATTAGCAACGGCTAGGAGATTTATTTTAAAAGGTACAAGTTTCCTGGCTGTGTTTTTATTATGGATCATTGATATTATTTTATCATAGATATGATGATTTATTAAGTATTGCTGTGGATACTTGATAGCTGAAGTCGCTCTCTAGAGTTGGCCCAAGGTTACCCCAACTGACTGGCTTGGTCCTTGATATTAGTAAGGGGACCTGATGGCCACACCGAGGGCTACTTTATCTCTGAAAAGGTAAATGCAAATGCCTTCCATTTGCCGAAGAATGGTGATCATCAGGACAGCAGAAGGTAAGGCCCGGCTGTCGCCTCATCCA
The DNA here is from genome assembly GCF_000247695.1 of Heterocephalus glaber. The sequence goes on along the minus strand of NW_004624765.1, from coordinate 23,599,435 downwards.
TCAAATGACAGTTCACGGTATCTGTTTCTCCAAATGCATGTAGAGGCCAGTGGCTGCAGCTGACCTTTGGTGCTCAAGGCTGCCCCTGGTCATCTGCTCACTCAACCAACTGTGGACCAACTGAGAACCTGCAGTTCCTGGTGTGTGGCTTGTTCACCTGAGTGTGTTCTCAACACCCTGCCCGGGATACCTCCTATGTTGGTCAGGATGGGCAAATTATGTCAGGGTAACAACCCTTTCATTCTTGCTCATGCACTGCTGTCCTGTCCTCTTCCAACCAGCTCTGAACTTCTTATCTTGGGTCCTTACATGGGGCCTCCCTGAAAGCCTGGGGAGGAAAGAGCCAGCAGGGCCTCACCCCAAGACTGTATGCTCCATTCATCCTGCACTCAGCTTCCTGCACAGAATTGTCACTTGGTCCTCCCAAGCAGTCACTGTCTACTGAGTTTGAGAGGGAGGAGTGTGAAACACAGTGGCCTCCTCTTGTTTTTGATTTTGCTTTCAGTGGTTTGTTTCCTATGGTTGACTGCAGCATAAAAACATTACATAGAAAATTCTGGGGAAGAGGGAGATGGGAGGGTGGAGAGGGGAAGTAAAAAGGATTAGATACCACATACATGTGTACCAGCTCCCCAAGATGCATGAAATTATTATGTATAGAAAACATATAGAAAAATGAAAACCAGAAAAAAGGAAAGTGGCAAGAACAATGAGTTAAGTGTGTTCAAAGTGAGGGGGAATATTTTGAGGGGGATTAATAGCAATATGTCTTTTACTGTTATAAACTTTTAAAATTTAAACTTTAAAAAAATTCATAAGTTTGAAACTGTGCATTGTTCTGAGAATGAATGATATCTTAGTTGGCAGATTAGTTCTGTCTAAGGGCTTGTGTTCAGGTAACCCTGACTACTTAATAAAAGCCCTGAAGCACAGGAGTAGTTACGCTGGGCAGTCACAGGAGCCAAAGAGAAGCTGTAGGTGTTAACTGAAAACATGAAAGTTCCTGACTTAAGGAAGGTCCACTGTAAGAACGAGTTTGCTACCTGCAAAGTCTAAAATTGTAAAGAATGAAAAAGAAACTCATGCTGGGTTTTCTGTCCCACCTCACACTGTGAAAGTCACAGCCACAGAGCGTGCTAAGTGCTGAGTTAAGGTGGAAAGGGCACTAAATTATAGGCTGGATACTATCCTCAGGTTTCAGCATCCACGAGGTCTCGGGACCTGTCTCCCATGGGTAAGGGAGTATAATTCCTACTTTATAATTAGTGTAATCCCTAACTTACGGTTCTGTCTGGAAGGTTTAGTTCAGTTAGTATGAGTTCATAGATTAATATAACTCCATTGGTCTGTTTTGTTTTATTACCTGTGCTTTTGAGCCCTTAGCCACAAAAATTCTTGCCCAGACCAATGCCATAAAACATTTCCCGTGTGTTTTCCTCCAGTAGTTTTCTTCTAAAAGTTTCATTGTATGGGGGTCTTGCAATCAGATCTTTTATCTATTAAGAATTGATTTTTACAGATGATGGGAGACAGGATCTCCTTGTATCCTTCTGCATGTGAATATACGTGTCTTCCAGCCCCAGTTAGTGAAGAGATTCTCCTCTCCACAGTGCGAATTCTTAGCATCTCTATGGGAAATCAGTTGGCTGTGAATGTGTTGATTTATCTCTGGGCTCTATTCTGTTCCCTTCGTCTATGTGTCTGTTTTTATGCCAAAATAATGCTTTTTTGATTACTCTAGCTTTGTAGTATATTTTGAAGTCAAGTACTATGGTGCCTCCAGCTGTGTATTTTCAGTTGTTGTTGTTGTTCAAGGTTATTTTGCTTATTTGCAATCTTTTGTGGTTCCATACATATTTTAGGATTTTTTTCCTATTCCTGTGAACAATATTATTGGTATTTTGATAGGGATTGCATTGAATCTGCAGACTGAATCTAAAAACTTGATCTCCTAGAAGTAGAGAGTAGAATGGTGGTTATCACAGCCTGGGATGAGAAGGAGGGAAGAGAGAAAGGGAAGTGTTGGTTCAAGGATAGATGATTACAGTTAAGAAGAATCAATTTCAAAGGATTCTGTGTACAGCAAGGTGACTAAAGTTATGACATAATTTTGTATTCTTAAAAATGTGAGAAGAAGATCATGTGTTCTCACCATAAAAATTATAATGATGCGAGGCAATGCATTGTTAGATTTAAAGCATTCACAGTGAAAATATACACTGCCTCTCTGAATCCATTGGTTCTAGAACTCACCCCACCCTAGGACAGCAAAATCCATGATCCTCAAGCTCCTTATGTGAAAAGACAGAGTATTTGCACAGAACCTGTACACATCCTCTGGTATACTTCAAACCTAGATTACTAGTAATACCTAATTACAATGTACATGCTACGTAAATACTTGTTATATTGCAATTTTTATTTTTATCATTTTTATCTCGGTGTTATTTTTTATTGTTGAGGGTTTTTTCAAATATTTTTGATCTGCAGTTGGTTGAATCTGAGGATCTAGCGCCTGTGGACTTAGAGGCTCAAATGTACTTCAAAACATCCTGTTGTATATGACAAAACCACACAATATTATCTGTCAATTAAAAAAGAAAAACAAAAAGAAAATTTAAGAACTACTTAATTGGACTCCAGATCTTTAGCACAACAAGCTGGGAGCAGACAGAATGCGTATGCTCCACACCCTACAGTTACACTGAGCCCACTCTTCCCCACACCTTCTGTGGCAGGGCCTGAGAAGGTTGGTGTAAGAAGGTCCCAGGCTCAGGGCCAACAAGTGTGAAGGTCCCAGGGCAGAAGCTTGCAAGGCCTAGTCAAGGAACTTCTGGAAATTGGAGTAGCTAGAGGGGTATGGAGCAGGAGAGGGTAAGAAATGAAACAGAATTGCGCTCACAGAAGGTTCCACGGGCATGGGAAGGATGTGACAATGTACTTGGGTTCAGCAGAGGAGGGGCGCAACTGCACCATTTTCAAAGGATCCCCCGAGCAGTCATGTGGAGAAAGGCCTTAGGGTTGAGTGGGACATGGGGGGCCATGTGTGGGTGCGGGGCCTGGTGGGGGCAGTGGGAGGTGGGGAGGACTGCAGAGCCTGAGGTCTCCCTGAAAGGGGTCGGAAGCCGGGAAAGCAAGGCAGCAGGTGCTCTTTGGAGGTTGTTTTGTTCCACAAAACCCACAACTGCAGGGGAAGCCCCAAAGGGAGTGCCCCAGACTGCCCGAGTGGGGCAAGATGGGGCAGATTGGGGCATCAAGAGAGGAGTTCCGAAGGCCCATGAGATGGGGGCAAAGCATGAAGAGAACAGGCCTTTTCTGCCTGGTCCAGTGGTGGCGAACTTAAGGCATGTGTGCCACAGCAGGTGCACAGAGCCCTCTCTGTTGACACGAGCCAAGTCGCTCCAGCAGCCAAGTGTCAGATAACAGTTGTTTTTTTCTAAACTAAAACCTCAGTATTCAGGTTTAATTGCAGTGTTGGCACTTTGCAATAAATAAGTGGGTTTTGTGTTGCAGTTTGGGCACTCAGTCTCTAAAAGGTCTGCCATCCCTGTCTGTCCATGGGAGGGCCCAGGGTGTGGAGCTCCTACCACAGCTTAAAGATTCGGGCCAGGTCTTTTGAATGTTTTGGATGACAATAAACACCTCTGTCAGTGCTTGGGAATAAATGTTCAATTCCCTGGCTTCAACTCAAGCCTGTCTGGAAAACCTGCAGTTGACCAGGTCACAGAGGGTCAGGACACAGAAAACAGGGAATATTTAATCTCCTACTTTTAAAAAATAATTAACAAATCATTGCATTCATCAATTATACAGTTGAAGCTTTGCTTCCATGGGAAAGAAAAGTTGCAGGTGTTGCTGTGTCATTTTCCACTGATGAGTTCTTAGTATCTAAGGCTTTCCCAGAAAGTCACCTCTTGGGGCCTAGTGCTGTCCAGGGCCAAAGGAACCAGATTTCTCTATTGGAACAGCCATCTGTCATAAAGAGTCCCGAGTAAGCAAAGCTGGTTGCGGCAGTGTTTCCTATTTGTGGGGCTCCTATTCATGCCCATTCATCAGATCCTCCATTGTTCAGAAGACCTCAGGAAAAGAGTATGGGATATCCAAGGAGCAGGTCAGGCTAGATGCATCTGGTTCTCTCCTAAGGACCGGATATGACTTGCATGCCTCAGTCTAGGGAGTACCAGGGATGACCTCCTAGGGCGCTATTCTGACTACAAGGTATATAAATCCCATGACATCTGTCTAATTTGAACCTCATTTTGTAGTTGCTTTTGTCAGCCAGAGCACTTGGACCTGTCTCGTACATATGTAATTTTGCAGGGCATAGGAGTCAGTGGGCAGTAATGAGAATTCCTGAGAGGCACTTATCCAAAGAAATTGAAATCAATATGTTGAGGAAATGCCTGCATTTGCATGCTTATCACAGCATCATTCACAATAGCCAAGAAATGGAATCAACCTAAGTGTCCACCAACAGATGAATGGAGAAAGAAAATATTGTATGTATACATATAATAGAATATTATGTATCATAAAAAGAAGGAAATCTTGTCATTTGTGGCAACATGGATGAACCTGGAAGACACAATGTTAAACAAATTAAACCAGCCACAGAAAGACAAATACTGTACATTTCCACTCACTTGTGAAATCAGAATAAGCTAATTTCATAGAGTAGAATAGTGGCTGCCATAGGCTGGGGGAAAGTGATCAGGGGGAGACAAAGGGAGACCGATCAACAGGCACAGAATTAGTGACTTAGGGGGAATAAATTCTGGCATTCTATTGCCACCTAGAGCTACTAGAGTCAATAATGGTTATATATTTCAAAAAACTGTAAGAGAATTTCAGATACTCTAAACCACAAAGAAATGATAAATATTTTAGAGGACAAAATATTAATTACTCTAATTTGATCATTACACATTGTAAATAGGTATCAAAATATCATGCCGTGCCTCATAAACATACACAATGATGTCAACTAAAATTAAATAAAAATTTTTTTATTTAATTTTTTTTAAAATGGCATATTAGTATTCAGCCAAGCCCCCTGTGTTGGGAGTTTCATCTCTGCAAGTATCAGTAGCAATGTCTAGCCCTCCTATTGGCTCTGCTTTTCAACTCTAACTCATCGACCTCCTGAAACTTCCCTTGTGTGCAACCCTCACCTTGTTAAGATGGGGGCAATGGTTCCATAGTAATGAGTAGGGTGAAAGACACTCTCCCTTCCCACTGGATTAACTGTAGAAGTGTGGGTTCTTGACAGATGTAGATTCCCATTAGAAATTCTTCTAGATGAGACACATCCACATGAAAACAATATAGGAATCCAGACGGAAAGACAAGGAACAACAACAACGAGCAACATGACCTACTTCTATAGGACTTGGCCTATAGCACTGGGTCCTGACCCTGACCATCCTGAGGAGCTGTGCTCACAGCCTGAGACACCACAATGTCCCGAGCCTGCTGGAGACTCAGATCCATGGCCTCTGCATGATGGATTAGAGACTGGAGAGCCCAAACAAGAACCTTTGCATCCAGAAGATCTCACTAATTTGTCTGCCCAGTGGCAAAGGCCATCCCTATTAAGTAACCCTCTTCATCTTGGCCAAGAGGAGGAGGAAGGAGAGAAGTAACTGCAAGAATTCCTTCCACTGGATCCCTCCTGGGAGATAAGGCTGGTAGACATGGGTGGGGTGGTGGCAGCTGTTCTGCAATGGTGCCCATTAAGGCTGCTGCAGGGCTGCCACTGGACTCCCCTCCCTGTCTTGCTGCCTTTCAGAGCCTGGGCCTCTCCGTTGTGGAAAACAAAGACATAATGGATAATAATGGCTGAAATTCCTTGACATTGTCCTCAGAGCCTGAACATGGTGCCCCTGAACCTGAGCTGGCTGTGAAGCCTTTGAACAATAAACTGACTTTCAGAGCATTGGAGGATTCAAGTTTGGTCTCATAGAGCTCAGAGCTGCCATGTAGGAAGTTCTCCTACTCTGATGGGCGAAAGGGTCCCCTGGAGAGGCCCTGGGACTCAATGGAGTGGAGAAGGACCTGCTGACACTGCCTCCTAGTCATCTCTGCCAAGTAACAGGTGTAGAAATGAACCGCCGCCTGCCTCACAAGTGCAAAGTCCCAAGTTCGTTCCTCAGTACAAACAAAAAAAGAGAAATGAAGCAAAGTTGGACCCCCTAGACCAGCTCAGATTCCAGCCAAAGACTACTCAGTGACCTCAGGTAAAGGCAAATGGGCAGATGAATTGGCTGACTGACCCCTGAATACCCTAACTGACCCATATTCTCTCATAAGATCATAAGATAATATACTAGCTGAAAGAGTGAACGTCTCTCATTTGCAATCTCACCCGAAGGCCTGTCTTAGCTCAGATTGCCCTAACAGAATACCATTCATGGCGTGGGTGATTTCAGCAACAGACTTTTATTTCTCAGAGTTTTGGGGGCTGGCAGTCTAAGGTCAAGGTCCCAGCAGATTTGGTATCTTGCAAAGGCTGTCTTCCTGGTCTGCAGATGGCTTCCCTTGCTGTGTCCCCATGTAGGAGAAAGAGAGCTTTCTGCAGCTTCTTCTATGGGGCCCCAAGCTCCTTCATGAGCTCCCTGCTTGTGGCCTAATCACCTCCCAAAGGCTGCACCTCCTAATACTACCACACTGAGGATTTGGATTTCAGCATGAATTTTAGGGAGACACAAACATGCAGACCTTCACAGGGCTGCTGTACTGGTTGGTAGTGACTCAAAGCACCAAGAATAGTGCACACCTTTCCTGCATGCTGAGCCTGACATGGGTGCAGGAGCACAGGGCCCCCAGGACTCTGGAGAAAGAGAGGAGGGGGTATGGGGTTCAACCCTGTGAAACAAAATAGAAGCTATACCCTTATGTGACGCCAAGCCAATGCCTGGGGGGCCAAACCCTTTCGAGACACAAGCCTAAGCCCTATTTCCCAGCACAGTTGTACACTGGAATCACTCCAACAGCTCTTTAAAAATATCATTATCTGAGCCTCACTCTCAGAGGCCTGAGCAGTGAGATTTGTTTTTAAAGCTCCCTTTGGTGTCTCTCAAATGTAGCTCATTTTGAGAACCATTGACTTAAGAGTAATTAAAGGTTTGCCAAAAGGGGAGAAGGGCTAGGATCCCTTGACATTAATTTTTAAACAAACTAATATAGAGAAAGAATTTCAATGGCTGCTAAGCCCAGGCTGAAATTAGGAATCCAGTGCCCGGGGAAGTGTAACTTGCCACCTCTCCTTCCCTACCATCTGCCCTGACTTGGTGGGTGCCAAGAAGAGTTTAAAGGAGTTGGCTTCTATTAGGGATTCTCTTATGTCCCTCCCAAAAAGATACGTTTTAATGTTAACCCCCAGGACCTCAGAATGTGACTTTATTTGGAAATAGGGTAATTGTGGTTATAAATAGTTAAGACAAGGTTATTCTGGAGTAGAGTGGACCCTCACCCAATGTGACCAACATCCTGATAAAAAGATGCCCATGTGAAGTCACAAAGACACAGGAAAAATGCTGTGCCATGATCAAAGATTACAGAATGCATCTGCAAGCCACATAGTGCTGAAGTCACCCGCAACTCCAAGAAGCCAGGAAGAGGCAAGGCGAGATCTCCTATGGGTCTCAGGATCCTGCTGAGACCTCCAGCTTCCAGAATTCTGAGGCAGTAAATTCTGTTGTTTCAGGAATCTTTGCTTGTAGTATTTTTTCATAGAAATATTAGAAAACTGGTTGTAAAGACACTGGAATCCTCCACTTTTGCTCTTATGGAGGCCAGAGTGGCTGTATAGGAAGTTGTAGTGCCCTGAGGATGGGGGCATCCCATAGAGAAGCCCTGGGACTCCATGGAGTGGAGAATGACCAGCTGATATTGCCTTGTAGTCAACTCTGGCAAGCACCAGCATGGAAGAGAAGCCAACTTGGATGCTCTAGGCCAGTCTCCAAATTGGCAAATGGGCTTTTATTCAGCTGGTCCCAGTGACAGTCCTGACTGCCTCTGTTCATCCAAGGTGAATACTACTATCTGCAGTCATTACATAAAAGCTGCCTCCCATTTAAGAAGTGGTGGGCTAGAGCTTATGTTAGCAAGGCATCTCTGGGATCAGACATTCTACCTGAGCCTTTACCATCCAAGTTTGGTAAAGACCTAGGAGGAAAATAACCTTCATGAACTTACATGGGAATGCAAAATTTTACAACCAGGTTGGGGAGCAATATGCAAGGGTCATTGACATCTTGACTATCCAGTCCAGTAGCTCTGAAAATGCCTGTTTAGGTCAAGTCACAAAACATGATTTGTAAGGATGAGAAAGGAGTTTGCAGGAGTCTGTGCTGAGCAGGTCCCTGCAGAGCCACATTGAGAATCAATTCATCTGTCTGTATGGGTTGTCTTGAAAATACATTCAAGATACACTGTTGGGGGAAGGTGGCAAAACAGAATGCTAAGATCTCATTAGTACTGAAATTTAAAAAAGAAGGAGGAAATATGTGTGCGTGGATTTGAAAATTATGCAAGCAAACTGGAATATCAGCAGTTGGTTGATGGTGGAAGGGCCAGCTGGTAGTGGAAGTGCTGTTTAGAATTGTTCTAAATTCCATTGGTGCTTTTCATCAATGGGGTTCAATGGCAGCTGTGGTCATTATCATACAGCAGACTTTGGCTCTGTAATGACCCCCCACACACCCCGCCCTGTCCATCCAGCCTATTTCTGAGGCCCTCCTAGAAGCTCAACAGAGTACAAGGAGACAGCACACTGAGCTCAGATGCTGGGATCCAGACCTGAGCAGGGCAATGTGAGGTGGCTTAGGTAGTTTAGTTGGCACTGGGCACACACCAGGAGCTGAAGGCAGGCAGGAAGATGGGCAGGTGTAGAGCCTTCCAGGTGTAATGGAGGCTACTCAGAGCATGGATAGGAATTGCTAATGTGTAAGTCAGGTGTAACAAACTGTAGCCATCTGGTTACAGATCTGGACTTGATACCCAGTGACATCCAGAGTCTCCTACCACTGTCAGGCAATGTGCATACCTTGCAAACCCTAATTATTCTTCACGATATGGCACATGCTCACTTTGGTGAAGGCAGCTGAGGTGACAAGGAATATCTGGTTCACAGTATTAAACCTCGCCATACACGAATGAGCAATTATGTGGGTCAAGCTTTGCTTACCTCTGCGATTAACAGGGTCCTTGGCTACATAGGCAACATAGTCTGTTGTGTCCTGTTTAGGAAAAATGAGACATTTGTATCACTCATCACAGTGAGAGGCAGTACCACACAGGTACAGCACACAAACCACAAACCTAGAAGGACAAATCCATCACATAGCTAAGGGGTCAAATGCAACAGAACAGCCCATTACGGCAGCTTCCCAACCTGACCTGGGCACTCAGGGATCTTGTGGGGTACCTTTTGCCTCAGCATGCCTGGGCCAGGGGAGGTTCTGCATTTCCAGCCAGTCCCCCTGGTACTGATGCTGCCAGCCCATGGCATCACTGGGAGCACCAAGGATGGCCTGTTCTCTGCATGTTGCATTTCCTGGGGAGCTTTAAAATCACAGACGCCCGCCTGACTCCCATTGCCCAGGTAATCTGATCTTATTGGTTTGGACATGAGCCATCGGTATCAGGAATTTTTTAAAGCTCCTAGTAATACTAATGTGAACCAAAGTTGAGAACCACTGCTGCCTGCAATATCTGCATGAGGGACCCTCAAATTTGAGTTAGTGTCAAAATCCCCTACAGAGCTTATTAAAAGATTGCTGGACCACACTCCAGAATTTCCTATCCAGTGGGTCTGGACTACAACCCCAAAAGTGGGTTTCTGACAAGTTAGAACTGCTGCTGGGCTTGGGGACAATGCTCCAAGAACCACTGGTCTATAAGAAAACCAAAGCAGATGTTCAAAAGTTGATCGCAAACACTTCCTCATGCATGGATGAGAAAAGATGGTTCTTTTCTTCTTGGACATAAACAATGACTTTAATCTTTTAAGATTACAAGTAGTTCATCCCTATGATCCCAGCATTTTGGGAGTCTGAGGCAGAAAGATTGCAAATTCAAGTTCAGCCTAAATGACTTAGTGACTTAGGGAGACCCTGTATCAAAACAGAAAAAAATCAAAAAGGGCTAGGGATGTAGCTCATTGCCAAAGCCCTGGGTTCAGTCCCTAGTACAGGGGATATGAGAGTTTCTTGGTCTGCCTTTTTATTGACCCAGTGCATAGTGGAAAATAAGATGACAAAGTTATACTAAGGCAGCCATGTGAATACTAATTTCTAAACAAATAATCAGAAAAGCCAATCATTCTCTTAATCCTTGAAAGCCAGAAAGACTTTTCTGCTGGGTTGACATTTTCAACATTCAAAAACAATCTCAGAGGGGTAACTGGTAACACTGCCCTATTTTTGCAGCTACTTCCAAATATATTATTGTCTCACAGGGCTTCAAGCGGATGCAGTGGCTTCACGGTGAGTGAATAGCTCCCTTGTCAGCAGCACCTGCGCGTGTTCTCTGTGGAGACTCCCTCCATTGTTTGATGCCTGTGAGCAGAGGCCACAGTCCCTTTGCTCTCAACAGTGCTCTAAAACATGCTGCAAAAGAGAGGGCTGGAGGAGAGTGGTATGAGGAGTGCCGCACTGCGGAGCACCCAGTGCAGGATGGGGGTGCTGCAGGGTGCTTTCCACACCCCCAGGTCTCCCTGGGGGAGGAGAACTCTTCCAGCATGGTTACCCCAAGACATTCCCCAGGGTGAGGCTCATCCGAGCAGTTTCCTTTCCTGTTCACTAATATTGTCTCAAACTGAGTAGGGAAGGGAAAAGGAGGCAGTGAAACCATCAAACTGAATTGTGAGCATTTCCATCCAGGAGGATCTGGTAAGGATCTGAAACTACTGCCCAAAACACAGAGTGTAGCTTTAATCATAGATTCTTTCTGGCTTCATGTGATGTGGGTTGGAAGGGTCTTTAGGAGCCTCTGTAAGCATCCTAGAGAGTCCCAGGATTTCTCAAACTGAGAATCAAGGAAGACTGGAGTATATTCTCCAGTGTATGAGATGTTGGCAAAATTTGTTTTTCTATTTCATGCTTTCCTCTCCATAGTGATCTTAAACAATATGAGAAAATCTGGGATCATTTAGATGGCCACAGTATTGCCATGTTCTGCATGCAATTTCAGGGCCAAAATTTACACTTGATCTCACATTATTATAAGTGCTAGGTTTTTTAAAAAACTAGAAAGAAAAGAAGAGAGTTCAGGTGCCTTTGTCCTATTTGAAGCCAGTTGCTGTGAGATTCGTACATAATGATGCACAATTGAAGTTTATCTTGAGTAGTAGAAATCAGTGGAAGAATTAATTTATCAGATGCCCATGAAATGCTGAACTCGAAGGCTTTGCACCCCGGAGGCCTATCCAGTGGCGTCCGGGAGCAGAGATTCAGGCTCAGCCAACTTAATCCATGGCGAGCTCATGTCACTTTAAATGTTATTGGTTTCACAGTGTTTCTTTGTATTTACCATCTAAATTTGATTGAGTTTTAGGGTCCAATAAAAAGTATAAACACAAAGAGTCAATTCATTAATTTTGTACGCATTAAGGTAATTAATTTGAATCAGCACTGCTGGTATATACAGGATTTTTAAAAACTCTTACTCTAACTTGAGAAACTCCACTGTGGCTCACAGTTGGGGAAAGAAGATCAAGACATGTCCCTGAGATGGCCAATCGCCAGGTCAAGATATGCTTCCCATGCCCTTCTTGAGCCTTCTCCAGCACGGGAGGGGAGTGCAGGCTGAAAACAGTGCTCCTGACATCACCCAGATACACGGTGAATGCGCTAAATTCAAAACGGGTGCCGAAAAATGCCTATTCTTATTTCTTCGATCCCTGTTCTCACTTCTCAGGACCCTTTGTGCTTGATCTTGTTTGAGCATTCTGTTAGTGGTCTTGCATTTTTTTGTTTTTGTTTATGTTTTGTGGTACTGGGGATTGAAACCAGGGGCTTTGCACAGAGCCACATGCCCAATTAGCCTGTTTTGTTTGTTTGTTTGTTTTGAGACAGGTTCTTGATAAGCTACTAAGTTGCTCAGGCTAGGCTTGAACTTCTGACATTCCTGATATTTCATCTTTTGATGGTCTTTCAACGTTTCTGATAACAGCATATGGTAGCTGTCATGTGCCCTATTTTGGAGAACAGTAATGATGTTTTTCAGTCTGTGTTACCTGCCATTTATATCTACCATTTTCCTACTGGGTAGGCTAAGGAACAAAGTCATAGTGACACATACACTTAGCAGAGAATAAGGCCCAGAATCGAGGATTGTTGGTTTTATCGAGAACACCTATCAACCGTGTTAAAATCCTGGGTACAAACCAATTTGGAATGGGATCTCATGCACAGTCTTGTATGTATTTCTCTTATGTGAGAAACACAAAAAAGAGTAAAATAGATAAATAGGAAATAAGGAGAAGTTCAAATACCTCCCCAAATTACAAATTCCCATTGTAAAGGTATTTCAATACAGACCCTAATTGGTTTCATTTATACTACTAGTTTATCTTAGTTTGTTGAAAAGAAATATTTGTGTTATTATCTTATTTGTTTCTTTTTTGTAAAAATCTTTTTGGTTTACATCTTGTATTCTGAGTAACTACTCTGAAGATAACAATAAACAGTGTAATAACTACTGTTATTCTCATATTATTTATTTATAAAATTTTGGGTTTTCTTCATAAAATAAAATCTTTTTTTAAAAAAAGGAAAACAATGAAATTTGCTGTCCCCCGGATCATGACCTTTTCTATATCAGAAAAAAAGTCACAGAAATGTAACAGATTACAGATTGTTAATGAGGAAATTTTTACAAATACCTAGTCCTGTGTACATCCTGGAGAATAAAGTAATTTCAACCCAAGTCAAGTATTTGTCTTCCCACTATTAAGATATTTGTATCTGCATTCATAATATCATTAAGGTTCAAGAGAATTACTGAAAGGAGCTGTTGATACAGATGAAAAGGCATCTTTCTTTATTTTTTCAAACTGGGTTACCTTCAACATTTAAGAAACTATGATCCCATCGAGAGAGAGAGACAAAGGGGGGGGGGAGAGAGGGGAGGGAAGGAAGGAGAAGGGAGGCCCAAGTCTCTCTCAGCTCTTGCATCAGTCCTGGAAGGACCCTGCAGCACCATCTGTGTCCGCCCCTGGTAGCTGCCACAGCTTCAAAAGGAGAAGCACCTGTGTGCAACCCTTTTGTACTGTCCAGTAGGAATGGTGAGGCTCTGGAATGTATATAAACAGCAGTTCTATGATTGAGTACCTGAGTAGAAGGAGTCCAGAGAAGAGGTGGGAAGGTCATGAAGAAAATCCCCTTCCTGGGACTAGAAATAGACAGGGTCCCTAGCCTTGAGATAAGGAGGAATAGAACTTGCCAATTACATTGGCTATCTTGGACCAATACACTTTTGCATGAAATCTGAGGACTTCCTACTGAGAGTTTGGCCAAATAATATAAAGCAACAACCTATAAGCCACCATCATTTTATTACCAAAAAGCTACTTAACACCAAAAAAAAAAAGTAAAGAAGACATCTCAAGATACATGGGACTGTTAATTCTGACAAGTCAACTTCATTGGATTAAAAAACACCTAGCAGGTTAGTAAAGCAAACCCTGGTGCATCTACGTAAGTCACAGGTGGGTGGCCTTGGGTACCACATCAGATCCCTTGTCCACTCCTGTTCCCCTGCTTTGCTTCCCAGCTGACATGAACCAAGCAGCTTTGCTTTCTTTCATCCTTACATGATATCCCTGTCTTGGAGCTGGTCAACCATGGACTGAATCCCCTAGACTGTGAGCCAATTAAACCTCTTCTCTTTTAAATTGCGGGTGTCAGCAATGGGAAAGCTGATTAATAGAATACAGCACAATCTTTTTCAATTGAATAAATTTAACTCCAACTTTTCACTTTATCTTCTTAATTTTAAAACATTTTTTCTGGACAGATGAAAACTTTCACCCAGACCAGCAAAAGCAAGCATAACAACATTTGGGCAGGAAAGGAAGTAAGTGATGAGCCTTCACTGCTGGGAAGGAGTGACCTTGTTTTTTCCCCTCCCCCTGTACACCCCACTCTGGTGACTTCTTGACAGACTTCTCTGCAGGGCCGGATGTCCACAGTGAGCACATGGTGAGCAGGGCCTGGGCTTGGAGGTCCAAAAGGAAAAAGAAAAGGCAAGCAAGGCAAGTGTAGAATGCCTATGTGAGAAGACCCCAGCAACTCTGAAAACTGGCAGTGTTTAAAGAAGGCCAATTTTTAAAAAGTTTTCTAACAGCTTTTGGCTAATGAAATGAAAACTAATGGTAGGTCCTTTTCTCAGGTCCCCCTTCCAAACGATAGTCAAGAAGAGTTTCTGAAATCAAGAGAAGGAAATAGTTGACATCACAATTAACTTTTGATAATGTCTTAAGGGTTTTTGAAGCTGGGTCCCCTTCTCAGAAATCCCCAACAAGAGCAAGATAAAGGAGTCTAAGGGACTTACCGGGTCTCCCCCAGAGGCGAAGGAGATGGATTGCATGTGATGGTTGGCAATGATCTGGCAGGCCCAAAACAAGAAACAAAATGTGTAATCAGTACCCTTTTCTACACCTTGCAAAACCAACTGTTTGTTGGCAAGCAATACAAATTGGCAAGTTTTCCTGATATATGGTACACATATGAAAGTAACAATTGGAAATGCATGACAATAGATCACGTTTCACGATCCTTCACAGCCCAATGGCTGCCATGTAGCTAGCTGGCTAGAACAACCTCCTTTAATCCTTCTAGCCACCAGTCGTGAAGCAGAAACCATCAGAAACCCATTTGACTGGGGAGGATCGAGGAGGTTTGCTGGGTGTGAGAGGGCTCATATCATAGTCACAGACCTGTACTCCAACACAGTCTCCAGCCAGGGTCTTGGCAACCAACTGTACCTCTCCCAGAAGGAAAATGTCTCACCCACCCACCAAAATATTGCCACTTATGGCTTCTGTTTTGCACAGCACTACAGATCCCATAGCTATAGCAAGATGAGGGAGAGTGTGGTTCATTCTCTCTCTTCATCCCATTTGTACCCGCACATATAAATCAGAAAGCCAAGATTCAAAGTCACTGCCATCTGAAGCATTTTGCAATTTATCAACTTAAAAACCAGAGAGGACATTCCAAGTTAATTTTTAAAATGGGAAATTTCCATTAGCTTTATAAACTGCAGCACACAGTGGAATTTAGTAGACACTGAGTAAATTAGAACCTGCCCTAAATTTAAAAAGCTACATGAGTCTTCTAAGCTATTTTTATCTCTTTAAAGATAATGTAATGACATTGAAGTAAATTTCCAGGGGTGGGAGAATAGCTCTTGTCTCCATCCCAACACAACTAGGTTTATTTCTGCACAGTACCCAGGCCCTTGTCCCTGAGCAGATGGCTGGAATTTACATAGCCATCATCACAACAACCAAGGGATTTTTCCAAATGTGCTTCTGCAAAACTTTGAAATAAAATTTAATTGAATTATAAGATAAAATGAAATATGTTTAACTGCCTACTTCAGTTGTTGGCATTTGCAGAATTTCAGGATCTAGGAAAACCTGAATATATAAGTAAATCCAAAGCAACAGAGCTCACAGGACAGTCTTAGCCAGGCCCTTAGGGACTTAAACCAATAATAGTTGCCTTTGGACCACAGGCAAACAGCTCCTAAGAGAACAGTGAGGAAATAGAATTCCTAAAGAATGACAAACTAGTTTGTAATTTTTGCATAATTAATTTTTTACTTATCTCATTTCTGCTTATAAGGCAGCTCCAAAACTGTGGTTTAGAAATTAACTATGAACAGAAGCTACAATTTAGAGGAAAAAGTGGAAGGGATATTTGGTCAATACGATGCAGGACCATTATTGTGTGATTGCATCCAATCCCTTCATGCAACAGAGAAATTGCAAAGGGCAATAAGAAAATGAGAGCTAATTGACTCTGATCTATAACATATGCTTTTGCTCTGAGGGATTCATCACCGTTCTCCTCCTTAGCACTGTAGAGTGGAGTGGGCGCTGCCTGTCTGCTCTCTGGAGAGAGAAGGGAATGTCTCCCCAGACCATTCCCACTTTACTACATTCTGAACAGAAAGTCAGCAGACTGGAGAGTAGAACTTTGCACTTGCCCTCTGCCCAACTAGCCCCAGACTGTGCCCTTGTCAAGGGGCCAGCAGCCACTGGGTGTCCATGCCTCAGGCCCACACAGCTCATGGGCCAGAAAACCCAAGCTGGACACACCCAGCCAGCCCCCTGTCCCAGGATGGGGCAGGCCCACCCTCCTGGCATCATCCTCACTGCCTTTCTCTTTTACAGAGGTTGGGGATGAGGAGTATTTGGGGTTAGGATCCCATAGAATGAAGGGCTTTAGTCCCAGGGCTCCTAGACCCAGAAGGCCCACGTGCCATGTGGCAGATGACTGGACTGGTAAGCAGCAGTGCACGGGGGTGGGGACTATCCTCGGCGGAGAGTGGCTGACCTTACCCACAGCCTCAAGGGCTCATTAAATCGATCAGTAGAAGAGTTTATGTGACAAGATAACGGATTAGGGAGGGATCCCCAGCACAAAAGAACAGATGAAGTCACATGATTTCCACAATTTCTAGCTCTCACTGCCAGCGGTTGAGGCTGAGTCTGGGCAGAGCTGGAAGATGTCCACACTCCATGCCCCCCTTTATATTGCACAAACATGTTCACCTCCTCTGCTTCCTTTGACCTTCAGAACTGTTGTGCTGGTAGACAGGGCAGTTATTTACATACCGTTTTTCCTGCTGGAGAAACCAATAGATAGATCAGAGGAACCCAAAAGACAGACTCTGCATGGGAGCACAATCCTCCTAAATGGAATTAGCCATAATAAACATGGTTGTGCTGCCTTGCTCAGCTCAGAACTCATTCCAGCCTGTCTATGCTATAGATATAACACATCTCATGAACCCTACAACACTGTAAACTGTAGGCTCCTTCAACATGACAAACCTCCAAGGAAGAAATGCTCCTGTCATGAGACCATGACATGCCATCCATTTAAAAAGTGATAAAATAAAAATGTGGTCTAGGAAAACCAATAAAACCGTGCTTACAAAAGGGTAAGGACATTAAGAGAAGACATTTGCACATATATCACCTTTTCTTACATTGCAAGTAAACCAACAATTTGATGCATTATTCTCCCTCAAAAGGTAACTTATAGCAGAATTAAAGACAACTAATCTCATCCATCATTTTATTGGTAACCCATCAAAGTGGCTAAAGTACATAGAGTAGTCAAAAACTGATAAAACACATTCTCTGTAAAGCTCTCGGGAGGTTGGAGTGAGCACACACCTGTTTGGAGTCAGGCGTTCGCAGGTTCAGGCTGGCAGTGGAGATGGTCAGAGAGATGCTCATCCCTGCAAACTGGAGATTACTCTTTCCCAGGATGCTGGACAGCATTTTGCTTGGAGGCTGTGAAATTGAGAGCATTTTAGCTTTTTTTTTTTTTGCTTATGGAGGCCTCAGTGACAGGGCCTCCAATAAATAAAATGTGTTGTTCTCATCTAAACAGGTGAAGCCTGGATGTGGACTACACTTTCAAACCACCCTGACTGCTCCTCCCCTGCTCAGGCACAGGAAGACAAAAGTGAAATTAATGTGCTGGGAGGGCAGATCCAATGCTCATATTCACATTCTATAATATGCACTGTACAAACTACAAAAGATATAATATGCAAATACCAAAATGAAGGCTTTTGAGAGCAGAGATCTCATTCTTCCTGGCCACCTCTGCCTACATGGGGAAATCTCATGGGGGCCCTTTAGGTGTAAACCTGGGAGAAATGCCACAAACCAGGGAGAGAACAGCTTTGCAGACTCAGAAACTGGCTTCAGCAAACGAAGGGAAGACTACCTCTCAGGGAAAACTGAAGGAGACAAGCAATCTCAGCAGGCTGTGACCATGCTCATGGCTAAAGGGAATGGGCCACAAATCCTTTTCACAAACAGCTTCCTGGTCAGGGAGCACAGACACTGTCCAGTTAGAACCAATAGCCTGGAGCCAGCACAGATGACAGACACAGGCTGGCTGTAAGTGGTGTGCCCATCACCCTGCCCGAAAGGTATTTCATCCCAGGAATCAAGGGGACACATTTGCTAGCCAGGTGTCTTCTCCACAGGTCCCTGGGTGAGTACTGCCAACCTTCATGTCTCTGTCCTTTGGGATTAACCCATCCTTTCAATTTGGATTAAAACATCCTCTTTCAAAATGCCAATTACTTCCTAACTAGACATACACTTTTTCAAACTCCTGGGAAAGAAAATGACGTAACTAAGACTAAAGCTTTCTAAAGCAAACTTGGGAGACTCTGAGGGTTGCACTCCACCTGCTGAAGGTCAAACCCAGAATGTTGCAGCAGACTGGGAGAAGCCACCAAAATCAGTATCCCTCCAGCAAACTTTTGTGTCTCTCCATCAGGGGTACCCTAATTAAGTAACCAGTCAGAAATGGTTTGCCATTTAGGGTTTCTTCCCAGCCAATAAGGTGCCTCCCTGAACAACTTTTTATGGAAATCACCTATGAAAAACTCCTGCCTGCACTTGCCTTAGGGGACCATCAGGGCTGCCCTGATTCAGTGTGCCAGAATTGGAGCACTTTAGTTCCCAGATAAAAGCTATTTCCTTTGATCTCTGTGCCAATCTTATTTTTAGTTAACTCTGCTGAAAGAGCTCTTCCAAATTAGACATGGCCCTGAGATTCAGGTCAAGCACACCTGAGGAGAAGCCCAGAAATCGGCACTCTTTCCACCTCCTCCCACCATGAGGACCATGATTGTACCCCAAAACTTGTTAGTACCACCTAACTGTTGGAGATGAGGTTCCCTGATGCCTGCCTAGCTCCTGCTTTCAAGATTCTGGAGCTCTTCTTCGTCCTCAATATCTCCGGAGAGTGGCTGGAATGCAGGCTTGGCACACCTGAGCTGTCTCCCATAGTTCTCTGCCTGACATTCATTTGCCCTGTGCATTCATGAATGTCCCCTAGCTCTGAAAACAGGTGTGACCTGGAGCCCTGGGAATAACACAGCCAAGCCAGCAACTGTCCAAATGGTCTGGAATCCAAAAGGATTGTCTTCAGGGCAGTTTCGGGATTCACCAATGTATCCTTCCCCACAATTCCATCTTGGCATAGGAAAGCCCATGATTGTGGGTATTGAAATTATGTATTTACTAAACACTTAACTAAAAAGGGTTTTCCTGTGATTTCTCTTAATTCAGATTTTTTTCTTCTAGTCCAACCATATTCAAGATGAGAAGTTTAACTCAGCCTCTGGGACAGTTGATTGAGCTTGATCTCAGCTCCTCTCCTACTCAAACTGCGGCTTCTCATCTCTATGCCTCAGTCTTTATTATCTGTAATACCAGGAGCTCCAGTGGTTTGTATCAGCTAATGAGAGCCAACTATTAAAAGTTTTAGGAACTGTACAAGCTAGCCATTAAACACAGCTGTCATTAAAAATTGATTTATGCAAACTCCTAATTAGATTATATTTTAAAAACAATAAATATTCAATACTCTTCTAATTCTAATGGTTTTTGCTACATTATGAATATCTGCTAAGCCTGCGTAGTGGGAACACTATCTAATGATGAGCTACTTACTACAAGTCTTATGGACTCTGGTTCCAGGGACATCATGTTGGAAGATTGCAGTCCACTACCCATTTGGAAATATATACACCACAGAAATTGGCAAATGCTACAAGTGCCCAATCCCAAGAGCTGTTTGATACACATTTATCAGCACTTGCTGGAGATCTACCCCAATGAGTTGTTATGATTATGTGATTTAATGTAAGTACTTAAAGGACAGCCTGGCCGAGTGCTTGCTGTCATTGGTGTCTTTAAGCCACAATAAGTGACCAGGGTATCTGCTATTGGTCAGCAGTGACAGCTCACTGCTTTCAGCCATGTGAAAGAGTATAATCTCAGCCTCTTTGCTTTCAGAGAGGAGGAGAATCAGGCCCTGGAGAGAAGACAATGAACATTTGTGTGTTTGAGGAGGAGTAACAGGAGAGAAGAAGCAAGGAAGACAAACCAGACCCACAATGTCAGGAGCTGTACCTTTCTCTTCTTGAGGGCTCCTTTGGCACCAGGCACAGCTTCACAAACACGGCTGATGGCTTCCCTTGGGAGGACAGGAAGAGAGATCCATTTACCATGTGCCAATCGGGATTATATAACGCAGGGACTCTCCAAACATACTGAAGAAACAACTACCTGCTTATTTCAGCATAGAAAACAGAGCTGTCAAGAGGGGAGGTACCCATCCCTCCCGCACAAAGTAAAACTAAACACAAATGAGGCATCTTAAAACCTCTCTCTGGCTATATTCTAGCTCTTTTCATTGTGGTGCCTGCATGATAAAATGCAAGATGATTAATGCCACGTCTTTCTCTCTTTCCTAATCAGTTAACACTCCAGTTTTTAAAATCAGCACCCCAGAATGCACTCTTCCCAATTTTATCTTCATTTCTGTGGGTACGGTGCTGGGGCCAAACCCACTCAATCACTATTATTGATCAAGATCCTTCTCAATTGAGTTAGAACTTGGTTAAAAGAATTATGATGCTGAACTTGATTCCCAGCTTCTGCAGTTGCAAATACAGACAGCCCCCAACTCATGATGATTCCACTTTGGATTTTCCAACTTTACAAAGGATGTTAAAGTGTTCTGTGTCCAGTAGAAAGTTTTCTTTTAAATATTTTATTTTATTTCTGATTAACATACATTAATTGTACATATAAATGGGGTTCAGTGTGATATTTCAACATATGCATACAGTGCACACTGCTCAAATCTAGCCTCCCTTTATCCACAAAATTCAGTACTTCCCAACCTGTAGTAATCATTATTCTACTTTCAGGTCTTAGGTCAATTATTTTGGCTTCCACGTATAAGGGAGACCATGCAGTACTTGTCTGTGAGTCTCGCTTATATCACTTAACGTGATGACCTCCAGGTCCATCCATTCCATCTTGTCCTATGATGCTGGGCTGTGGCAGTGAGTCCAGGCTCCCAGTCAGCCTGGAGATCATAAAGTGAATATCCCACACTCTTCAGTGTGCTGTGTCCCTAGCCAGCATGATCCACAGGTCAGGTGTACTCATGCATTTATTTAATAGATTTTCAACTTATGGTAGGTTTCTAAGTCAAGGAGCAGCTATATTATGAAATCAAGAGGGTTTAATAGAGGAGAGGAGCTCCATGGCATATAAATGGGCCTAAAATGAGGTTAGGGGCAGAGCAGGTACATGGAGCAGTGTCACCAGTTGAGGACAAGAGTGTCCCCAGTGTTGAGGGACACTGACAGGGACTAGAGGGGCCTCACACATGGGGCTGACCCGAGGTAGCCAGGAGGATAGGGAGAGTGAGGCATTAAGACAAGAGAGGGGGCTGCTGAGATCCAAATCCAGGTGATAGAAGACCACACAGATGGTGACAGGAAGGGAACACTTGGAAGCAAATGCAGCTCCACCACGACTCAGCCCAGGTGGGAAATAACAGGGAGATGAGCTGAAGGAAAGTAGCTTCAAAGTGGCAGACTTCTCTACTGCTACATAAAGAGGAGAAAATATTACAAGAGCATAGAGAAAAATAAACATCTTTCTCTTTGGAGAAACAGTGAATAGAACAGAAAGTAATTGGTCCTCAGAAATGTCCACTTATTTTCCAAAATGAATACTTCTTGCAATTAATTTCTACCATCTGAAAAAAAATCATGGCCATGATACAATGCTTTTAGGAGAGATATGTCCTTGTCAAATTAGACAAGAGACTTTTGAAACAAGCTTTGCATTTGGCATTTATTTCACTTATTGGAAGTAGGAAAAAATATTTTTCTAAAAGTTCAGATGCCAGGAAAACTGTAGACTGAGTCATCATGAGTGGCAAAAAGTAAAGTGAAAAGCAAATGTTTTTTGACGCTTAGGGTTGTTCCTGTTTATTTTATAATATTCTAACTGTGCTTCTATCAAAATTATCAAATATGCAGGCTTCAAAGTACTGTCAAAAAGTAAATTCCTCATTTAATTTAGAAGAAAAGAACACATTGTCTCTTCATAGAACTTTATAAACTCCACAATCTGTATTTTATGTTTAATTTTTAAAAGTAACTTCGTGAATCTAGACACTGTAGTTATTAAATTAAATGATACATTTAGCTCTGCAAAGCAGCCAAATCTCAGCAAACTAGAAAAATGCTGTATATGGAGTGTCTCCCTCAAGTCACTCCTTAAACATCCCTGACTCCATCAAACTTCTCCCATCCACCAACACGGGAACAAAAAGGAAAAAAAAATTCAGTCTGAGCAACAGTTTTCCAAATGAACACAGGCTAGTAAAAGTCAAACTCCAGCTCCTGTGTGCTGCTTCTGGGAAAGCGGGGAGGGAAGGACACGAGAGTACTGGGAAGAGACTGCGGACAACAAACCTTCCATTCAGGAATCAATCTTTTGTCCCTAAAATGTGCAAATATAAGAAGTTCCTCAGAGCTTCTGCAGTCAAGAAAAGTCCTAAGGATCCCCCTGAGCCTTTGGAATCCCAGAGGTTTTCAAATCAAGCTGCCTTTCGGAAAAAATGTTCTGCCTTCATAATTGGCATAAATTTGTCTCTAATGTTCATGTGCTAATACGTGTGTGTGAGTGTGTGTGTGTGTGTGTGTGTGCGCGCGTGCGAATCCTCATTTCAACCCGGCTGATGGTGTCTATTTCTGTTTGAAATAGAAATGTGACACAACTATTATAAACTGCAATATTTAGATGCCTGAAATTAGTTACTTTAACTCCAAAGTCTAATTTTAAATGTGGTTATTCTCAGTTTTCTTCCTTGCTGTTTAAGCTCAGTGCATTTTAGTGAGCAATACTGTTCAATGTGTTCATTTAGCAATGAGTATTTAGCTTTGTGTAATTCCATTTAATCCCTCTTTGAGTCCCAGGTACCAATTTTGCCCTGTTTTTAATAATATAGATTGTTTCTTAATGTTCTGTTCAGGATGGGCCCCATTTCAGCAGGCTAAATCCTGACCTCAGAGCTCAGCCAAAATGAAAATGCAACATTTGGCAAACTCTGTGGTCATCCGAAAGTAACAGAAGCCAGCCCTGCCACAATGCTAACCCTCAGTGTCACGATTTTATCATCATCCCTGATTCAGGATAAAATTCTCATCGTTAGAGCCAGTACCTTGCATGACTAGTAGCTTTTTCTTTGAAATGTGGAGCTTTTGAAGTCATGTAGCACCCATCCATCTCTCTGCTCATCCATACCAAGGCTGCCCCTCCCCACATACACACACACAACAAAAAGTAGAAAATAGAGCGCACAATAAAAAACAGGACAGAAGCTGGATATGCCAGTATGTGCCTGTAATTCCAGCACTCTGACAGGAGGATGGCAAGTTTGAGTTCAGCCAGGGCAACTTAGTGGGAACTTCTTTCAAAACAAAACAAAAAATTTTAATTATAAAAATGGTTAGGCTATAGCTCAGTGCCAAGGCATGGGTTCAATTCCCAGTGCCACACAAAGTAAAAGAAGAAAAGAACCGAATGAAGCAATAAAAAAGGAAGCACAGTAGAATAGTTGGGTACTTTCTGCCCTCTTTGGTTTATATCCTAGTAGGGAGAGGAGCAACAAACAAGCACCAATAACAGCAAATTAAAAAGGAGTGGTCTATGTGATACAGGTATTAAAGTACATCAGGAGGGAAGAGTTCCCCAGTAAGGGGCATCTGGGTGAGTAGGCAGCTACCCAGGAGAAAAGTAAACCGAGTTCCTATCTAATACCTTAAATGCAAATCAATGCTAGGGATTGAAAGCTGAATTTATTCATAACAAAACTAAAACTGGGAAAGATTTATTTCTCATCATCTTTGAGTGGAAGAGTGTTAGAAAAATCAGAAACCACAGAAGAAAATACTGACATACTCAATATTGTAAAAATAAAAATTTAGGCCCAAGAAAAACCGTGGTAACATTGCACAGTCAAAAGAAAGGATTTGTTTTAGAAAAATATCAAAGGCCCAATGGAAAATTAGGCAAAGGTGAGGGGCAAAGTATTCACAGGTAAGAAAACATAAATGGCTCTTGGAAATAGGAAAAGATTCTTAACTTTACCCATAATAGGAAAACAAATTAAAGCATGTATACAGAAATTCCATTTTTATAGCCAAAGACAATACTGTGCAGGGATAAAGGCACTTCTGCATTGGTGAGCACTGTGGGGTAACTATACTTCCTTCCACTCAAAGAATTTAGAGACGATCCACCCAGGAGCTCCAGCCCCCTGGCTCAGCTGGTATCTCTCACACTGAGCATGTGTGGGGTTCTTTGTAGACAGCAGGGCAGGAGTTTACATTCCTATGTGAACTGGGGGAAAATCTGAGCAACTCACCTGGTCTTGGTTCCTAAGTAAATCCTTTATAATAATTCACCTGTTCTTAGTTACTTGCTCTTAGTTGGCTATAGCCAGTGCCATTTGATCAAGTTTGATCCAATCACCTTTCCCCACACCTCAGCTCTGAAACACTCTCAAACCCTATTCTCACAAAGCAGCTTTGAGACTTGCTTTCTCATTTTGACACATGACCATCCCATCATATGAATAATCCAGCCCCCCCCCGCCCCGGCTTCACACATGCTGGGCAAGTGTTCTACCACTAAGCTACATTTCCAACCCAACATTTTCTTTTTTACAAAACTCATTTTTTTTTCAGTAATTGTCATACTCAGTGCCCAGCAAAATGGATCTGGTTCAGAAACATATGGGTTCAGTTTCTTCATGTTAGAAACCCTGATTTTTCCAGCCTTTGGGGCTTTATCCATTATCTAGCATCTCATAGATTCCCCACCTCTTCATCAGTTGCCAATTTTATCAGCATTGCCCAACCCTCCCTGAAAACAGTCGATCACACCAAGGCTTAGAATCGGGTCCTGTGGTGTAGCCTAATGAAACCACTGATCCACTAGACCTTATGATGAGAAAAGCTGCCAGAAAAAAAATAATTGAGAAAGAAGAACTGATATAAAAATGCCTGGCCACAGATGTCAGGTATCAATGTATGCAATGCAAATGGAGAACAGAAAGTAGTTACCACATTACAGAAGTTAGCACACTCCCCCAAACCCACGTCCCAACTGGTCAGGCCTTGAGTGGAAGATATAAATTAGGGGCCTGAGTGAACCACAGTGCCCTGAACAGAGAGGGAAATGGAGACATCTGCATGAAGACCAAGGACTGAGGAGCAAAAGATACAGCACAGAGGTGTGCGTCTGTCCCAACAGACGGAGGAGATGATGGTAAGAAGAACTGACACCTGTAGTGTTGCCATGGAGGTTTCAGCAAGCTGGAGGAGCTTAACAATCAGGGGCTGAGGGGAGGAATTAACTCAGGAAGTGGGCAGCCGCCATCCTAAACCTAAATCTTCACCAGTTCTGACCCAAAACAAGATGACTGTGGAATAAGGAAGATCCCCAGGTGGGCGGTAGGAAGAGTTTGTGGGTAGAGAGGGGTGGTGAAGAGTGAGAGCCAGGAAAGAAAGTCAGGCTGGAGAGGGTCAGAGCTAGAGCACGGGGTATCCAGGGTCCGGGCTGAGGCATGTGGCCCTGTGTGGTGAGGACATGGTGGTCAGGAAGCCCGGAGTTCAAAGGCAGTATGAGAGGGACGCAGCGGGACAGCAGGCTCCAGGAAGCTGGAAGGAGGCTGCTGCAGTGTCCCTGGGGAGACTGTCCAGGGTGCTGACCGCATCCTGGGTCCTCGGGGCTGGTCTCCATCACACAGTAAAAGCAGAACCAAAACTAATTTTCCTGTTTCTCCACCAAGAAGAATGCAACAAAGTCAAATGCATGATAGCCACATGATTGTCAGTAAGCAAATGCCTTTCATCCAGAGGAGCCCAAACCACTCCTCCCTGAGTCCTAAAATGAAAAGCAGCCATGGCCCAGCAGGCCTCCTCCTTAGTGGCCTCAATGTGACTCTCTGACAACAGCTAGATTTCTCCCCAAACAAGCTGTGCTTGATCTCACACTGGCCACAGCAAGTTGGGGCTGACCTTGGGATCTCCTCCAATGCTTTCAACGCTGCTGTGGAGTGACTAAAGCCATGTCTGGGTCCAGCAGTCAGATGGAGAGAGGTCTTGGGCTCCCACACAACTGCTCTTTCCGTAGTCCACTAGGCTTATCCAAAATGTGCTCCTTTGCCAGCGTCTAATCCACAATTACAAATCATCATGAGACGCTAGCTCTACAAGACAACCAATGAATACAGGAGATCAAATCATAAACTCCTAGACATAAATACTCTATGGACACAACAGATCTATTGTTTTTCAAAAAAAGTTTTAAAGAGATATAATGCAGTTAAAAGGTTGTGCAATGGGTACCACCAGAAATGACAAGAATGACATCACATTAAGGGGCAGGACATGCTGACCTGCAAACACCTGGGGATGTGCAGGGACAATATTACAGCTGAGGTGTGGGGGAAAAAACACAAAGAAAATTTGGAGTGCACCAGGAGTTCACAGATCCTGGGGGGAGGGGGAGCAAAGGCCCCTCACAGGACCAACACACCTGCAATGCAAGAGAGAAGAGGGTGGTTTGTCCATCATTCACACATGGTCCCAAAACCTTCCTGAGGCAAGCCCATGCCTGGTAGCATTTATTTAGACCCTGCTTCAAACCCTGGGCCCTGTTCCACAGCACAACCCGCCTCTGTGAGTTAGTTGCCTTTTGTAGCCGCTTCACAGTGCCTGTCTGTCATTCCAGGGATGTTCCATGGGCAGACGCTGCAGAGCTAACAGCCTTTCCTGATCTTTGACCGTGCTCTGTCCCTATTTGTGTTTCTATGTGGATGTAAAGGGGAAGCTTGAATGTGTATATTTTGTCTAGCCACTCCAGCAACTTCAGGGGAGCTCCTAGTAGAGGTGATTTTGAAGTCAGGGCCAGAGAGTATGGGGATGGGATGTGGGGTGTTGGGACTCTGTGGGAAGCAGCATCCACACCAAAACCATCTGAGTACTGTTCATGCACCTCACGGTGAGAGATACCTGGCCTGCAGAGGCTCAGAGCCTGCAGCCAGGTTTGTGTTCCCATCTCCCTCAGCCACCAACCCTAAAACACAGGATGGATCGTTCCCACTGAGAAAACTAAACCAAAATAAAAAGAGTGAAACTCTGGGACCATTTCTAACTCTTTCGAGAATCACATCATAACTGTGAAGTGAAAAATGGGGTTGAGATCTTCCAAAGTCCAGAACTGAGCTTGGCTTCTTACAGGCACAGGAGCAGGAGCAGACCCTGGAGGGGCCCCTGACCTCGTGGTTCAGCCCATCCACACATCGGCCGAGGAGGCCACACATCACCAGCCCCTCCTCTGAGGCAGGACACAGTAGATAAAAAACACGACTCGACTCTACCAGAATCAAAGCCACACATTACTGACATATGAAAAGCAAATAGAGCTAAGCAGGAATTTAGTATATGATAAGGTTTCATTTAAATATACCAGGGAAATTTTGGCCTAATTGACTATCTTACTGCAGATAAATAAAAATTCAAATATAAAAGTGAAATAATCAAAAGTATTAGAATATAATTAGGAAGCTCTTACAGGAAGGAGATATTTAAGACTGAAAAACTATAAGGAATAGTTGAGAACTTCACTCAAATAAACATTTTTAAATGATCAGCAACGTATTTCCAGTACATATAAAATTATGCCAAAAGTTCACAAATTGATGAGAAAATAGAGAAAAATCCAATAAATGAGTAAATGCTACAACTAGGTAATTAATAAGAAAGGAAATGAAACCAGACAGCAAACATACGTAAAAACGTGTCCTCTTCCACCAAAAGTCCCACAGAAAAACAATGAAAGCTAGCAAAAATCGACAGCGTTAGTGGGGCAAAGGTGTGACAAGAGGGTGGCTTCTTTCAATTGCTAGCAATGACAGGGACCTCAGAAGTGATTGGCCACAGGCCCCCCTTACTGTGTGTCCTACAGGGCATCTGGTACAGGCAC
Organism: Heterocephalus glaber; assembly: GCF_000247695.1. The sequence goes on along the minus strand of NW_004624765.1, from coordinate 23,571,300 downwards.
ACAGAAACCCCTCACAGCCAGGCTGTGTCAGGCAAAACAAGGACTAGGTGACTATGCTACCCTATAGCCTCAGCAACATGTGTGCTGACCCACTGCAGGAGGCCTGTGTGTGCCTGCATGCGCAAATGCAAGCACATGGGGAACAGCATCACCCACTGTTAATGCTGACCACCCTTTCCTTCCACCAGCCTGCCTGGTTTCACTCCTTACAACAAGCTTCCACAGGTTTAATGAAACACTGTTAAAAATGAAATGAGAATTTATACCTATACATGATGTATGTTTTTTTAATTTTTAAAAACTTTATTTCATTGGTACATTTTAGGTATACAATATAATGACATTCATCTTTGGAAATTTGCACCTTTATATAGTCTCTCTTGGTTCTTATTTTTAACCCCTTCCCCTGCCCTCCTATCAACCCCTCCATCCCTCCTTATTTACAAAGACTTTGTTTCCATTTTTCCATTTTCTCATTTTAATTTCATTCCCTTCTTTCCTTTCCCTTACCCCTCCCACTTCCCCTTCCCCTTTGCCCCCTTTCTTCCTATTTCACATTATCTATTGTATCTTTTAGTCCTTATATACACGTTAATTTTCTCACACTAGAGAAACTATTTGGTATTTACAGGTGTGTCCTATTTATTTCACTTAAGAGTATCACCTCAATGTGCATCCATTTAGCTATAAATGTCTTTAATGTCTCATTTTTTATGGCTGAGTAGT
>NW_004624765.1:23519614-23566092 GCF_000247695.1 Heterocephalus glaber | reverse complement strand
AATCTCTGCTGTTATCTGAGAAATTATTTCTGATTTCATTTTTTCCAGATCCTCTTTCATTGCCAGTTCAGGGAGTCCAGGTGGTTGAGTATCAAATTGTTCCATCTTGTTTCCCTTTGGCATTGCTTTAGGTGATGTGAAAGTCTGGTTTTGAGACTTGTTTATATGTCTTTTCATTTGAACAGGGGGTTGGGGAGGGGGATGTGTGCTGCTGGTGCCCACGCAGCTGACCTCCCTGGTTCTGGGGATGGTAGTACCGTGGCCCAAAACGTTTACCTCCTCTGCACTGGGGGCAGCTCTGCTCCTTGTCTCTGGGCTACATGATGTATTTTGATTCCTTTTTTTCCCCATTCTCCTCCTGTGTGTTTAATCCTTCTTCCTTCTCCTTATTTACAAAAGCCCTGTTTCCATTTTTTCCTACTTTTCATTTTTTTCCTTTTTCCTTCCTTCCTTTTCCCCTCCTCCCTCTCTATTTCCCCCTTCCTTTTGAACAAGTTTTCCTTATTTCACATTCTCTATTATACATTTTGGGTCCTATTTACATTTTCAGTTTCTAACACCAGAGTGACAATGTGATATTTACACATGTGTCTGATTTATTTCACTTAAGACTATAGTTTCAAGGTGCATACATTTATTTATAAATGTCTCAAGTTTATTTTTTTTTACAGCTGAGTAGTACTCCACTGTATAGAGAAAACACATTTCCTTTACCTATTTTTCAGTTGATGGGCATATCAGTTGTTTCCAAGACTTAGCTATTCCAAACTGTGTTGTTATAAATACAGGTGCACATATATTGCTGTGCTATGATGCTTTTATTTCTTTTGCAAAGATACCCAGAAGAAAAATCCTGGGTCAAATGAGACCTCTCTAATCCTAGTTCTTTTTTCTTAAATTCTTTTATTGTTACATTTTAGGTATACAATACATTTACATTTGTCATTGGGTGCTTGTACCTGTACATGATGTATCTTGGTTCTTATTTTTTCCCCATTACCTGTGCACCCTTCACCCCCTCCACCCTTCCCTATTTACATAGACTTCATTTCCATTTTCTTTTCTTTTCTCATAATTTTTCCTTTCCCTTCTTTCCTTTACCCTTCCCCTCCCATCACCCCTACCCCTTTGGACTTTTCTTCCTATTTCAAATTATCAGTTATTCATTTTAATCATTTTAACCTTTATTTACAATTTCAGTTTCTCATACTAGAGAAACTATTTGGTATTTACACATGTGTCCTATTTATTTCACTTAAGAGTATGATCTCAATATGCATCCATTTAGCTATTGTAATAGCTAAAGCTTGGAAACAGCCCAAGTGCCCATCAACTGGAAACTGGATAAAGAAGATGTGGTTTCTATATAAAATGGAGTACTGCTCAGCCATAATCCTAGTTTTTAAAGGAATCTTCACATTGATTTCCAGAGTGGTTGCACCAGTCTACACTCCCACCAACAGTGGAGAAGGATTTGTTTTCCTCATAGCCCCAGCAGCCTTTGTTGTTGGTTGATTCTTGATAATACCCATTCTTTCTGCTGAATGTGATTAGGTGAATTTAAATTGTACCAATAAAATTAAAATTTAAAAAATAAAATAAAAAGTTGCAGTCAGAGAGTTGAGCAGTTGTAACCAAAGCTGTACAGTCTGCAAAGCTGAAGACATTAACCATAGGCCCTTTATAGAAAGAAATGCCTCTGACGTTAGGCCATTTGGATCCCAAATCCCATTTTTCTTACTTCTTTGCTACATAGTCTTGGCAAGTCAGTGAAAGGTTTTGTTTTCTTGTCTGTAACATAGAGATAGAAAAAAAAATTCTCTGACTTGTAACCTTGTGGTAATGATCACCCATGGTGCAAGTGAAGTTCTTGAGCATGAAACAAACTCTCAGTAGATGCTAGCTGTAGCCTCTCCAACAAAAGAGAGAGACAGAGAGAAAGAAAGAAAGAATGAGAAGTTAATCTATGTGGCCATGGGTCTATGGCTCTTTGTTGTTCATTCCTTTTCCTTGCTGAGTTGTAACTATTGCATACGTATGCCCAAAAGTGTTTATTTGTTCACTACTTGATGACAACTGGGCTGCAGTTTGGGTTTTTTGCACATAATGCAGTTACAAACACAGACATACTAGTAAACTTATGTTCAGCTTTGTACCAAACTGCCTTCCTAGGTGCCTGGCCCACGTGCATTCCTATCAACTATAACATACAACACACTGCCCCTCAAAGCATTACGCTGAGGGCAAGAAGCCAGACACCAAAGACCTGTTGTAGAATGATTCCATTTATTTCAAATTCTAGAAAAGATAAAATTACCATTCCAGAAACTTCTGAAAATTGCTCATTCGGAGGGGCTGCTTACTGACTGCAAAAGGGCATGAGGAAATGTTTTGAGGAGGCATCAGAAACATTCCCCATCATGATGTGATCGTGATTAAATGACTGCATGCAGTTGCCAACATGCATCAAAGGGCACATTTAAAATGCACAGATTCTATTTATTCAAATCAGCCCTCAGTGGAAGCAGAAGATAATCCTTTCCTGAAACCAGAAACAGCCCTACCCTTTGACCTGCCAACTGTACCTTGAGCTAGGAAGGTCCAGGAGGAATGAGTGTGTGTGTGCCCAGCAGTCCTGAATGCACTCTGATGACAAACAGCAGTCAGGAGACAGGCAACATCAGGGAGGCAAGTCACAAACAAGATTGTGAAGGAAAGAAACTGCAGCTTTGTGACACCCTGGATCCACTGGGAAGTCCTAAAAGGGGCCAGTCTGGGGGAGTCAGCGGGCAGCATGGGGAAAACAACCAGCCACGTGAGGGTGCAGTGGCATTCTAGGGTTGGCAATGCTCTACTCTGAGTGGAAGTCACTTGGTGAATGCTTCTGAAAAATTCCAATGAGCCTTACACTTTGCTCACTGATTAATGTTGAAATCTAAGGAAAAATCAAAACATGAACCAGACGGCCAGGCAGCAGGATTGGGATATCATTTGCTATGTCACAAGGAACCACTGCCACTTTTGAAAGTTAAGGAAAACTGCCTTGAAATTATTTCAGAACAGAATGTGGCACTGTTTGTTATTTTTGCCTTTCTGAGGATAGAGATAGGACCCAGGGATGCAGCAGGGTAGGCCAGCAGTTACCACTGAGCTCTGCCAGCCCCTGGGGAGGGAGGAGGAGGTGGAGCAAGTACATCAGTGCCTACAGGGAAGAGAGGATACAAGGAAGGCAGGAGTCCAAGAAGTCTTTCAAATCAAAAGACCCAATCAAAACATGGGCAACTGAAGTGCACAGACTCTTCTCAAAAGAAGAAGTACAAGTGGCCAATAAGTACATGAAAAACTGCTCAGCATCTTTGACCATTAGAGAAAAGCAAATTAAAGCAACATTGAGATTCCAGAAAGAATAGCTGTCATCAAGAAAACAGATAATATCACATGCTGGAGAGGCTTCAGGGAAAAAGGAGCCCTTCTACAATCATTATGTATCACAAACATATACTAATTAAAAACATTTTTAGAAAAACAAAGACCAGTACACTGGTAGCCATGACTCTAAGTCTGGGACCCATGAACATCTTGCTAAAGGTAGAAAGATTGTGGAAGCAATAGTAATACCCGCCAGCTAACATTTATAGAGTGTTTACTAAGTGTCTGGCCTGGTTCTAATCTTTCATATTTAGGGCCATTGTGATCCTCATTGTAACACTGAGAACCTGAGACAAGAGAATATAAGGGACCCATCTGAAGACACACAGTTTGGGAGTGGAAGAGGTGGAACGGACCTAGTTTGTAGTGTGAGCCCTGCTTGCTAGGAAAAAGAGGATGCATTCCATTTGGAGCATCTGGCTGCAGAGTGATGAAAGAACTCTCACCACCCAGAGGAGACTGAATCCAACTCACATGCCAAGGGGGATGACGAAGCCGGGGCATACAAGTCTGCAAGAGATTGTGTCTGTTAAAGCTGCTGTGAGACAACACCTCACACCTCTCTGATAGGATGGTATCAAAGAGCAGAAAAGACAAGAGCTGGTGACAATGTGGAGAAATTGGAAACTTGCACATTGCTGGTGGGAATGTAAAATGGTACAGTTTCTGTAGAAAATAGTATGGCAATTCTTTAAAACATTAAACAGAATGATCATGGGATCTAGCAACCCCACTTGTGGGTATATGCCCCAAATAATGGAAAACAAAGCCAAGTGTGGTGGTGCATGCCTGTAATACCAGCGCTCTGGGAGACTGAGACAAGAGGATCTTAAGTTTCAGCCCAGCCTGGGCAACTTAGCAACTTAGTGAACCCCTACATCTCAAAATTTAAAAAAGGAAAAAGGGATTGGAATGTAGCTCAGTGCAAAGGCCCTGGGTTCAATCCCTAATATCTTAGGGAGGGGCACTGGTATTTATATACCCATGTCCGTGCTCACAACAGCATTATTAACACTAGCTGAAAAGTGAAAACAACACACACAGCCATCAGATGAAGAATGGACAAACAAAATGTGGTATATACATTGGAATATCTCTTGGCTTGGAAAAGGAGAGGAATTCTCCTAACTGATATAACATAGATGAGCCTTGAGGACACTATGGTGAGTGGAATGTCAGTCCCTCAAAGGGCAAACACTGCATGCTTTCACTTATATGAGGTGTCTAGAGCAGTCTGACTCATAGAAATGGTGGTGGTGACTGTTGCACAACCACTGCAACTGTATCTAATGCCACTGAACTGAACACTTAAAAAGGGTTAAAATGGTAAAATTTATCTCTTACATATAGGTAACAGATAGCTTTAAAAATTAATAGCAATTAAGTAAAAGCCCGAGAGACTGTAGAAGAAGAAGAAAGAAAGGGAGGAAAAGAAGGGAGAGGGGAAGGAGGAGGCAGAAAACAAGAAGAGGGAGGAGGGGATAGAAAAGGAGGAGGAGGAGATAGAAAAGGAGGAGGAGGAAGAACAAGGAGAAAAAAGGAAGAAGGGAAAGAGGGAGGGAGGAAGGGAGGGAAGCAGGCAGGCAGAAAAGAAGGAAGGAAAAAGAAAGCAAGTGACCGAGCACTCATTCAAAGCAGATGCCAGGCACTGTGTGCAGTCTGGGGACTTCAGGACCACAGCCCACAGTAAAGCTACAGCCTGTCCCACCCATCACCTGTGGTCAAACTGAGTTTCACATTGATTCTCCTCTCCTCCTTTTTGCTGGGGATAATTAAACACACTTTCAGTATTTCCTGTCAAAATCACCATTGTTTTTCGAGGCATTTTTATGCCTTTAGTGATAGAATGCTTGCCTCCGGCTGTAAGCAATGGAGCTCAGGCACCTTCAAACCTAAATAATAAGGTTCTTCCTAGGATCTCCTCAGCAGCATCCTTCAGCACAGCCTGTCCTTGGAAGCTATTAAAAGGCTGTGTGGGCGTCCGGCCACATGGCAGGAGGCTCTGCCTCAGATGTAAACAAGCCTGAGCCAGGAAGTCCTCCCTAACATCTATAGGGTGCATACGTGCAGAAGGCCTGCTCCGCGCCACTCCACACAGAGCGAGCACAGGCGGTTGGGAGTTACATCCAGATGAAAACAAGGACTTGACCAAACAGACAAAAACCACTGCCTGCTTACAAATGAGCTTGAGATGATTTAAGACGCCCCACACTGTGCAACCATTGCCTGCCTGGGTCTCTGTGGTTCCAGAAGACCAGAGACCAGGAAGATCTGATCCAGGGCACCCTAAGTGGCTTCTGGGCTCACACATGGTCCCACTAAGTGGCAAGGCCTGGAAATTGATCTGCATTGACACCACGCAAGTCGGCTGGACGGGGTGACAGTGACAGTGTATGAACATAGCAAAAAATGAAATAAATCCATTAATGAGACTGCGTAATATTAAAGAGCAAAAGGCAGGCCACAACATTGTGTATAATGTGTGACTGCAAATCGGTAGGAAATTACCCCCACTTTGGTACATTTGTGCTTTCTAAAATTTCTGTAGTGGACATGTTTGTATTTCTTTTATAATGAAATAAAGTTTATTTTTAAAGCATACAGGTTTCGTGTGGGGCTGTGTTTAACTCCCAGGGGACATATGGCAAAGTCTGAAGACAGCGCTGTTCGTCAGTGTTGGATGGGGCCTGCTACTGTCATCTCATGGGGAGGGGCTGGGGCCTGCTGACCACCCCAAAACGCACAGGACCGCCAGCCCAAGGGCACCGTGCCAGGGCTGAGAACTCCAGAGCTGGAGCTCTTCCTCTCTCCCACCAGGGCCTTGTCCCCGTGCTCCCAGGCAAACACAGACCAGACAAGACAGTCCAGAATTTGCAATGTGAACTGCACTGTACAGATGAAGAGGAAGGTGTACCAGGAAGTCAGACTTCCTTCAAAGTCAGTGGGTACCTGTCCCCACCCTCCCCAGGTGGCAACAGGAGGACCAGATTAGAGGGTGGCCCAGGACACCTTTCCAGTCACCTGATTATCTAACAGCTCCCCAGGGGGGTGAGAAAGAATGTGCATGGGGACAGGATGGGCCTCTGACCATATCTAAGGTCAGACATAAAGGAACCTTCTTAGTTATTTTTTATTAGGTGGAAAGATGGGTTTTCCTGACTGTCGTGGGCATCTAGAAAAAGCTGGCTATCGGACGCACTCAAGAAAGTGAAGACTCCTTTGTAAAAACAGAAGCAAGCAGGACAAGGAATGGGCAGAGCAACCACAAAATACCATGGAGAAGCCGGATGGTGAGCACATTTGCAAGCTCAGCACTCCGGGGGGCTGAAGCAGGAGGATCACAAGTTCAAATGCAGCCTGGGCAACTCTGTGAGATTCTGTCTCAAAATAAAAATTTTTTTAAAGAAGTTGGGGATGTAGCTCCATCCAAAGGCTCTGAGTTCAAAGTTCAAGTACTGGCTCAGTACTGGGAAAAAAAGTTTTTAAAAGTTCCAAAGAGGATGGAAGGTATGGACATGAATTCGTCACCTCTCCAGCCCACCTGTGTAACCTGCTTCTCAGGGCAGGCACCCAACCCTCTAGGACTGGCTGCAGAACAGCCTGTGTTAGAAGCTCCCCCAGAGAGGGCGCCCAAGTGACACCACCAGGAGGCCACCAGCCAGCCCTGGGTGTCAGGGTGGGTTCTGAGTGCTCATTCTCCTAAAGGGACAGCAGCTCTGGCTGGAGGTGGTAAAGCACTTGCCTGGCCCGAATAAGGTCCTGGGTTCCATCCCCAACACCGAAAATAAGTAAATAAATCATTTTTTATAAAAAACATCAGCCAGAAATCATCTTCCCAAGCCAACTCATGTTCGTTGTTGACAATATGTATCTCTCTTTGCTGATACTTTAAGTAGTAAAGCACATTTAACTAAATTATAGGAAACTACAGATTGGCACATTGAATTTAATTTTTCAGAGCTCAAAGGCTTTATTTCCAAAGAAGATCTAAGCTCCTAATCTTTAAGTTATCCTAGAGTCTTCATTTTTCAAGGTTAGGAGTAGTCGAGGAAAATGAACAGAGAATGGACATTATACTGAAACAGAGGTATCTTTGTTTTCTAAAATAGAGAACTTCCATACTGCTAAGCGGATAGAGGTGGATATATAATCATAAAAAGACCCTAGGGCAAAAGGAAGGAAAATGATTTAACATCACTTTTTCCCCATGCATTTTGTCCCCTCAATGATGTCTTGTGACTTATGCATTGAGCGATTTGCCCTAGAATCCTAAAAACATGTTTGACTGAGCACCTACTATGTGCTGCACCACGGGATCCCCACAGATCACAAGGGAACATGTGTCACCCTGGGGAGCTTATCAAGGAAACTCAAACCCTATCTTCCCAAGATTAACTGGGTTCAACCTTCGATGCATTTAGACAGCTTAGATTTTGTCCTTTTTCAATAATAAGCATTAAGGTCTTTTTCAATAATAGGCATTAAGCTACTAGTTTAATGAGAAAATAATAATGCCTTTAGGGAAGACAGATGAACTCAACCCTTTGCATACAATCTAAACACTATTATATAAAAAATACACACGAAAAATACACCTTCATAACCAAATCATCAAGGTTGGCATCCTTGATGTTGAGAAAAGGACATTATGTACCTCTGATGATGACACTCTGAGAAGAACACAACTATTTCTATTGTTCATAGCCAGAAACATATCACCTTAAAGTAATCTTGAGAAAGCAACAAGCAAATTAAAAGCAGAAGATATTTTCCAAAATAACTGGCAAATAAGCTTAATAAACATCAATATCAGGGAAGAAAAGAAAGCCTGAGGAACTGTTCCCTATTACGGGAAGCCAAAGAAATGTGACAACTAATGTGATGGGTGACCCTGGATTGCATCCTGTTCCGGGAGAAAAACAGCTATGAAGTTCATAATTGATGAGATCTGGATGTACAGTGTTAGATTAGGTGGACTCTCAATGTCAAAGCTCCTGATTGGTTGGTTGTACTGTGGATAGCTAAGGAAATGCCGTTGTTCTCAGGAAATACATACTTAACTAATTAGGATTACTCTTTAGCAATGTCTCAGCTTATTCTTAAATGGTTCTGAAAAAACTTCAGAGATGTGCAGGATTCCTTTTTCCTATTTCTTATATCTTTTCTATTAAAGTCACATAAAAAGTTTATAAATGCAGAGGAACAATGAAGGAAATGCTTTATTTGGTCAAATTGAAGATGTAGATGATTATAAATTATAAATTTTGTGTTCCATAACTAAAGGAAAATAGTTATTTATACCTATGGGGCTTGGGCGTAGTTCAGTGGTGAAACACTTACCTAGCTTTTCAAGACCCTAGGTTCCATATCCAGCTGCACAAAAATAAAACTATGATACAATACTTTCCTATCACTTAGAATTTTTCTTTTAAAGAGAATTCTCTTAGGCTTATCAATGCACATGTTTTTATTATATATCACTGTCTGTACGCATAAAAACAAATAACAAATGTTATGGTCTGAATTAAAAACATCACCAAAAGTCTCACGTGTTCAAAAGTGGGGATTTTGGAAGGTGATTGGATCACAGGGGCCCTACCCTCACAATTGGTTAATCCACTGATGTGTTCATTGCTAAATGAGCTGTTAGAAAGTAGGGTCTAGTTGGTTGAAGTAGGTTACTGTGGGTGTAACCTGGAAGGGTCTATCTAATTCCCTTGTCTCTCTCTCTCTCTCTCTCTCTCTCTCTCTCTCTCTCTCTCTCTCTCTCATCTCCTTACCTGCTGCCCCTTTCTGGCCACCATCAAAAGGTAAGCAACTTTCATCCACCACAATTTTCCACCATGATGTTCTGTCTCACCATAGTCCTAGATACAATGGGACCAGCAACCATAGATCAATGCCTCTGAAACCATGAGACAAAATCAATTCTTTATCCTTTAAATTCATGTTTTCAGGTATTCGGTGCAGTGACAGAAAGCTAACACAGTGAGTAAGATAAAAAGTTCAAAGCATTCCTCCAACTTCTTCACATTCAGATTTTAACTCTTCTGAATCCTCTTTGGACTCAGAATGGTTTGTATCTGTGCTTTTCTATGAAATATACTTTAAGTCATTAAGATTGTAGGTGATACAGCAGCTTTCTAGAAGTGTGTTCCATAATGGTTTCTAGTATTTTCTTCTACTGATGCTCATTCTGCAAACTTTAATGCCTGTCCTTTCTAGGACCGGGCAAGGATTCTGGCCAACAGTCAGGACTCATGGGCTGAACTAATCTAAGTGTGTTGATGTGAGAAATCAGTACATGTCCACATGCTCAGGAATAACAGCAACTATACAACAGCTACCTGCCTGGTGGAAAGAGATGCGAACACACCGATTCATTTAAGAAGCCTCCATATTTCAAAGGTATTCAAATGTGAAAAGGATGCATCTTGGAGTTGAAAGGTAATGTTTTAAACCATTAATTGTTTGGTTTGCAGATGCTGGTTCTGTTCACTCCAATTTTATGCCAGTAAGCACATACTGATTTATATATTAATTTCTTGAAGTTGTTTCGGCAGTTAAAAAAAGAATCTACATTGACCAATAAAATATAGTCATCCCATCTAAATTTCTCAAGGCACAAAATTATCCAGCTACTAGTTTATATCTAATAAGGCTTTCTGCTATAAAAATGCTTTAATTGGTCCCATGAATATTAATCAAAGGCCTGTAATAAATAAGGAAAAATCAGTTTCAGCTAACACCATGAAAAGTCTTAGAATCTGAGGGGGAAAAGAAAGAGGTGCCATGGTGAATTAATTCAAGATGCACTTGTTTTTTCAAATTTTTGCTTCTGATATTTAGTTTATGAAATTGCTCTGGGCCAGGCCATGGTCACAATGTAGTCACCATTTCCTGCACATGTACCTCAAAGCTCACAGAACAGGCAGCATTGGTGTTAAAGAAAGTGCAGAAACAGTAGGGAAGAACTTTTTTTAAAGTTGGATTTTTCAAGATATAATTTACATAAGGTAAAATTCGCCATTTTAAGATGATCAGTTTGGGGAGTTTTGAAAAGCAGGTATATATGTGACAGCATCACCAAATCAAGAGAAGCAATATTTCCATTATCCCCAGAAAAGTCCCCCTCATCTCCCTTTGGTAGCTAATTACCCACCCCTATCTTCAGACCCTGGCAACCACTCTCTGACTTTTGCCTTAGTAGTTTTACCCTTCCCAGAATGTCATATAAATGGAATCATATAATATTCAGTCTTTTTATCTAGCTTCTTCCATGTAGCATGATGCTTTTGAGATTCATACATATTGTTGCATGTATTAATAGTTCATTTTTTGTTGTGGTGTAATATTCCATTGTATTGGTTGTCTATTCTCCAGTAGGTGGGTATTGGACATATTCTGGTTTGAGACAATAATGAATAAAGTTGTAATTCACATTCAACACAGGTCTTTGTGTGTTGCGTGGATGCATGTTTTCATTTCTCTTGAAGAAAGTACCCAGAAATAGGATTGCTAGGTCATGACAACTTTATAAGAAATAGCCAAATTGTTTTGCAAGGGGACTGTGCTACTCTGTATACCCAGCAGCAATATCTAAGAGTCTGGCTGCTCCACATCATTGCCTCTACATTGCTAGGGGGTTTGGTTTGGTTTGCTGTTCCAGAAGATGTGTCGTTATATCTCGATACGGTTTTAATTTGCATCTCCTTAGTGACTAATGATAGCATTTTTCAGACATATATCTGCCACCTATATCTCTTCTTTGGTGAAGTGCTGCTCTAACCATGGCCCATTTTTTTTGTTTCTTTTATTATAGCACTATAAGATTTCATTCTATATTCTGGCAACAAATTTTTTATCAGCTATATGCTTTGTAAATATTTTTGCCTAGTCCTCTATTTGTCTTTCATTCTGGTAAGTGCACTTCAAAGAGAAATTTTAACTTTGAGGAAGTCAATTTGTCAATTTTTTTTTCTTTTACGATTTTGGTTTTGTGTTTTCATTCTAAGTTCATGAATGTTTGTCTAATGCAAAGGTCACAAGGACATTGTCTGATATTTTATTTTAGAAGCTGTATAGTTTGAGCATTTTCATTTAGGTCTATGAGTCAGTTCAAGTTCACCAATACAAATGGTGTGAGGTAGAGATGGAAGTCTGTGGTTGTCATTATTGTTGTTTTTGGTTTTCACATATAGATTCCAGGTATCTTGGCATACTGTGATGAAAGGCTACCCTTTTCCTGTTGGGTTATCTTGGCACCTTTGTCCAAAACAAATTGACTGTCACACATGAGTTTGTCTCTGGATTCTATTCTGTTCCATTCATCTATGTTTGGCCTTTGCTGACCTCACACTTTATTAATTATTCTAAGTTTGAGTATGAATTCTCTTTATATTGCATTTTCAAATTTATTTTGGATATTTTGAGTCCTTAATTATGCTATATAGATTTAAGAATCAAATTGTTAGTTTCTACAAAAAACCTATTGAACTTTGGAATTGTGTTAAATCTGTAGATATCTTTGGAAAGAGTTGACAGTGTAACAATATTGAATTTTCTGGCTCATGAGCATAAGATATCTCTCCATTAATTCTCTCATCAGTAGTATTTAACATATAATTTTATACATGTCTTGTTAAATTTAATATGAAGTTTTTCATATTTTTTCATGCTATTGTAAGTGGTCCTTCTTAAATTGATCTTTGTTAACATACACAAATGCAATTAGTATTTTATATTGACTTTGTATCCTGTAATACTGCTGAACTCTCTATTAGATCTAATGTCTTTTATGTAGATTCTTCAGGATTTTCTCTGTAGATAATCAGTCACCTACAAATAAGATCAGCTTTATTTCTTCCTTCTAATTTGTATGGCTTTCCTTTTTTTTTTCTTGCCATACTAAACTGACTAGGATCTCTAGCACACTGTTAAATAAGAATGGTAAAAGTGGCATTTTTGTCTCATTCCCAATCTTAGGGGAAAGTATTGCTTTCACCATTGCCTATGACATTGGCTATAGGATTTTGTGGATTCCCTATTATCAGATTGAAGTTTTCTTTGATTCCTAGTACTCCTAATGGTTTTTTTTAAATCAGGAACGTATGTTGACTTTTGTCACAAATTTTTCACATCTGTTGAGGTTTTCATATAATTTTTCTTTTTTAGTTTATCAATACGGAGAACTACATTGATGGCTATTTTAATGTTGAACCATCCTTGCAAAACACCTCCAGAGTGTGATGTATTCTTGTTCTTTGATGTATAGCTGGACCCAATTTGCTATTATATTGTTATTATTTCTCATGTATGTTCACTACTGCCTCTGTCTGGACTTGATATCAGGATGATATTAGCCTCATTAAATGAATTAGAAAGTGTTCGCCCCTATTATCTGGAATAGATGGTAAAACAATTGGTATTATTTTCCCATTAAATGTTTGGAACCATTCAGTCTTAGTTTTCTCTATGGGAAGATTTCATTTCTCTATAAATTTAACTTATTTAATACATATTGCCCTTTAAGATTGTGGTTTTTCCTATGGTGAACTTTAGTAGCTGTATCTTTCCAGGGATTTGGGCATTTCATCTAAGTTGTCCAGCCTATCATCTTAGAATTGTCCATCACAGCCGTTTATTCTCTCAGTGTCTGTAGATCTGCCAGGATGTGAGGGCTGCTCCTTCATTCCCAATATACTCAACTTAATCCTCTCTCTCCCTCTGTCAACCCAACTAGCTTTAGATATTTGTCTGAAAACCACTCTTGGTTTCAAATATTTCTCCCTATTCTTGTCCTAGGTCCAAGTTCATTGATTTCCAATGCTCTTGAAATGGTCCAACAGACAGTAAAATTTAGGGAAAACATAGTACTGATTCTGAGTCAATAAATGATTCACTATATTCAAACTCTGAATTTGGAGCCGTTTTTAGGAACATCTTTTTATAGTGCTTATTTTTCCTCTTAAGAGATATAAAAGTGCTGTAATGATATAAACCTGTGTGTAGAATAATACAAAATAGCCTTTTCAATATATAAAAATGGATTTTAAGTGATGTCATATTTATTATAATTTAATAGTATTCATATTAATTAATATTTACTGCATTTATATTGTTATAGTAATATTTAATTATATAACAATATTAATATTGCATCATATTTTAATAGACAGTGGAGTTTTTTAATTGTTTATAGTAGATGATATTTTAGGGTAGATGACAAATAGCCTGAGTTGTTAAAAGTGCATATGTATATCACGTGCAAGAGGGTGAAAGTTTCCAGAGGGTCTAGACCAAGTGGCCTTGTAGCTCAGGGAAAAGGTGTGTTTCCAACTGAATATTCAGGATTCAGGCCAGGAACAGAGGACCAGGAGCACGGGAGCAGGTGTCCAGTACGGACAAAACACAACATAGAGCTGGGGGAAATGCAAAAAATTCTTTCACTACATTCTATAGGCAAGGGACAGTGGCATTTGATGGGGAGAAATATATTTCAGGCAGATTAATTTATCAGGAAGAATGAAGGAAATTAATGGTGGGACAAATCAGAAAAGAAGGAGGCAAATTACTAGGGAGGCTTTCAAGTGGAGCAAATGAGCGCTGGTAATTGAACAAGAGAGAAAGAGAAATAAAACTGACTCTGCATTTTTGAGTTTGGAAAAACAGGTCAGTTGTGGTTACAACACAGATTTGTGGGGGATCTAAGCTGAACTGACTCCGCTGATGAATGGAGGAAATAAACACAGCAGGAGGCCCTGCAGTGACAGGACTCAGGACTGGGTACTGACCAACCATCCCAAGAGGAAACACAGCCAGCAGGCGTCTATGAATCCAGGTCAGGACTGGAGGAGAAAATTCCAAGGTGAAGAGGGAGACAGATTGGTAATTTTTCCACCTGGAAGTGCTATTTAAAGCAATGACATTACTAAGATGGAGAAGATGTAATGAAAATGGAAATGTGACTCTTAGCCAACAGGTTTGAGCCCTTCCATGTAGCAAACAGCAAGTTAAGTGCTTTTCAGATATCAACTCAATAAATTATGAATGCAATCATGGAGGTACCATCGTGATTTGTACTGTAAAGTTGGGAAAACTGAGAGGCAAAAAGCTTAAAATACATCTACAAGGTCACCTAGTTAGAAAGCGGCAAGATCCAGACAAAATCTCAGATAATATGGGTCCAAACCTGCTTCCCAAGGCTGTTTCTGATAAGCACAAAGGGTTCCTTTTGGGGTGAGATATTTGGGGATAAGTGAACTCAGAGACAGAAAAGGGGCAGTCAAAAAGGTGCATTGTGACACAACCGTGCTTCTGGCATGAGGGTTATAAATATGCACCATGCCAGATGGTCCTTACAAAGAATATGGGAATGAATGCCATAGATTTGCTGTATGGATTCTATTTAAACCATTCTCAGCCACCAAATCATCTACATTCTCCATTTTTAAAGTTTCTAGATGAGTGGGATCAATTGATAAAACATAAATGGACTGATTTTCAAAGCTGTGGCTTCATAGATGGTCATTGCAAATGGTTCTGAAGTTCAACACAGAACTCTACAACAGTTATTCTCAAAGTTGGGTACCTGGATGGGCATCCATTGAAAACTTGTTAGCCATTCAAATTCTCATGCCCCATCTCAGAACTACTGGATCAGGACTTAGCAGGCAGGGACTCAGCAAGCTATGCTGTAACAAGCTCTCCCAGTGAATTTTGATAGATGCTGAAGTTTAAGAACTCCTGTTCTAGGAAATGAGATGATCCATGTATGAGTATCAAATCTGTGGGCACCCTGTCCTGGTCAGAACACCTGTAGAACATAGACTATCCTATGGCCTCACTCCAACTAGCCTGCAGGATTCTTGAAAGGATTCATTCATTCCCAAGTTGAGGGAAAATGCTCTTCCTTCCAGGGTCATGTGGCAGGGAAAGAATGGAGACTTTTTTTGCTTTGAGTACATGGAGTAGGACCCCTTGGGTCTTGCCAAGTCTTACTCCAATCCTTTGCTATAGTTGGGATCTTGACTGTCCCTCAAAAGCCTGTGTGTTAAAGCCTTGGTCCCAGGATGGTGCTCCTGGGAGGTGACAGATCTTCAGGAGCATGGCCTTGTGGGAGGTCCTCAGGTCATCAGGCACCTGCCCTCAAAGGGAATTATGAGACTCTTCCTTCTCTTTCGGTCTCTGGCTTGTGATGTCAGTGGTCTGCTCTGCCATGCACTTCCTCCAAGATGTGCTGTGCTGATGCCAGTCTATCATGGTCTGTAACTCCTAAACTGTGAGCCCAAATAAACCTTTTCTCATTATAAGTTAATGATCTCAGATATCTCATTACAATGACAAAAACCTAACACACTCCTGAAATAAAATCTCCATAAGAAGATGTCCCTCCCTTCCCCCTGCCTTCAAAGAATACCTTTTTACTAACCAGAAAGTTCCACTAGGAGGCAGCTTCATGGGCTGCCATAGAAGTTAAATCTTGAGGCTTTGCATGAGAAGCTGTGCAAAGTTCTCGACTTGCTCTGAAAAACTCAAAAACTATGTCTAAGCTCTTGCTTCTGCTGGGCTTAACTCCCTTTCTCTGCACTTGGGTTCCATCTGAACTTGCCCTGATCACTTGACCCTCCCTTCCACACATAACACCGTATATCACGGAGCTGCCCACATCTGTGCTATACTTGATTGAAGCAAAATGATCCTGTTCTTCCCACTTGGAGCCAAAAACAAGAGTCAGACTGGTTAATTCAGAAGCTCACAGTAACAAGTAGAAGATGGTCTCCCTGAGCCTCTTGGAGAGAAAGATGGCATCATAAATCTCTGCCCATCACACCCCCTAACCCCACTCCATCCCATCTTCTGGCTATTTGTGGTAGCTAGAGGCTCCTCCTTTCTGTAAATTATGCACCATAAATGTTTTGTTACATTTCCTATATTATTTGGGGGAAATCCAACTCAGTTGCAGAATCACAGCAAAAGGGTGGTTGTCATTCCTGGGCTGTATAATTCCTGGGATGAATAGTGTCAGGAGAAGGGGACAGACCATTCCCCGTGGAGATCATTGTCCCTGAGCTGACCTTCATTCTTCCGTGGACTTGCCCTTCATAAGTGCCTGCATAGACCCCACCTTCAGGTTCATCTTCTCTGTAACTGGCACAGGACCGTCACAGGCCTATTGACACAGCTGTGGGAGTCAGGAAATACAATTCACAGGTGACTTCCATTCCTCAAATAGTGCCCACCTGCCCAGTGTCCTCGTGGGGATTTCCAGGACCCATGGTTCGTCCCAGTGACAACAGAGCAGGCTTCTCATGACCTTGGGCTCTGTACTGACTACTGTAGTTCAAACCTCCACTTTGCCACTTCCCAGCTACATGGTCTTGGACAACATTATGACTCTCAGTTTCCTCATTCCCCGAATTTATACTGCTTGCCTCCAAGGTTACTAAGAAGATGCCATATGCACTGTTGTCACTGTCTGAAATTTCTGCATGGAGCAATATGGAATTGCTGGCATTTGGTCATTTCCATCTATAAAAATGGCAAGTTGGCAGAGCTTGTCTAAACTTCCTACTTATGTAGATCTTTATTTTTTCTCTTTTCACACAATAGAAGTTAAGCTCTTATTCTGTACATTAGTCTCAATGTCTAAACAGTAATTAGCCATAGTATGAGCTCAGTAAATATTTGCTGAATGAATGAAGTGCTGGAACACAGTCAGCATTCCATACTACTGTCATTGTCATCTTCATTATTGGCAATCAGACTCAAGAACATAGGTGAAATGCCAGATAATATTGTGCATGTGAGAATTAATGCCTCATCCCCAATTGTTTGTCAATAACTGGTTTGTTGCATCAAACCAACCTTTCTAGTTAGGAAAAATTAATACCCTGGATTAAGTTGATTGAAATCGATAATTTATATCAATTGCTACCAGGTATTATGTCAGTAATTAATAATTGATATTTTCTTATACAGAAATTTATAAAGCATGAATGAGGTTCATGATAATAAGTCTATCTGCCTCCTTGAACACCTACCATGTGCCAGGAACAGCACTGGTACCTGGCAGGTCTACATTTCTAAGTCTTCCAACAAGCCTGCAAGTGGTATTTCTATGCTACTCCCTGGATGAGGTGCTGGCTCTAAAGGTCCCAGTGGTGGACATAATGTGTCTCTAAGTGGCAGTGTTGGGCTATTCCCCAGAGTCCCTGTCCTTCCCTGTGAGATAAGGACACCAGCGATCCCATGTCTCTAACAGGCTCTGCTCAGAGCAGTTGGGAGCCTGCTGTTCCAGACCAGACTAGGGCAGCTGCCAGAAAATCAATCAAAAAGCCCCACTTGGACAGACAGAGGAGCCCAGAACTGTGTCATTGCATAGGTTTAGCCAGCCCTGTCAGCCAGCAGCCTGGCTACTCTGGACAGGACCTCTGTCCGTGAAACCATACTTCCTCAAGTACTCACATCTGGCCTCCACCTCCCTGAGGGCAGCTTCTCTAGCTTTCTTGGCTGCCTCAGGGTGGTCATGAAGAGCAGAACTGGCCTTCACTGGTGAGGGGGAGCAGTGGGTGGGCAGATACCCCAGCATTTCTATCTTGTATACATATGGGATGTGGCCCACAGGGAACTTTCTCAGAAGGGCCCATTGACTGTGCTCACTTCCTGCTTGCTGGGGCTCTTGAGGCAGCCTCCCTGATCACCTCCTAAGCCTATGTGGGGTGGGATCCAAGTTGAGGCACATACACACAAAGGTCTGACCAAGGAAAGGCCTCCTGGGTCCCTACCCTCCTCAATGGCTGAGTCAGACTTTCCATGGTAATCGAATGCTTAGGCTCACAGATGAAAACCATTTAGTAGCAGGTATTACAAGGAAAAGCAACTGAACATAAAAGGAGAAGACAGTAACCCTGGAGGAGGCGGAGCCCTAAGGTCCCTGTGCCCAAAGTTCTCCTGGTGTCCTAATGGCAGCAGGGCTTAGGCAACACTTCCCCAAGTGCAGACTACCCCTGTGGCAACTTTGGGAGCTGGCACAGGCCTCTCACCCGGGCTTGCATCAGAACTTCTGCCCCGAGTAGACTGGCAGAGCCCTTGTGAGGCCTGCAAAGGGCCTTCCAGGTATGGTTCTGCCCACTTTCCAGACACTCCGAGAGTCTAGCTGGCTCTGCTCAGGCTTACGTGATTCCTCCTCCAGGAAGTCTCCCTAGACTCACCCAGGCTTGGGAGAGCCCAGATCCCTGTTTCTAAACAGTGTTCTGCAATGAATGCCAGTGGTATCTTACCGTGTGGCTCTGGGCCCCTTGGGACCTGTAATCCCCACACCCCAGCATTTGGCACAGGCTTATGTGAGATACCAAAGAAAGAGACAGGCGGGTACAAGATTATTCCAGCTGGAGTACCAGGATACATATGCATGCAGGAGAGTTTCCAAAAAGAACATGAAATAGAAAACACTAACTCCCCCTGCTAAGTCGTGCCCCTCTGGAGGTCTGTGAGGGGCTCGGGCTCCAAACACATTGAGAAGAAGCACATTTACAAGGAGCCCATGAGGTGAAACGCAAAGCCATCTATTCTCAGGGGTGGGTCTGAGTGTGGGGCCAGAACACTCTTTTTCCACATTGGCTCAACCAGCTTCAAGGAAGCTATGAAAATAGACTCATTCCTTTTGAGGTAAGAACTGTTTATTTTGCAGTGAAAAAGGAAGTCTAGAAATAGCATAATCAAATAGCCTACTTGTAAAGATCAGATCTTCCAATAGGGGCCTTCTGAGAAGCCTAGTAGCAACATTTGGCTGTCTTTTCCACATTGTCCACCCACCGGGTGTGAAAGTGTGTGTCCTACTAGGCCTTAGTGATGTGTTCCCGAGGCCAGGCTCTGCAGAATTACTTGTTTCCGCTGTTTACAGAGTAAGGACATTGCCCTCCCCCAGGTAACTCTAACCCTAAAGTAATCCCTTCACAAACACAAGGAAGACATGGCAAACTCTTGCCCACTTAGTAGAGCTCATGCCACCCACTGTTCAAGAGAAAGAACCCCAAAACTTAAGCAAAAGATATTCAGACTTACTCTGTCGGGTACTCCCATCACCGAAGTGGGTGAGTGTCCCAGGGCATTGCCTGGACGTACCAGGTTGCTGAGGTCCCCCAGGCCTGCCCAGCTGCCTCTCATGCTCTACTCCACTCCCAGCCAGTGCATGCCCAGTGGGCGCAGGGCCTCTGTGAACAGCCCCCACCTTGCATCAGTAATCGTGGCCTTTCTTAAAAGGGCACAGTGTCCACGCGACTCAGAGGGCAGCGGGGTGGCAGCAGGTGCTGCAGGGTGCACACAGCCAGTAGAAGGAGGGTGCATGAGCAGTCTTGGGAAGGCTGCAGACATGAGTGGGACTGGAGAGGGCTGGAGGATGGCACGGCGAAAGATTTTACCTCGGAGTCCTGTTCTCTGTGAGCATGTATAGCATGCTAGGTCCCAGGAGTTGAGCTTCCCAGGCGAAATCTTGGAAGATGAGCGAGGGTGGACAGAGAGGCCCCGCCACGCTGAGGTCTGGCCAGAAGGGTCCTTCTTCTGGGGAGGGTGAAACAGGCCGCACACCCAGCAGAGTGGATGGGACCCCCCTGGCCCTGTCTGGGATTCACTGGACAGGCACAGGTCACAGCCACTTCTCTTTCCTATGCCAGAGCTTCCTCGCTATTTGCTTAATTCAAAGCCCCACACTACAGCCTCTTGGGGCTCTCAGACCAACACTTCATGGCCACATCCCTGCTTTATCTCAGGTCCCCCACAGGAAACAGCAGTCAGAGGCAATGCCAAGCTCACAGCCTGCGGATTCTGTGTGATTTGGGGTCCCTCTGTGCCCCTGCCTCAGGACAGTCACCCTGCAAACTTCCCCACCACTAAACCAGTGAGGAAAGTCACCTAAGTCCCAGTCCACAGGAAACACCTTCCCTAAAATGCAGATGTGTCACTCCACGGGTTTTTGGGGGGGGTTGTTTTGTTGTTGCTGCTGTTTATTTTTTGTTCTGTTTTGGTTTCTGGTCCTGCAAATTGAACCCAGGCCCTCCAGCGTGCTGAGCAAGCTCAACACTGAGCTGCATCTCCAGCCTACTCTGTTCTGAGACAAGGGCGTATTAAGTTGCCCTGTGGCTGGCCTACAGCTTTTGATCTTCCTGCCTCAGCCTCCTGAGTCACTGGAATCACAGGTGCCCACCACCACATCTGGACCTTTTACAGGCTTTGAGTCTGGCTGTGCCTGGAGACTTTTCAGAATGTATCCCTTTTGGAGCAGAATCCCGCTGTTCGTGTCTGCAATGAGCACCTTTGTATGCAGAGACCATCCACTCCAAGGCTGTGCTGGGGGGTATGGGCCTAAGTGCAGGTTCAGCAGGGGACTTTGGGTACATTAAAATAAAGGAAGCATAAAACTTAAAATGGATTGGATTGTTCACTCTCTACTGTTTGAAAATGCAACAGGGGCTGGGCTCAAACTTGCAGTCCTCCTGCCTTAGCCATCACAGTGCTGGGATTGTAGGCATTGGTCAGTAAACCTGGCTAAACATCAACTCTGGATCATGAACTTCAGTGAGGAAGAAGAGGTGCTACCATGGTACTTAAAATAGCCTTGAGGTGTGTACATTACTGATCAGCTAATTACCGCAAATAATTTTCTTCTAAATTTCAGTCTTTAGACTTCAGCTTGCTCACTCAAAGATAAACAAGACGGTACTTTGAAGTAAACAAGAAGCGTTTTCTGAGGTCATGATTTCGATGAAGCAAGTCCATAGGTGCCAAAGCTACATAAGCTCCTCAGCCACAAAAGTGTAACTATTTCCTAGACTCGGTCCTACTTTCCTTAGTAAGAGGGCTTGAGATTGGTATTATTTTAATGGCCTGAACTCTACTACAAACTGTACCAAGCTTTGAAATTGCACAGAAACAGTGCTTAAATACTAGCCCTAAAAAGTTTAAAATCTAGTTGATGGTGGAAAATGTATATAAAATATTCAAAATTCTGACACCTTAAATGGACATACTTTCTAAATGACCTACTCCCATGAATATTTCTACTTCTCTGTGTTTACTGTGGGAAATCCTCTGTAGAAACTGATTTTCTTTATGAAAAAGAACACAGTTCATTTAATTTTTGAAATAATCAATCTAACATTAGAGTTTTTTCTGTAAATGAAACAAGCATACTCGATTGCTCTATATGTCTGCAGCTGAACTATAAAAAGTAAAGTGTCCTTCACCATGCCCGCTGAGTGATAAGTGTCACAAATCTGGATGAACATGCCAATGTTTCCAAACACAGTGAGTCCTGATTCACATCACCCACCTCCAACACCTGAAGGTGGAAATATCTAAGCTGTGAGCCTCTGAGATCAGGAGTCTTCTTCCAAGAGGACTTACCTGGTGATTTGTGTCCTTGTACTGAAGTCGAGAGACCTCATTGAGCGCAGGACTTCAATGCACCCCAAGTACTGCAAGGGGAAGAAACACAGATCGTGGTGAACCTGAGAGCTGAGATGAGACAGCTCCTGACTATAACAAGGGCATTTAGGGAGAATCACATTTTAAGTTTAAATTTTATAGCGCTACTTTGTTCTGTTTCTATTAAAGCAATAACTTACATCCATAAGTAAACAAAAATGTCGTATATAGGAACCTAATAAGCTCAAAAAATGTAAACATTATATGTCATAAACATGAGATAAGATTAATAATATCAACAAGAATGAAAATGGGGAAAGGGGATTTACTGGGGGAAGAAGGGAGGGGAAGGGGACTAAAAGAATCAAGCTGCATTATATACATGTACCCAGTCCTAAAGGTAATTGTAAACTACATGTATGGCAAACAGATACTAATAATAAAACAGTAAAAAGAAGAAAATAACAGTGCTTAGACTGGCACCACACTTAACTTTTCTAAAACCTCAATATTGTCATTTTATTTAGTTGTACATTTTTCAAAGCTTTTATTAAGGTATATTTTATACAGCAGAAATCTTAAACATTTAATTCAAATGTTATTTAAATAGATATTGATACTGACACCATAACTCCAATTCCAACATCATATTTCTAGTTCTTTACAAAACTTCCAGAGGTTTATCAATGTCTAAAGAATAGAAACACTCCATGACTAACATTAAACATGATTACTTAATAAATATATTTTGGGGTCTTTAAATAAACTATAGATAACTTTGGTTTACCAAAAAGCCCTCTTCTGCATTATTTACCATAAGTTTTCAGGAGTTTAAGTTTATGCATCTCAGTGTATAGCCAAATTTTGATCAGCTTCACACATGAAAGTGAATATGTGAATGTATGCTTGTAACTACAGTTAGGGATAATGAACTAGATACAGTATTACATTTAAAATTAGATTTAGTGAACAAGTTTAAATTTAGATTTAGTGAACCAACCCCATGGGATGGCACAGAAATGATTGCATTTCAGTTGCACACTACTGCACCACCACCAGTATCCCAGAGTTATTTGAACACCACCATGAGGATTCCATGGCCAATGCCACAGAGGGGTCGGACTCACACTACCACTGAGCCTGCAGTTATATAACTGTAACAATCACACAGCCAGTTCCTGTGAATAAACAGGGTCAATAGTACAGTTATGTGACAATCACCACCATCAAAATCACAGAATTATGCATATACCACATCCATGTTGCAGAGTTGTGTAAAACCCATGACAAAGTTAAATGATTACCACAGTTGAGCACATGGGGCTATGGGAATGCAACACACACTAATGTCCTAGAATTACTACCACCACAGTCATTGTAGAGTGATATTAATGCCATGACCAATATCACACAATTGTGAGACTACCACAAAAAAACAATGCTGCTGAATCACATGAACATTACCACCTGCCAATGTGGAATTGCGTAAATATCATGACAATGTCAGAGAGTTATGTGGAAACTATAAGCAATATCACAAGGTTAGGCAGACACCATCACCACTGTTACTAGTTATATGAATAACTTCCCCACCATGAGTTTGTATTTACATGAATGGCACAACCAAAATCTGTGTTACGCAAATACCACACCAGCATTGCAATGTCATATGGAAACCACACCAGTGTCACAGAAATATATGAAAACTATCCCACCATAAATGCACATTTATGTGAATAACCACCCAAATCACAATGTTTTAAGAATACAACTGCTAGCAATATTACAGATTTATGTGAATAGAATACCATTAATAACTTATAACTTCTGAGATGTATGTGAATATCACAACCACTGTTATGGGTCATGAGAATACCACCATCAGTATTACAGAGCTGTGTGGACACCCTTAACACCATGGTAGGAGTACATGAGCATTACTACCACTATCGCTAAGATAAGTGAAAACAATGCCCAACATTGTCCAGGATTGTCATCTGTCACCATCACAGAATTATGTGACTTCGTCACTGTGCTATCATTAAGAGAGCACACCACTGACGCAGTTATTCTAATTCAGCTATCAACAACATTGAGATATATGTTAATACCATGACCAGAACCACAGTTATGCAAACATTACTGTTGCAGTTTTGTTAATTCCACAACTGTCAATATAGCAAAGTTCTGCAAGTATTTTGACCAAGTTACAAATTTATACAAATACCACCACCACTACCTTGCAATATTAATGTCATGCTACTAGCCTTACAGAGTTATAGAAATACCATGACCAAGTTGCAGAGCGTCTAAAAAATAGCATCATCACCATCACAACATGCATGAATAGCACCACAAAGGTTCCACAATCATGCTGATTCTATGAGAAAATATAGTAGTGCCATGTGAATAAATGGTGAATTTCACAGAATATGCAAATTAACCTCCACCAATGTTGTAGGGTTGTGTAACTATGTGACTATGGTCACATGGCTAATTCAGAGTCACATCTAACATTCTTGTGGCCTTAACTCAATATCATGAAGAATCTCACAGAGTTAAGTGAATAACATCAATAGCACTGTACAGTATATTAAAGCAACCACCATAGCTACAAAGTAACGTGTATACTAATAACACCAGTGCCTCAGAGTTACGTACATACCATGACTGATGACTCCAAGTTATTTCAATACCATCTCCATCACTCTCACAGTTATGTGTATACCACGAATAATGTCATTGAATTATATGACTACTGCCAACAACATTATAGTGTCATGTAAATACCCATGCCAACGTCACAGATTTATATAAATACAACAGCTACTGTCATAGTTATGGGAATACAGCCACCACTACACAATTAGCTGTGACCAGTCTCAGAGTTATAGGAACACCACCATAAGCATCACAGAAATATTTAAGTATCACTACCAATGTAATAGTGTAGGGTAAATAGCACAATCATTGTCACAGTTGTGACTATCACCAGCAAAACTATCGCAGACTCATGTACCACTGACCACAAAATTATAGAATTATGCATGTCTACTGTCACAGAAGTATGTGAATACCAGCAGCTTGTGTGAAGGATCAAATGAACAATAACAAAGTCACCATGTTATGTGACTAATGCCACTACATTGCACAATTGTGTCAATCCCACATGGGTGTTCCAGAGTTATGTGGGTACCATAAAAAACTACAGAGGATGTCACAGGCATCATGGTGTTATGTGAATACAACCAACATCATAGAATCATGTGAACACCACTGCCACCAACATTGTAAACTCACATGAATACAACTGTCACCACTGTTACAAAGTATATGGACATGATGGACAACAGAGTTATGTGGATACCACATCCTCCAGTGTCACCATCTAAAAATTATGTGAATTCTTCCACCAGTGTCACAAGGTAATTGTTATCATTTGGATCTGAAATGTTCCCCACAGGCTCATGTGTTGAAAGCTTGGTCCACGAAGCAGCAATGTTCAAAGATGGAACAATTGGAAGGGGACTGGGTTATGAAGGATTAATCCATTGATGGATTTATAATTTGATGATATTATTGGGAAATGGTGGAAATTTTAGGAGACAGGGCTTGGTTGGAGCCAGTAAGTCACTGGGGGTGTATCCTGCAAGAGTATATCTTGCTCCAGCCTCTTCCTCTCTCTTTCTTGAGTCCTGGCTGGCATGATATGAGCAGCTTTCCTCCACCAACCCTTCCACCATGATGTTTCTGCCTTGGAGCCAGTCAACGACAGACAGAAACCTGTAAAACTGTGAGCCAAAATAAACCTCTCTTCCTTTAAGTTTATTTTTTCACGTATTTTGTCACAGCAACAGAAAGCTAATGCAGTGATCTGAATACCACTATCAATATTGTAAGATTATTTGGATATCATATATGTAACACAATTATATAACAACTACCAACACCATAGCATTTTTTTTACCACAAGCCTCAACACAAAATTATGTGAATATCACTATTATCATCATAGCATTACATGAACATTACCACCAATTTTGTGAAGTTATGTGTGCAACAACCACAGCATTATCTGAATTCCATCACTAACACTCCAGAGTTGTATGGTGGCTGTTCCCACCACCATGACAGATTTATATGAGTTCCACTCACACCAGTTGTTTTAGCCCATTTCCTATTGCTCTAATAAAGTGCCTGGGGCTGAATAACTTGTAAAGAAGAGACATAGTTATGAAGGCCAGAAGCTCTATTGGTTTAGCCTTTTGTAAAGGCTCCCTTGGGTAGATCAACACATGGTAGATGGCATCACTGTGGGAACATGTATGAAAGACAGAGTTCATGATCTGAGGCCAAATTCCAAATGACCTAATAACCTCCCACTAGGCCTCAACTCCTAAAGGTCCCTCCATCTCAACATATCAAACTGAGGACCAGGCTTCCAGCAC
The DNA here is from genome assembly GCF_000247695.1 of Heterocephalus glaber. Next base: position 23,539,792 of record NW_004624765.1, on the reverse strand, counting down.
ATGAACACTTGGGAGACACACTCACACTAGCACCAGCATCACAGAGCTCTGGGAGAACTGTGTACAATGCAGTAGGATTATGCAAATAGCAACCAGCATTTCAGAGTGATGTTAATATGACCATAATCAGCACTGCAGAGCTGTGGGCTTGTGTCCTGTGCCTCTTTCCCAAGGTTGTGTTAAGTCACAATCAGTGTTGCAGATTTAATCTGAGTACCATGAACACTGTGGAGTTACATGGTTACCACCACTACAGTCCCAGAATTATGGAAATCATACCACCACTACTTTTACAGCATTACGTACACACCAGGACTAACTTTTCAGAGTTACACAATTACCACCAACACATTTGCACAGTGTGTGAATACCACCATCATCTCAGGGGTGAATTACCCTTTCAAAGATGTGTAGCAATTTGGCCTCTCAACCTCCGTACTGTACATGCAAGAGTTGCCGTCTTCAACCTTCACAACACCGTACACCAATCTTCATATTAATGGATACAGAAGACCATAAAAACTGCACACATTAATTGGGTAACATGTAATGTTTCAATACATATACACTGTGTAATGTTTAAATCAGGTTAGGCATATCTTATCTCCTCAAACATGCATCATTTCCTTAGGGTGGAAACTTCAAAATCCCTTCATTTTGATAGGTAGAGCCTTGCCATTATCTTACAGTCACCCTACTGTGCAATAGCACACCAGGGCTTCTCATTTCTAACTGTAACCACTAACTGATCAACAATTTCCCATCTCCCCATCAGCCTACCACGCCCAGCCTCTGGTAATCATGATTTTACCTTCAGTTGCTAAGATCAGCAATTTTTTGAGATTCCATATATGATTGAGATCATGTGGTAGCTACCTTCCTGAGCTTGGTTTATTTCACTTAACATAATAACCTCCGGTTCCACCTCTAATGTTGAAATGATAAGATTTCATCTTTTTATGGCTTTTTATGCTCTACAATTCTGTGTCCACCCCATATTTTCTTTATCCATTCTTAATGGGCATTCCAGTAGCCTCAGTCTCCTGTATCTTTCCCAGTGATGGGCAACAGTATCTCATTTTAATTTGCCTTTCCCTCATATCCAATATGGTTATTTTTCTTAATGTGGTGTTTTTCTTACTTGTTTTCATTACTTTCTTAATAACTATTTGAATTTCTTTTCCTGTCAATTGTTCATGTCTTTGCATGATTTTCTTCTAAGTTCTTAATTTTTCTTATAGATTAATGTGATATTAATCTCTCACTGAATTATTTTTTGAATGGTGTCTATATTTTATGTCATAAAATCTACTATGGTAGTAATTACTAAAATAGTCTGTTCTGACCATTTTCTATACAGCTTCAGAGTGTCCTATCTTGCTTAAGAAATCTTCTTGACCCCAGCTTTATTTTAACATTTATTATTTATTTACATATACATCCATTTAAGTGTTCTATTTGATGTTGTTCATTTAGTAGTCTATTTGGAATGTATTTGTCTCCATAGAAGATGGCACAAGTTAAAAGGCTTAGCCTCCAGGTGAACTATGATTTACACCAGCACCATTTGTTTAATAGTTCACCCATTCCCTCCTGAGTCAATAAGCCACCTGTGTAGAATTAAGTTCCTATTTCTGTGTGGACCTTAACCTGAACTCTATTCTGCTATACTTCAATGGTCAGTCCCTGTCTCTTGTATGCATTATTCCTTAAGCATTTTAAAATCATTTTTCCATAATATCTATTTGGCTTCTAATTGAAATATTATGTTCTATATTTTTTCTTCCATGAACTCAAAGGGATTTTGTTAAAATTTTGGTCACTACTGGGAATTAGAATGTGATGTGTACCTGATTTATACTAGCAAAGAGTAAATAATTCATTTTGGGTATAAATAGAAAACTCAAACAGTGAGCTCCAAAGTTGAACCAAACTGAAGAATATTGAAAGCTGGACAGGAAGCCCAGAAAAACTCCCCATTCCACAGAAGCTGAAACACAAAGAAAGTATAAAGTCCTGGTGCTTTTTTTCAGAGCTCCAAGAAGAAAAGTGAAAGAAAAAATATGATCTACTTATGAGCACATGGGAGCTTAATTTCAGAACAAAAGGATCAATAAAGAAACTTCAAAACACATTTCATTATCCCACAGCTATGATCTTACTGAATAGAGGAAAAGCCAAAGGTTCTCTCTCTAAGATCTGGTACAAGGCAGAAGTGTTCACTTTCATGACTCTTACTCAACATAGTACTGGAAGTCAGACAGAGCAACCGAACCAGACAAAGAAATATAGGACATCAAATGAAAAAGAGGAAATCAAATTGGCACTGTTCATCAAGGATGTAATCATATACATAGAAAATCCCAAAGTCTACATACACACACACACACACACACACACACACACACACAATTAGAACTAATATCATTGTCAAAACTCAGCAAAGTTTCAGGATATAAAATCAACACGCAAAAACCAGTAGCATTTCAATATACCAATAACAAATTGTGTGAAAAAAATCAATAGTGCAATCTCACTTAAAATAGCTACAAAAAGTGCTCACTTCGGCAGCACATATACTAAAATAGCTACAAAAATAAAACAACTTACCAAGGAATAAATTTAGTCAAAAAAGTGAAAAAGAGCTCTACAATGAAAAGTATATTTATGGAAGAAATTGAAAAGGACACAAAAATGGAAAGCTGTCTTTTGTTTATTAAATAGGATAGTATGTATTGTCAAAATGTCCATGCCACTCACAGTGACCTACAGATGCAATGCAATTCTCATCAAAATACCAACAACACTCTTCATAGAAATAGAAAAAGAATCCTAAAATTCATGTGGAACCACAAAACAACCCTGAAATAGCCAAGCAATCTTGAGAAAAAATAAATAAATAAATAACAAAATAAAAAGCAAGGCTGTATGCATCACACTACTCAACTTCAAAATATTCAACAAAGCTACGGCAATCAAAACAGCATGGTATTGACATAAAAACAGACACATAGACCAAAGGAATTGAAAAGAGTATACAGAAGTAAACCCACACATGTATAGCCTATCAATCTTCAACACAGGTGCTAAGAACACACATTGGGGAAAGGATAGTCTCTTTGATGAATGGTGCTGGGAAAACTATATCCACATGCTAAAGAAGTAAACTAGAGTTTCACTTCCCACCATATATAAAAATCAACTCAAAATAGATTATCAATTACATGTAAGGCCTGGAACTATGAAACTACTATAAAAAACAATAGGTAAAATGCTTCGTGACATCAGTTTGGGCAAGGATTTTTTGGATATGACATTTAGGTCCAGGAAATAAAAGCAAAAATAGATAAATGGAATTACACCAAATTAAAAAGCTTCTAGGCTGGAGATTTAGGTCAGTGGCACAGTGCCTGCCTGGCAAGCACGAGGTCCTGACTTTGATCCCCAGTACCAAAAAACAAAAAACAAACAAACAAAAAAACCTGCACAGGAAACAAAACAATCAATAGAATGAAGATATTACCTACAAAATGAGAGTAAATACATATTTATAAGCTATAAATCTGATAAAGGGTTAATAGCCAGAACATTAAAAACTCAAGCAGGGGGCTGGAGATTTAGCTCAGTGGATCCACCGCATGCCCTGCAAGTGCAAGGACCCGAGTTCCATCCTCAGTACCAAATAAATAAACAAACAAATAAATAAATAAATAAAAATTCAAGCAACTCAGTAATGAAAACTAAATAAATAATTGCTTTAAAAATAGGCAGTAGTTGACCTTTCATTCCACTCCACCCCCTTAGAATATCTCGGAATCCACTTCAAAATTTAATCTGATAGTATCTATCTATCTTTCTCTCTCTCTCTCTTTCTTTCTTTCTTTTTTTTTCTGGTACTGGGGATCGAACACAGGACCTTGTGCTTGTGAGGCAGGTGCCGGAACCACTGAGGTAAATCCCCAGCCCTCGAAATTTAATCTGAAACAAACATTAAAAATTTTTATTGTTTAGTTTTGATCACTGAAAGTGTATCTTTAATTAAATTTGTCAAAAGAAAAAACTTATTTCTGCCTGCTTATTCCTGGCTCTTCATCTTAGAGGCGTTTAAATAGGTTTATGCAGCATGATTTAATGAATATCTACTATAGTTCTCCCTAGGAAAATGAATCTTCTATCATTGAAGAAATCTATCCGAAGAATTAGGGACGTGCTTCCAATTAGCGTTGTTCAACTTTAGTCTGAAATATGTCCAGGTGTGCATTCCAGTGTTGATTAAAGGGCACAGTGACCTCCCTGCACCACACTCTGAATAAATATTCACTGAATAAATGAAAAATACAGGAATGACGGAGTTACTTTTAAATCTTAAAACTGTGCACACTTGCAGAGTTTCTGCTTTAATTTTATTAACTCAATTTATCCTTCTTTAATATAGAAATAGAGAGAAAGAAAATTAAAACTTGTACACTTTCATATGGTATTTAGGAATGTATTTACAGAGTATGTAGAAAGTTAGATGCTCTGTTTAACAATTGAATTCATTAATTGAATTCATTAATATTAATCACATTTTCTTATAATAACTGGCACTTGTTTATTGCATAACACATGGGAGGCACTGCAATTTTTTGAAATGTTTTTTCTCATTTAATTCCTCCATCATATGGATAAGAGTAATTATTATTTGTTTTAAATAAATCAGGAAACGCAAGTTTAGAGAGATTGAATAATCTGTCTAATGTCTCCCCGCCTGTAAGTAGTTAGAATTAAGATTGGAGCCCAAAGAGTCTGCCCCAGAAGCCTTGGCTCACCCACCACTTTTTGGGGGGGCCAATGCTGGGGATTGAACCCAGAGCCTTTGCACTGAGCTACATCCCTAGCTCTTCTTTTTAAAAAAATGTTTACATTAAGATGAAGTCTCTCTAAACTGCCAGATTGGGTTCAAATTTGTTGTCCTCCTGCCTCAGGCTCCCAGAGAGCTGGGATTACAGGTGTATACTACCACACCCTACCCACCTTTTTAAACATCTCTAACCTGGTAGTTACATGCTTCTTAGAAAATGAGGATGTTGGGCTGGGGATTTAGCTCAGTGGCACTGCACCTGCCTTGCAAGTGCAAGGTCCTGAGTTCGATCTCTGGTACCAAAAAAAAAAGAAAAGAAAAAGAAAATGAGGCTGTCCTATGTCTAGTTTTTTTCCCTTTTTAAAATTTCACTCTTGTAGCTAGTCAGTTATATTGTAAATTTCATAATCTTACTCTCAAAGTTTATGGAAGCCATGCTTTGGCATTCTTGTGTCCCTGCAGTGATGCTAGGGAAACAACACATTTTTTTTAAGATTCTTAATTTTGTTTCTCATTTTACTTGTCAATAGTGAGGGAGATCCAAAAGTTCATGAAACAATGTGACGAAGGTGCTATTTTTAATTTCACTAAGATGAGAGGTGGAAAATTGACCTCATGGTTACACTTTTAGCATGCAGGGAGGAACTAACTACTTTCTGGATGCCCTACCATAGACAGTGGTAAAATGCAAGTCTGAGTGATTAACAGAAGCTAACTTTCAGGGAAATAGCCAATTTTAGGTAATGCAGGGAAACGGCCATTTGTAGTATCACCACAGAGAAGTGCCTCTAATGAGAGACCATTTAGTAAGCTTCAGGTGTTATTAGTTCGCACAAGAATCCAGTATGATTAGCATTTAAACATGATTCACAAGTTGTAAGCTGGCAAAGGCATGTTTTTGCTGGCCTGTGGCTGAAACTCTGGGTTTGTGTATCCTTTGATTAATGCGTCGATAGAAATATCTGTGTGGGTTTCAGTGAATTAGTGATTATGTCTTTATGGTAAAATTTACTATGAAATCAGTGAAAACGACTCATGATTAGCATTGTCAAAATTACTCTCAATCCTGTGATTAACCTGTAACATCGATGTGTCTTAGTCTGATTACACCAATGGGAAAACAGATCAAAATTTGTCTTCTCTGAAAATGTCTACTACTGTAAAAGAAAACTAGCGTTCTACATGGAACATTTTAAAGTTGAGGGAAAAAAGGAGGAGGCTAGTAGAATATATTAATATGTGCTATTTTTGACTCCTGGTTAATCTGTGTATTAAGATTAATGGTTAATAAAGAACTTTTTGTGCTCTAAAGCATGAGAGGCCAAAAAAAAATTTTTTAAAAATGGGCAATAGACACAGACAGAAATTTATCAAAACCAAAAGCCAACAAGTATATGAAAAACTGTTCAACATCACCAACCATCAGGAAAATCCAAATAAAAATCACAGTGAGTTATAATTTCAACTGATTTAGAATAGCTATTATCAAAAATAATGCAAAATAACTGGCAAGGATATGGACAGAAGGGGACCTTCACACACCATTGGTGGAAATGTAAATGAGTACAGCTATTAGTATGTCAAGTCCTCAGAAAATTTAAAATAAAGCCACTACATGATCTAGCGATCTCACTCCTAGCTATACGTCCAAAGGAAATTAAATCATTATGCCAAAGAGACATCTGCACACCCATGTTCATTACACCAATATACACAAGAGCTAAGAAGTGGAATCAAAAACCTAAGTGACCATCAACTGATGAATGAATAAGAAAACATGGCACATATGCGCAAGGAATACTATGTGGCCGTAAAAGCAATGAAATCCTATCATTGTAGCAATGTGGATGGAACTGGAGGACATTAGGTTAAGTGCAATAAGCCAAGCACAGAAAGACAATGCCACATGATTTCACTCAGGTGGAATCCAAGAATGTTACTGCTGTAGAAGTAGAGGCTAGAAAAGTAGTTACTGGAAGCTGAAGAGAGTAATAGGGAGGGAGCATTGAAAATGGTTGACTGATAGGTACTGTGTAAGCGGAAATAAATTCTGCAGTTCTATTGCCAGTAGTAGATGATGAATAATATATTCTACATTCTTTAAAAGCTAGAAGAAATAATTTTGAATATTTTTACCACAAAGAAATGATAAATGTTTGAAGAGATTTGAATATTATAAAATGTACATATGTATCAAAGCATAGCACCTTATTAATATGTAGTTTCAGTATCAATTTAATTTCTTTGTCAAAATAAATATTTTTAAAGCATTTTGTGAGTGGGAAGAGAAAAAAGCAGAATTACAAAAAAAACTTAGAGTAACATTAAATGTCTCTTTCAGCATCAAATGCATGAAGATAAACATCATCAAAAATCAGAAGAAGAGAACTATGGATCCCAGAATCTTATTTCCACCCAACTAGCATTCAAGTGGGAGGCAAAGCGAGGACTTGGAAAGTTAGCCACCCACAGATACTCTCTGAAAGAAATATTGCAGAAACACGATGACTCCCACCAAGAGGAGGATGTGGGCTATAAGAAGCCATGAGAAAAGAAGCAACAAAGTTTACAGGTACACCTTATGCTTTCATAATTCTGCATAAATGATACTTTTTTTCATCATGATCAGGAACTAAAATCACAGAAGATGTCAATATGGATTATAGGGAACAGTACAAACATACAAAAATATAAAAGGAAACAATTCAAAGGACTATTGTGTTTTATGAAGTTGAGTCTGGGCTGATTAATCCTAGGTAGCAGCAGAAAAATATGATATATATATATATATATATATGTAAAAAATGATAAACCACTGTAAAAATATGAACACAATGGTCAACTTCCAAACCACTAGAGAACAAAAGGGAGAAACAAATAAAATAGCCCTATCAGGAAAAATAAGACATGAAAAATAGAAAATGCACAAAGAAAAGGCAAAGGAAATATAATCATCTTTAACAGATCCAAACACCTTAATAATCATAAGCTTATGAGTGAGTCAAAACTGCCAATTAAAGATCAAAGCCTTTCACACTGGTTAAAAATACATGTGTGCTAAATAAAGTCACAAAGAAAATAAAACATACTCTGATACAGGGATACAATGCGGAAAATAGTTCATTTATAATAACAAAAAAGAAAAAGCTGAAATAAATTTAACAATAAATGTGTAAGACCAGTTGGAAGAAAATGTTAATGATGAACAAATACAAGAAAACCTGTTTATTCTGTTTTGTGTTGTTGTAACAAAGTACCCAATGCTGGGTAAGGTAAAGAGGAAAAAGGTTTATTTGGCTGATGATTGTGGTGGTTGGAGAATTGAAACAGCCTGGCACCAGGGTCCTGATGAGCTTGCTGCATCACAGGATGAGCAAGAAGCCAAAAGAAGAGCCGCCTGCACGCAGAGGGGCCAAGGTGCAGGTGGCCTCACTCTGAACAACTCACTTGGCAAGATCAGCATTAGTTCCTTCCTTCTGAAGGCACTGGCCCAGTGACCTGGTTAAACTCCCATTTGGACCCTACTTCTGAAGGTTCCACCACCTCAACAACACCACGCTGGGACCTAGCACCTGTGTGTATGGAAAGATATACTATGCTTTCTAGATTGAAAGATTTAATATGAAAACACACCAATCCCCCCCTTCCACATCTAGTTAATCTATAATTTTACTGTGATGAAAAAGTCCCAACAGCACTTTCCCCCAACACTGGGAAAGTTAACGCTAAACTACAGAATGAAATATCCTTCAGAAGACAAATTTCTGAAGAGGATAAAAATAAAAAAAGAATGAGTGAAAATTATGTGATAGTGACATGGGAATGGGATATAATAGGGCCCAGAATAAAAGCCTACGTAGCAATAGGGATCACTGAAGGAAAGATGAGCCAATCAATCAATGAGGTGATGTGATTAGCTATACATTAGGAAAAGAGTATCTGGAGACAGCTCAGCCCCAGATCCCACACATGGTGCTACAGGCATGAGTTATGCACACTATGCAGGAATCACCAAATGAAGAAGAGTCACCCTCTCCAACATGGCCAGCTTACCTCATATCAACAAATAGAGCTGAGAAGGATTAAAGAGCTCAAGCTAAAAATCACAATGGTAAAAGCATCACGAGAAAATAGAGAATAATATTTTTATTACAAGACTGAAAACTCAAAGACCATGGGTGCACTTATGAAAATCACTAAGATTTGTAGGACAAACAAATGACATAAATAGCATGAAAAACTAAGCAGATGATTGAGAAAACGAAATAAATTTAGCAGAAAAAATTAATATCCAGGATACTCAAAGAGTTTGTGTGAGTCATTAAGTCTGTCAACTCAACAGGAACAAAAAGGGTCTAAGAAGGCAAAAGGAAATTTGCAGAAGAATAAAGACAATTGGCCAACATACATTCATAGAGACAGAGGAAGGAAAATTAACCCTGAAAGAGATGCAATTTTTCACCCAGCAGAACAGCTAGATTTGGTGAGGGCAAAGGAAAATCACCTATACCACATACTCTTGGAGCAAATACAATCTGCTGAGAAACTTTTAAAAGACTATTTGAGAATAACCATGGCAAATACATTGTGTATCATGATCTTAAAAGAATATATTTTCACTTTCTAATCTATCAGCTCATTTTCTACTAATACTCTACCTTTTTTTGATATATAACATTTTAAGTATTGAGAAAGTATCTCACATTCTGCATAATTTTGAACAATTTCTTCCTATTTCACAATATTTATTATTCTTTTTGGTCCTCATTTTCTCTTTTTGTTATGAAAAACTGCTTTTTTATAGAACAGCTTTTATATTTTCTCTATTAATATCTACTCATAATACATTAAAATTTAAAAAGTTTTAAAGATTATTTGGAAGTGTCTATTGATATGAAAATTGTGTTTGCCCTTTCATCAATTAATTATATATGTCAGATTGTATGTGCAAAGGTATGCATTACTTAATGGCCTGTATACAGTAAGATTTTGAACTCCCTCCTCAGATGTTTATTGATAAATGTATTTTTCAACACAAACTATGAGTCCCAATGCAGCCATTTTTTAAATGATCCACATTTAGAGTCTCTAAGAAATTTCATCAAATCCTCCACATTCTACCAGTAAAAGCAAATCAAAGGGTTGGCCCACACTCAACAGGAGGAACCAGCAAGAGCATAAACTTGAGGAAACTTGCTTTACTCACTCTCCCCTGGGGACATGAGGGCAAAGAGAGAGATGGAGCAGATGCTGGTAGGTCTGGGATGGGGGCAAGGGGAAATAATAAAAAGGGAGGATTTTACTTTGGAATATTTTTTATTAAATATTTTATAACAAGAATTATTCATTTATTTCTTGGACAATTTCAAAATAATGAAAAACTAGAAATATTTTCCAACAATAAGAAAAGACTATGCTTCATAAAATGACACCTCTGTGTATGCTCAAAACAATGATCCATGGATAACTGGTGACTCAAATTAGAAGGAATCTAGCACCTCCCACCTTAATGGTTATCTTAAGGGTAATCTCATTCCGATGATGCCAAGGAGGAGTAAGGTGCAGGCAGGGAGGGCAGCCACCCTCCTCCTCAGACACATTTTGAATGGACCAGTTTGCTGATGATCATCAGCGAAGCTCAATCATTGGGTGCCACTCTGCTGACCCAGTGACTGGTCAGGGATACATGTTCGATCACAGCTAGGCCAGTGAATCACAAGCTTGGGAGTGTTGCTGGAACAGAATGAGCATCTACTAAGAGGGACAAGGTCAAACCCAGCTCCTGAGAGCTACATAGTTAATGGTATCTGGCATGCCAACCTCCTGCTCCTTAGCCACTAAACCTTCCTGGGAAAAGAAAGTCAGGAGAATTTGCAAATACTTAACCCTGAGGATTTCACCCTCTGTTTCTATCAGAGACATCTGCTAATGTTCATTTGGAATTAAGAGGTGCCCAGCAGGACTGTTATTTGCAAGTATGGATCATAAGAGGTAATATCTGATGTGAAGAAAGATCTACCATAACTAGAATATATTTTATCACTTGTATACTGAGCAATTTGCATTTTAGGCTTCTGTTATTGGGGGAAAGGTATCTCTTAAATGACTTTGAAATAATAATATCAGCATTTGTTTTCTAATTACATGTAAAACTCTCTTACATTCCTCATGTCATCGATTAATAAACATGTATGTCCAAGTAGCGAGGAATGGAATCAAAGCCTCATATTTCTCTCTATGAATTTGAAATCTACCACACATGTCTATATGAGTTTGCTACTCATGCCTATAGGATTCTATTGCCATACCTATGAAGCTGTAATGTAGAAGAGCAAAGGTGTGCCAAGCCAAGCTTAAAGAGAAACTGTAGGGAAATCAAAGAGGGGAAACTCGAAGGACCAAACCTGTTAAGCCCCAAGTCTGTCTACTGATTTCCAAGTGTGGTCCCAGGGCCAGGAACATCAAAGTACGTGGGAACCTGTTGGAGATGCAAACCTCAAACATCCTGCAAGGTCTCCAGGGGATTCTAATGTCCACTCAAGTTGGAGATTTGTCTGTCTGGAGACCAATCTAAAACTCTAAGATTTATCTATGCGATCAGTGTCACATTCAGGCTACAGGAGTTCAACTCTTGGACTTCCCCTTGGAGCCATGTTGAAAAACCAGAACAGAGATAATTATCAACCAGACCGTACTCCAATCCTACTCCTTAAAAGCTGGTCCTGCTCTTTTGTTAATGGGCAGGTGTGATCCTCTTCATCAACGCTGTGTCCCTTCAGCTCCTCAAGCTGAAGTCCCTCTTTATTTTCTCTGACTTTTAAACTCTGCCTACTAAATCAGCCTGTGCCTTTCCCTGACACATCCTGAAGTACTTTTCTGTGACAAATTGAGGTCCCCATCTCTTCTTTGGGGAATCTCCTCAGATCCCTGAACATGATGGCTCTTTGGCTCCTCCTGTTTCCTACAATAAATGCTAAACACACATCTGCCAGTTAGCTTATCAAAAACTCTCAAATCTTAGAAAACTGATGGTCTGGTGGTGGTAGATGGACTTTGTAAAAACTCAAATTCATGATATTAAAAAATAATGATTCCAATCGAGTTTCTGAAAGCTTTCATTGGGAAATAGACAGGATATGAGGAAACAGTCCTGTTATTAAAAATAATAACTCAAGGGTACAGAATAAAATTAGCTTTCTGAATGGGAAACATTAAAACCAAAAACATGTAGGGGTGGAGACAGAGTTTCTGCAACAGAAAGCAGAATGTCACTGACAGAATAAAAAGTACTAGCTTGCTCAAGAATTCAAAGAAATAATGGAAGTGTGTAGGCAAGAAATAAGAGCCATCAGAAAAAGAGCTGCAATTTATAAAGACCCTAAAAGAAAACTCAATTCATCAGGGCAAGAGGAAAATAAATGAAAAATGTTGCTCCTCCCACATAGAAATAAAGAGCGGTAACTGCCAATAGCACCAGACAAAAGCCATTATTTTGTAAAAGAGTCCACATACAGACATCTCTCTGCAACTGTGAGTGGTAACAGGCTGCAAATGCTTGGAAGGGGCGGGAAGAGATGGGGAAGATGAGTCATAGCCATGTCATGATCTGAGGTCTCTCACTGCACCCTAGAAAGCCATGAGCTTCCATCTTGAAGGTCTACAGGGATCTGAGGGACGTGGACAACCTGCAACCATGAGTGGCCTGATGACAGCAGATATCCTACTACCCAGGAGTCTCAGAGGGAGCAGAGCATTAGGGAACACATCAATGGAGCCAGCACTACATAAGATCCTGTGACACCTGTACTTAGGACACCTCGGCAATTTCCACAGCTCAGCTATTATAAATTGTGCCACAATAAACATGGATATGCAGATATCACTATAGTGTGCTGTCTTTAATTCTTTCAGGAATATAGTGAGAAGAAGTATACCTGGAGCAAATCATATCACTGTGTTTAGTTTTATTCTTTTGTTTGTTTCTTGGGGAAGATTCATACTGATTTCCAAAGTAGTCATACTTGTTTACATTCCCACACACCAGCATCCTGGCCAATGACCACTCATTATTTTTATATTTTTGATAACAGCCATTCTGACTGGAGTGAAATGGAATCTCAGTGTAGGTTTGACTGGCATTTCCTTAATGGATAAAGATGTTGAACTTTTTTTGTACACTTATTTGTAATTTGTACTTATTTTTCAGAAGTCTCTGTTCAATTCATTTGCCCATTTGTTAATAAGGCTATTATTTAATTCTTTCAGGGTCAGGTTCTTTATATATTTTAAATATTAATCCTCTGCTGGAAAAGTAGCTTGCATAGATTTTCTCCCATTTTGAAGATTGTCGCTTCATTCTGTTGATTGTTTCCTTTGCTGTACAGGAGATTTTTAATCTGTTCCATTTGTTGATTCCTCCTATTATTTCCTGTGCTATTGGAGTCCTATTCAAGAAGTATTTGCCTGTGGCTATGCCTCCAAGTGTTTTCTCTATGCTTCCTTTTAGCTGTTTCAAAGTTTTGGGTCTTATATCTAGGTCACTGATCTATTTTGAGTTGACTTAGAATGGGGTGAGAAATAAGGATCTAGTTTCAATCTTCTGCATATGAATATCTATCTAGTTTTCCTTGCACCACTATACAAGTGTTTTTGTCCAGTGTATGTTGTTGGCCATTTTGTCAAGAATGGCTGTGGTTATGTGGATTTGTTTCTCTTCTATTCTATTCCACTATTCTATTCTATTCTATTCCATCCCACTGGTCTATCATCTGTTTTTGTGTCAGTACCATGCTGGTTTTGTTAGTATGGCTTTGTAGTATATTTTGAAATTGGGTAATGTGATGCCTCTAGCATTGCTTTTTCACTTGGGATTGTTTTGCTATTCTGTATCTTTTATCCTACCCCAAAGCTTTTGACTCACTAGGTCTGTGGGGGCCTGACAATCCGGTCAGAGGATTCTCTTTGGGAACCAGTGCCTTTGAGAGGTGAAATGCTGAGCTTAAATGTTACTGAAGGTGCTAGGAATCCAACTCAGACCATCTCATATCAGACTTTTTTTTTGGTACTAGGAATTAAACCCAGTGCTTCACACTGAGCTACATCCCCAGCCCTATTTATTTTTCATCTTGAGAAAAGTTCTTGCTCAATGGCCCAGATTGGTCTTGAGCCTGTGATCCTCCTGCCTCAAACTTCTGATTAGCTGGGATTACAGGCATGCACCACTATGGCTAGTTGACTCTAACTCTTTACTTAAACTATCTGCTGACCAGGGCTATCTTTGTGTGGTAGGATTAAGTGAGCTTTGTCTCTTGAACAGTTCACAAAAATATTTTTAAATACATTTATTGGATTTCTAAATATACAACCCATTGATCTCCAAAACCCTAAAACTACACTTTCTGTATTTTCCAAGTTTATGAGTACTGATTGCTTTCATAATTTTTAAATGTATGTAATGAGCCTGCTTTGACTCAGTAAAGTATGATGGTAAGAAGGATCCAGCTCTGCAGCCATGGTATGCCCTCCACTCTGGCAAGGCTGTCTTCTTTCCCTAAGAGCAAGCATCACCCCAACTTACAAGTAGACTTAATGAACCCAAGGAAACACATGTGTGTTATGTCTGAAAAACCATTTTTTCTGTTTAAAAAAATGAATAAAGATTTTGCATAATGTTGGTAACTTGGATGCACATAGCAGCCTCCCTTTTCTGTTCAAATTCCTGAAAGTATAGAAGAGTTATAAAGACTAAGTGAACCTCTAACTGCAGGGGAAGGCAGAAGAAGGAGCATGTAGCATCCCTGAAAGAAAGGAAACCAATCAGAACAGGACTGCGCATGCAGCAGAAGACTGACCCAGAGGTCCAGAGAATACCAGGACAGCCCAAAGAGAAAGTTACCAAGAGAAAGCTCTATGCTGATCAACTTCATCCTGGATTCTGAACCTGGCATTTGTGGGCAGTGAAGGGGTAATTACAATGACTTGGGATTGTTGAGACTGTCCCCCCAAACACACAGCTGCTGCACAAGGCAGACAGAAGCCATGGAGAATGTTCCCAACAGCACAAATGGATGGTAAGACAGGGTGGATAAAAGAAAAACAAAAAAGACATAAAAGGTAGATCCAGACATTTCAACACCATCAAATATGAAGTGCAGAAGGAAGAATACACAGGATGGTAAAAGAGGGAACACTTCCAGAGTTGAAAACCCAAATCCTCACTTGAAAAGTTGCACCAACGGCCAGGGATTTAGCTCAGTGGTTTCGCTGCCTGCTGCACAAGCGCAAGGACCTGAGTTCGATCCCTGGTACCAAAAAAAAAAAAAGAAAAGTTGCACCAAACAGTAGACAAAGTTAAAAGAATAAATAAACAAAAATTTCCCAAGTCTTAGTACAATGTCAAAACAACAGTCATAATGAGAAAACTGTAAAAGGTTCAGGGATGTGAGGGAGTATTAGATTGTTTAAGAAAGAATGCAACATGACTATCTGCATGTACTTAATGCCACACAATTGTACTTAAAATAGTTGAAATTGTAGATTTTATGTTATGTATATTTACCACAATCTTTAAAACATATATTAATTTTAAAAAGTAAGAAATGACCAATGGACAACAGACTTCTCATCAACAAATTCAGACACCAAAGACATGGAGTAACATCTTTCAAAACCTGAGGAAAAATAACTTTTGAACCTACACTTCAACATCCAACTGAACTATACTATAGGGGTAAGGGAAAGGGAAAGGACATTTTCAGATACTCATATTTCGGAAAGTTTATCACCAAGAAACTTTCTCTGAAAGAACTACTGGAGATGTACTCATGCAAGAATTAATATAAATCCAAAAAGAAAAAGGAGGAAGGGGAGATAAGGAGGAAAAGAAAGAGAAGACAAGGAAGAAGAAAAAGAGGGTTGGTTGGATGAATAATCAGTAAAATTGATTAAGTCTCAGTGTTGTGGCTGTGTTTTAATTTATAGTGGCAAATATACAAATGAAAAGTAGTCAACCTCACAGTAATTAGGCCAATACACATTAAAAACCACTAAGCACACACGATACGCCCACCAGGATGGTAAAGTGGCAAGTACAGCATCAAGTGTGGGTGAGGATGTGGAGCAACATGGACTCTCACTCACTGCAGGGAGGAGTATCAGTTGGGGGAAACACTTCGGAAACCTGTTTGGCATTTTCTTCCAAAGTGGAACATGGGGATTCCTTATGACCCAGTAACTCCACTCCAAGATAAATGAACCCATATGGTCACCAAAAGAAATTTACAAAAATATTCACAGCCAAATTATCATACCCTCAAACTGGAAAAGAAGCAAATATCCACCAACAGGGTATTAATAAACAGATTGTGGCATATTCTGTAATATAATATAATACAGCAACGAGACTGGAAGAGCCTCAGAAACACACAACAGCTTACCTCTGAAAGCAGCAAGGAAGCAACAAGCTGTGTAAGTCAGCTTTCAATCACTGTAACAAACACTGAAATAATTAAGGCAGAAAGAGAAAAGGTTTACTTTGGCTCACCATTGTGGAAGTTCCAGTCTACGGTCAGTTAGCCCATTGCTTTGGAACCTGTGGCCAGGCAGCACAGCATGGTGGGGAGTGCATGGTGTAAAAAGAACTCACCTCATGGCCAGGACCAAAAAAAAGAGGGTAAGAGAAAGGGGCTGGGGTCCTACAGTCCCCCTCAAGGACACACCCTCAGTGATCTCATTTCCCGCTACTAGTCCCCACCTCTTACAGTTCCCCCACCTCCCAATAATGTCAATCTGGGGACCCAGGCTTTAGCACATGAGTCTTTGGGGGACAGGTCAGGGCCAATCAATAGCAGGCCCTTCAACGACTCGTCATTTGTTCCGCACATGCTGATTGATCCTCACTCTGTGCCAGACATAATCTTAACCCTGGGCAGGATGGCAGTGAGCAAGATGAGCCAGGCTCTTACTAAAAACCCGATCTGGTCAGGAAAGTAGGTCATAGATAGGAATGAGTAATCAGCCAAGCCTGTACCTACCATTTACATTTCTTGTGCCAACTGCCCGCCCATACTCCCGCCAAACCAAATCTGTCATCCCCTTTCGGTCCCTTCACACATACTGCTTCTGCATATGTGATTCCTCCTGCCTGAAATCCCTTCTTTTCTTTCCTCCCTCCTTCTCTTCCATTCTGCATTTGTCTCAGATCACTTTCTATGGTTCCTAATGATCCACATCCAGTATCCCACTGAAAACAAAGCTCTCCTCACTCCTTGAGTAATAACCTTCCTCATCAGGCAAGAGAACTTCCTGGGTTCTATTAACATCGATCCCTTTGCCTATTTGCACGATGCCTTTTCGATTTTTTTTTATCATGCCATAATGCTTGGCACAGAAAATGTAAGAAAGTCATGCTGCCAAGACTCAAAATAGAGAAAATTTTAAACCTTTAAGTCTCTCTGGCACTGCCATCTTCTCCCTCCCTGCTCATACCCTGACACCCCAGCTCAGCTCCAAATGCTGAGCCAGGGCCCTGCACCCTCTCCCCAGCATAGTCTCCACTCACATACTCTGTCCTTCCGAAGCTGCAGAGCTGTGCCTCTATCCCTCTGCTCATTCCTCAGATTGTGCATGTAATGGATACAAAGTGAATGTTTGTTAAACACATTCTCTAAGGGCTAATGGAGTTATAAAGATGGTTTTGAAAACTCCCTAGCAAGTAGAGTTAGAAACCTTATAGCCTTCATTTCATTGTGTAAGGATCTCATGAATCATAATTCTCCATTAACTTTTTATTACACTTATTAACAGCAATTTGCATTGATTTGTGATATGTAGAGTTCTTGAACATTCTCTGACTATGTTTCCCTGAAATTACCCTGGGTCTTGGATATACCACTGTTAAATAAATAGGTTTTCCCCTCAGCTATGTCCATCCGACTGAGTGTTGGACGGTAAATGTTGCAAGTACCAAACAATGAGGAGAAGAGGAGGGCTGATCTTGGCAAAGGAAGAAAGGGGGTAAAATGTGCTTTCTATTTGTAATTTTCTGTGCGTCTATAATTATTTTAAAGTAAAGAGTTACAAATGTTGAGTTGGTGGCATATTTCAGTGCTAGAGCACTTGCATAGCATGTTTGAGGCCCTGGGTCCAATCCCTAAGCACTGCAAAAGAAATAAAAAGGAAAAGAAATGTAGCCCATAGCATTAATGCTATAAAGTTCAACATTTTCTCTCAGTTCATCCATGTACCTATTTTTCCCTGTCTAGAAGAGTGTCCTGAAAATGAAGACAGGTAACATTCACTTGGGGGTTCTGGTACATATTCTTAAAAAAAAAATGTAAAAGTTGACATTTTCCAAATTTAATCACAGCTTAGCAATTCCCAGTGATAAACTATATATCAAGGTGAATGCATATTCTCTGAGCTAATTATTTAATCTCAAAGTGTAAATATTAGCTGCCATGGGCACTTTACAGCTGAGTAGTCTACAACAATGATAGCAATGGACATTGATTAAAGGCTTCTAAGTGCTAAGTGCTCAGAGAGAAAAGTGAAGAAGAAAAAGCTGCTGACTTCAAGTTCACTCTTTCTGTCTTCTATTCTTTTTTAAGTATGAGCCTTTCCATGAAAAGCATATGTCATTCCCCCTGAGCTGGCAAATGACAACATTCCAATTTGCATATGTTCTTGTATTCTGCTTTAGAGTTATATAAGAGTGAACCCTGGAGTCATGGAGCCCTAAGACTCACTTCATGGCTATCTGTGCAACCTTTAACAAGTCACCTGACCTTGATGAGTCTGTTTCCTCATCTGTAGAATGGGCTATAGTAAGTTTACACAGGAGGACATGTGTTTTAGACAATTGGCCTTGCTCTGTGCATAATCAAAGCAAGTCCTATAGAACTGTATTCGACATTGCCTGTTTATCCACAACACATTGCTGTGATGTTTCCAATTTGCTTTTTGCTATGGTCTGAATGATTGTATCTTCCCAAAAAATCCATATGTTAAAGTGTAATTAATACTAATGGCATTAGAAGATTGGGCATCTGAGAAGTGATGAAGTCATTAGGAGTGAGCTCTCACAAATGGGATTACTGCCCATAGAAAAGAGCCCAAAGAGTTCCCTTGCCCTTCTACCATGTGAGAACACAGCAAGAAAGTGCCATCTGTGATGAATGCCCCTAAGAAGACACTGAATCTCTTGCTGCCTTAACCTTGAACTTCCTGACTTACAAAACTGTGGGCAGTAAATTTCTATTGTTTCTAAATTACATCATCACAAGAATCTCATCATAGCAGTCCAAAATGTGCTCAAACACTTTTCATGAAACTTGTACCAATTTACATATGCACTCATGATATGAGAGCTCATTGTCCCTCTATCTTTGCAAACTCTGCGGGATGTGATTATTTGATATTCATTTCTATTTTGTTATTTATTGAATGTCACATTTTTACCATATCCATATTTTATTGCTTCAGAAATAAGATTTAGAGCTGAGGGTGTAGCTCAGTGGTTGAACGCCTGCCTACCTTGTGCAAGGCCCTAAAGTTGATGCTGAGCACTGCAAAAAAAGGAGGAAGAGGAGAAAAAGAGGAGGAGTAGGGGAGTATGGAGATGAGAGGAGGAGGGAGAGGAGGATGAAGAAGGGGAGAGCGAGGAGGAGATATAAAACGAAAAGCGAAGAAGATGAGAGGAAGCTCCCCGCCTTCATCCCAGGCTCCTAGGGCAGAGAAGCTCAGCCAGTCCCAGAACCCGGAAGGAAGCTCCCTGCCTCCATCCCAGGCTCCTAGGGCAGAGAAGCTCAGCCAGTCCCAGCACCTGAAAGGAAACTCCCCACCACAATCCCAGGCTCCTAGGGCAGAGAAGCTCAGCCAGTCCCAGCACCCGGAAGGAAGCTCCCCCGCTGCCATCCCAGGCTCCTAGGGCCAAGAAGGTGAGCCGGTCCAAGCACCTGGAAGGAAGCTCCCCCACCACCATCCCAAGCTCCTAGGGCAGAGAAGGTGAGCTGTGTCGGTGCCAGAAGCACCCCCTCCCGTGGAAATGAGAAGACATGTAAACAAGCCTCAAAAACAGACTTCTGGATCACCTACAGCAACCCGAAAGGGAAACAAGATGGGACAGTCTGATAACCACCTGGACTCTCTGAACTGGCAACAAAAGAGGATCTGGGAAAAATGAAATCAGGCATAATTACTCAGATAACAGCAATGATTGTGCTCATGGTGCAAGACATGATTAATAAATCTAGAGAGGATACAGATAAAAAAATAGAGGATCTGAGGAACATGATGGAATCCCAACATAGGAAACAAATGGAATCCATAAAACAGAT
>NW_004624765.1:23489854-23517039 GCF_000247695.1 Heterocephalus glaber | reverse complement strand
TATTGTGTAACAGGAAGAAAAGGTCTAAAAGAGCAGGGGAATTGGGAGGGGTAGGGGAAGGGAAAAAAGGGAAAGGAAAAAATATGAGAAGAGGAAAAAAATGGAAACAAGGTCTTTGCAAATAGTGAAGGGTGGAGGGAGTGAAGGGAGGGCAGGGGAAGGGGAAAAAAATAAGAACCAAGAGACTCATGTAATGGTACAAGATCCCAATGATGAATGTAACTGCATTTTATACAGAAAATGTACCAATAAACTTAATGGGGAAAAAAGAAAGATGAACAAGAGGAGGAGGAGGAACGAGAATAAAAGGAAAAGGAAGAGAAGGGAAGGGAAGGGGATTTAACATTAATGCCCACCATCCTTCACCTAATCTAAGAAAATAATGAATGATGCAAGGAAAAAAATACATGCTCCTTCCCTATCCTTCTACCCAAGACCTTTTCAATATGTCTGCGATACCTACAGCATCTTTTCCTCTCCTCTCTGTCTAGTTAATTGCTACTTATCTTCAGACCTAAGGTCCTTGATGAGGTCAAGTACCCATTTAGCCCTGGTTCATTTTATTTAACAATAGTTCCATTGCATTTTTTGCAATTGTTTTAAGACATGCTATGGTCTGACCGTGTCCTCTGAAAGCTCGTGTGTTGAAGACATAATCCCTGAATTCACAGGATGAAGGTGTCTAGGGTTAAGGCCTTTGAGAGATAATTAGAGTTAGGTGAAGTCATGAAGGCAGGGTCCCCATGATGACATTAGTGGCTTCATAAGAAAAGGAAGAGAAGCCAGGCATGGTGGTGCATGCCTGTAATCCCAGCACTTGAGAGGCTGAGATAGGCGGATCACAAGTTCGAGTCATACCACAAAACTTAGCAAGACCCTGTGTCAAAATAGAAAGGGCTAGGAACGTAGCTTATTGTGAAGGCCCTGGTTCCATTTTCAATGTCACACAAAAGAAAATAGTAAAATAAAAATAAATACATAATATAAAAGAAGAACAACACAAAGCTGTGTTTGCACACCCCCCTCACCAAGTGATGCCCTTCACCACGTTAAAAAGCAACAGAAAGCCCCTCAGTCTTAGACTTCCTCACCTCCAGAACAGTAAGAAAGAAATTTCTTTTCTGTATAAATTACCCAGTCTTAGGTATTTTGTTATAGCAACACAAGACAAAGTATAATTCACAAGTCATAAAAATTCACCTTTAAAGTATGATTCAGTGATCTTTAGTATATTCACAATGTTGTACAAACATCACCACTCTTTAATTCAAGAACCTTTTTATTACACCAAAGAGAAACCCCAGGTGCATTAGCAGTCACTACCTATCCTCTCCCCACCCCAGCTCCTGACAACCGTCGTCTACTCTAAGTCTCTACACATCTGCCAACTGTATAGTTGTAGGGGACAGGGGAAGGGGACGTTACCAGAACCTCTGCAGTGAGTCCTGGTCTCCTGCGAGCCACGGCAGCACATGGCGAATTACAGGAAAGGTAGAAAAATGAGACTGAGAAGAAGCTGAGCTTTGGGTCTGATCAGTGCTGCTCTGGGCGGCAAAGACCAAGCCCCCAGCTTACCACACCTTTTATTCAGTACATCGGGAGAAACAAATGTTACAGATGACTTGCAGAGAGTTCAACAGTTCACATTGGGATAAACAAGGTGTAACGGAAGGCTTGCAGAGAGTTCAGTACATCTCCGGCAAACAAGAGGTTAACAGTCCAAGAACAACGAGGAACTGAGCAGATGTTTGTTCTCCCAGGATGTTTCTTGTCCTGGAGAATCACAACATCACTGGATCACTGAAGTCTCAGTTGTGACCGGAGGCCAAACTGGAGTTATTCTGTAGCTGGGCTGTAGGCAAGAGAACTAGGCTAACCAAATGATTTATCCCTAGAATTATGTAGCATTGCTTCCAACACATAGTCAATAGAGGTGGAATTGCAGGATAAGTATCTTTCTTTGCCTGGCTTCTCTCACTTCCATAATGTTTCAAGGTTCATCCATGGTGCAACATAGATCAGTACTTTGCTCCTTTTTGTGGCTGAATACTATTCTATCATACAGACTTACCACATTGTTTATCTATTCAGCACTTGATGACCATTTGGGTTGCTTCCTGTTTTTGCTATTATAAATTATGTTGCTGTGTAGTACATGTTTTCAAGTAACCGTACATTTTCAGTCCCCTTGGGTAAATACAAGGGCTAACTGAAATATATGATGAACGTATAACTTAAAAAATATATTGCCATAAAAGGCATGGCCATTAATCTCCCTCAAAATACTTCCCCTCACTTCAAACACAGTTATACCATCACTCTTGCCCCTTACTGGAATTCTGCAATTCTGGAAGTCCTCTTTTGTGAATGTCTTTAGGACATTAGTACAATGAATGCTCCTGCTAAGGCTCATAAAAACATTACAGAGTGGCTTTATCTACCTTGTTCACTGTATATTATCCATCTTATTTATTGGATCTGGCACAGTGCAACGTCTGGCTCTTCCCCAAAGTCAAAATGACCATGAACGGTAAACATTTACATCAATTGGTAGTCACAAAAATGCAACCAAAGACACTCACAAAAGAGGACTTTCAGAACTGCTTCTGAAAGTGGCAAGAATGATGGGATAAGTGTGTTCAAAGTGAGGGGAAGTAGTTTAAGAACGATTAATGACAATGTGTCTTTTAATGTAATTTTGTTAAATTTAAACAGTCACTGTATTTTTTTGGCCATATTGCATAGCTAAGAGTGGAACTGCTGGGTCACATGATAACTTTAAACTTAACATCTTGAGCACCACCAGATTATTTTAAGGAAGTTGCACAATTTTATATTCCCACCAGCCGTGTCTTGGTGTTCTAGTTCCTCCATATCCTCACCAACTCTTGTTATTGCCCATCTTTTTATTATTATTATAGCTATCCTAGAGGGTATAAAGTAGTCTTACATTGTGGTTTTGATTAGCATTTCACTCATGATTAAATATGCTCAGCATATTTTCATGTGATTCTTAGTCATCTGTACATCTTTTTAGAGAAGTGTCTTCTCAAATCCTTTGCCCTTTTTTTGATCTCTTATTTTTCTTCTCATCGTAGAGTTATGAGTTTTTAATAGCATATGAGTCTTTTTAAATATATGTGATTTGTACATATTTTCTCCCATTCTATGGATTGTCTTTTCATTTTCTTGGTAGTGTCTTTGAGGTAGAGCAGTTTTTAATTTGATGAAATCAAGTTTATCTAAAGAATATTGTTTGTGGTTTTTACATCATATCCAAAAAACTATTGCATAATACAGGTCACAAAAATTTATCCTTCTGTGTTCTTCTATGAATTTTATGGGATTCATGCTTATTTAGATGTTTGACACTTTCGAGTTAGTTTTTGCATATGATGTGGGGAAAGGGTCCAGCTTCATTGTTTGCATGTTACTATCTAGATGTCACCGCTCTGTAGAAAAAACAACTCCCCATTTAAATGGTCGTGGCACCCGAGTCAAAATTCAATTGATCATAAATGTGTGGGTCTATTTCTGGACTCTCCCTTCTATTTCACTGATCCATCATCTACCTTTATGCCAGTCTCACATTGTCTTGAAATCAGGACGTTGATCTGTACTTCTTTTTTAAGATTATTTTTGCTACTCAAGGCATGGCTGCAGTTTTAAAATTATTTGATTAGCTATTTATCATTTAAGATTCTGTTTGATAAGTTTGATTACTTGATTAGCTCTGGCTTTTTATGAAACTATAAACTCCACAAGAGCAGCAACCATGCCTGTTCCTTAATCCCAGTTGTATTCCCAACACTTTTATAGACCTGACACTAGTACAAATTCAATTTAATTTGCTGAAAAAATGAATGAATGGCAGAATGATCAATTTTTAAAAATAATAAACATTGGAAACGGTCTAAGTATTCAGAAATAGGAAAATATTTAAATAAATTATAATTCATTAGTAGAACAGAACATCATGTGACCAATAAAAACTGTCTTCCAATAACATTTAATGATTTGGGAAATCACTGAGCCTGAACTCAATATAGCATAAATGAAAATAGGGGCAAAAAAGTTCATGGAAATTTTAATAATCATCATAGAGTTTGTGGCTACAGATAATTTTAATTTTCTTTTATATTTTTCTTCATTTTCTACTTTTTCTGCAATAAGCATATTTTTCCTTCACAAAGAAAGCTAAAGATCATTACTAAATATATTTCTATTCATTAAGAGTATGCACATATTTCTGGATTTGTAGTTATGTTTGACGACTCTTTGTAGGGTTCTGTTGTTGGTGGAGCAGCCCCTTGTGACTTGAGTGTCTTCAGATACTAATAGGGGAAGTGACTACATGTTATGAAGTGTTCTCTAGGAAATTAGAACTAAAGATTTGGGGTATAAAATAGCAATGCCATAAAACTCTGCTCAAGTTCTTATCTCTAACTTGACGACTGCTTCAATACTCAGGAAACATGTGAGAAACCAAGGGCCCAGGAGCTTCATCTTTCATCCAGACCCAGTGGGGCCCTTCCTCCCCACATTGGTGGCCAGTGAGCCTGGTCACATGTCATTGCTCTCATACACTCTGTCAAATAGACAGCAAATGAAATCAACTTACAGAACATGTGGCAATTTAAAATTCAACCGAAATTCTGCTCCCAAATACTTAGATTTGAAAAATCCTTTGGAATTGCTAAACTGTGGCTTGACCATCTTATTACAGGTCCACTGGAGATCCCCTAAACATTCATTTTCAGCCATCATGCTGAGTTCACAATGTCCTAGATGCCTGTGTCCGACAGCATTTGCTCACAACTTTTGAAGTTAACCACTGCCCACACTCCAGCTTATATAACATAGTGCATTTGTCTGAAATTCATATCAGAATAATCTGAAGTTCTGCAATGGCTTCATTTAGTGAGGCTAAAGTTAAGACTATTTGTTATGAGTATTCTTAAATATTTGAGACAAGAAAATCTTTAGCTTTCATCACTTAATTTGTCTAATTTATTTTATACAGGATTTTGTACCACGAAAGTTATATAATTATAAAATTTCCTCTAAAAATTAGCCTTCAATTCACCTAAAAGTTACTATCTACACTAAAGGAATGCCCCACACTTAAGAGTATCAATTTGACTAACATTGTTAGTATTTTTGTTTAAAAGATTGTTGCCATAAGCTAATCAACATGGAAGAATAGTCAGAAATCTGCAAGGCAATAAGAGCCTTTTGGAGGGGCTGGGAATGTGCCTTAGATCCTAGTTGATGCTTGCGTGAGTGTATTGTGTGTATACACCTGCTCATTACTTGAATGCCTAAAGTTATGTGGTCTACTATATATGTTATACTCAATAAGAAATAAAAAAGACCATTTCTTTTAAGAAAGCCCTTAAAATGGTAGAAAATTTTGGAAAATACAAACAAGTATTAGGACATTAAATCACTTCCAATCAGAAAAACTAGATATTGTGATATTTGCTGACTGAAGTGCTGTTTCTAATGCAGCAGCCACTGGCAAGCAAAGTATCAACACCATCAACATTCACACCAAAGCGGGAAACTATAGTCCCCCGCACAACTCCTGCCCAATGTCCACACTTCTCCTACCCAAAGGGCTTCCAAACTATAGAGGGGTCTCACCTTTCTTTTGTCCTCTGTGACAGGCTTACACTGTTATTGCTGTGGCCCAAAATTTATTTGCAGAAGCTCTGATGTGGAGAACCCATATTCTGGGCCAGAAAGGGCACTCAGCCACTTGCAGCTTGAACCTCATCAGATTTCAAACTCCTGTCCACCTCAGTGGCGTCAACAACAGCACAACACTCAGAATGGATTTCACATGACTTAGGAGGCTAAGCTGGCTTGGAGTCATAATCTTGTGACATAACAGTGCTCTCTCTTGAATAAAGAAAAAATGAATAATCGACCTCTTTGACTAAAGGCGGAGGTTGGCTTGATTCATGGAGTTTGAAGAGACAAGCTCTGAATTGAATAATACAACCAAGGACAGCTCAGAGAGGGAACATCCAGGAAGCCTCTGCCTCCTGCCAGGCATGCTGCCAAGTCCTTTAAGTTCCCTTCATTCTCTTGATGATGCTAGAAAGGTAATGCTGTTGGCAGCCCTATTTTACAGATGAGGGACTTGAGACTAGGTGCCTCGCCATATAAAGACCATCATCTCCTGCCAGTGGAAGATTGGAGCTGAGTGAAGTCGTGCCTGTGTTCAGACAGCCCCAGCATGGGGTATGCCCCAGGACAGCCTTGTGAGAATAAGAATATGGGTATCAAAAGAGATGCCAATCCATTGACTGCCAATTTTCCTACCTCCTTTGCCAAACTTTTTCTAACTCCCACCCCAACAGTTAGTTTTGGGAAGAAACTAGTAATTTGGTTACTTCTTCATCCTATACTTATGTCTCATCAGTCACTGCAACAAATCTTTTTTAATCTTTTATCTCACAGAGAAAATTGTATTAATATAAATGTCACATAGGTGTTCGTCAGAAGAACTAGAAAGCCTTTGTAACTGCTGGCTGATGGCATGTGTCATCGTCTCATTACGAGGAGGAAGATGAGTCACATAAAGGAAGTATGACTGGGGTTGGGTTAAAAGTAAACCACTGTGCTGTATTCCATCTGAAATCACAGCAAAGCAATAGGCCACATGCACTATTCAAAGTCAAAGGACAAGAGCGCAGAAGTATTCCAAAAATACACCCTGGTATCCAGGAAAAGCCACATTCCAGCTAATGTGTGAGGAAGTAGAGCGAACCAGCCACTTTTATTCAAGCGCCTTTCCATTTACCATTCCTGTCCTCACTTTGCCATGAACCTGGCTCCTTAGCCTTAGAAAATTCATCTTCTTCCCTTGAACACTGGCTTTCTTCACCCTCCCTCAACAAAGGATTATTGGTCAAGATGGCTCCAGTATGCCCAAAGTAGCTTCTCTCTGTGCAGCTGAAGCTCAGGCTACCAGCCAGGGTCTCAGACCTGCTTCTGGCCAGAGGAAGGGCATTTTTCATCTTTCCTATGGACCCCTCACTCTTGGAGCCCCACATCAATACTGACTCCTTTGTGATTGGACTGAACCATATCTGGGTCAAGTTTGTTTTGTTTTGTTCTAAGATGAGGTCTTGCTATGTTGCCCAGGCCGACCTCCCATTCCTAGATTGAAGCAGCCCTCCTGCTACAGCCTCTAATCCAGCTGAGATTGCCAGAGCACACCCCTGCATCCAGCTGTATTGGATCGTATCTGAAGCCTAATTTGTAGTATACCCTGAGACACTGGGCCTTAAGCTCTAGGCCTTAGTGACTCTCCCTGCTCTCAAGGAACCACTGTTTAGCCCAGGGTCTAACTAGAGTGACAGGGAACAGGGTCAGCTCTTTCTGAAGCCTGGACCATGGTGCTGGTCTGGCATTTTTCATTATCCCTGTTTCCAGCCCACTACTGTCTATTTTATAGTTTAAAAATCCCACCTTACAAGATGCATGCTTGTCACCTGTACCTCACAGCTTCAGGCTGAATCTCCTCCAGGAATGTCAGCATAGTCTTGCTATCACCAGCCTGCTCCCAGACTTGTTCTGGGATGCCACTAAGCCCAACAGGGCACCACAAATAGCCATGTTGAAACAGAGATAGCAGCTCCTGACTGACCTCAATACAGCCCCTGGACCACAGAGAGTTTCCAAATCTCTTCAACCTGCTCCTCTATTAGGTCACCTTCACACATATTTTCCTGGCCTTCGGTTTGGCCCTCCTAATCCCCCACCGATTGTTAACCCAGTTCTATTTAATTTGACTTGGTTTCTAAGGTTCATCTCTCATAATTGCACAAGAAATCCATGCCCCGGTCAGGAAGCCCATCCCGTGTACATCTTTGTTTCTATTAAACTTTTAAAATCCACCTTTTCTCATCAGTGGTTTTTATTTTCATCTGGGGTCTTTGTATGGTTTTGTCCAGCCAAAATCCAATTACTCAACACCTGAGACAACAATATGCACGCATCTGAGGCTTTCTACTATTCATGGCTTCATGAATTCCCTTCTCCACTGGATGAGGGTGACCATCATGACCAACAGAAAACTGGAAGTGACAGTGTGGGACTTGCAAGGGTAGGTCACCAAAGATATCCTTGCCTTGATTGCTACTCACTCTGGGGGAAGCCATCCACCACATTATAAGGATAATCAGGCAGCCACAGAGAGGCCAGAGAAGAAATGAGCTGAGATCTCCTACATGCTGCTGGCACCACAGGCCACCCAGTGAGAACCCAAGCCAAGCCTTCAGGAGCAGCTGACCCCTGAAAACTTTACAAAAGACCCTGAGCTGGGACTAAACTGCTCCCTAATTCCTAATTAGTAGGAACTGTGAGGGGTTATGAAAGATTTAAGATGCTACATGTTAATTTATACTACAAAAACAAATATCTAATATGGTATGTTTCTCTGTTTATCTCCATGTTTCTACAACCCTGCACAGACACAGGCATACATATACACACATACTTTCTAAATTAAACTTTGAGTTTTGAAATAAATGTAGGTTTACATGAAATTGTAAGAAATAATACAGATAGGTCACACGCATCCTTTACCCAGTTTCTCCCAACTGGCAACATTCTGCAAAACTACATCACAATATTACAATAAAAATATTTGTATGGACACATTCATGATACACAACAGTTCTACCACCACAAGGATCCCTCACATTATCCTTTTATAGCCACACCTACCTCCCTCTTGGGTCCCCCATGCCTTATCTCTGATAAATATTAATCTCTTATCCATTGCTATAACTTTGTCATTTCAAGAAAGTTAAATACATGGACTAAGCATGAAAACCTTTGGGATTGGCTGGGGTTTTTTCCTGCGTAATCCTGTAAAGAATCATCCATGTTATTCTATGTAACAATAGTTCATTTCCTTCTGTCGCTGAGTAGTATATGGTACAGAGGCTTCTTGGTGTCCATTCAAAGGACTCTGTTCAGCCTCAAAGAGTTCGTCTTATATTTTTTCTAATTTTATAATTTACATATAAGTCTATAACTCATTTTTAGTTCATTTTCGTGTGAGGCTTAGGTTGATTTAGTTTTTGCCTGTGGATGTTCCATTGCTCCTGAACAATTTGTTGAAGGAACTGCCCCTCCTTTGCTCTTGTGTCTTTTTAACCATCAGCTGGCTACATTTGCCTGGGTCTGTTTTGGGGTTATCATTTTCCATTGATTGGTCTATCCTTTAACTGTATCACACAGTCTTCTTTTAAAAAATGTTTTGGTTATTCTGGGGTCGAATCTTCCATATAAATTTTAGAATGAATTTGTCTCTGTCTACAAAACTCCTGGTGACGGTTTTGATAGGAATTGCACTCAAACTATAGATTAATTTGAGGAAAAAATTGACATCTTTCCTATGTTCAGTCTTAGTCTTACAACACAGTTTGCGTTTCTACTTACTTACATCTTCTTTGATTTCTTTCATTACATTTTAAATTTTTCAGCCAACATACTCCATACATGCTTCATTAATTTTAAATCTTTTCTGATGTAATTTTCAATGTTGTATTTTAATTTCAGTCTCCGGGTATTCATTTTCAGTCTTCAAGAATGAGATTAGTGTCTATATTAGCATCTTTGATCCCATAACCTCGCTGAATTTATTTATTAGCTCTTAAGATTTTTTATAGATTATTAAAATTTTCTACTGGAAAACCATGTCATTTATGCCTTTATTGTCCAATTTGTGTATTTTTTATTTCTTTTTCATGCTTTAATGTAATGGCTAAAATGTCATGCTGCGTTAAATAAGAATAGTGAGAGCAGACAGCTTGCCTTCCTCCCAATCTTAGAGGAAAGCATTCACCTTCCACTATTGAGTATGATGTTAGCTGTATGTTTTTTGTAAATGTGAGTTCTTAAGTTGAGCAAGTTCTCCCTATTATTTTTTTGCTAGGATCTCCTACAATGAATGGGTACTGAATTTAGCAAATGTTTTTTCTGCATTAATACAATTGTGTGATTTTTCTTCTCAAGTCACTTGATTATATCGAATGATTTTCAAATGTTGAACAAATCTTGAATACCTGGAATAAGTCCTGCCTAGTCATGGTATAGAATTGTTTTTAGGTATACAGATTTACCTGCTAATACTTTGTTGAAATTCTTTCTATTATGTTTATAAGAGATATTGATTGCTCTGTGGTTTTCTTCTTTCTTCACCCCATCCCACCACCCTTCTTGGTACTAGTTTGTCTGGTTTGAGTATCAGGGTAATATTATTTTCATAAAATAAACTGGAAGTGTTTCCTCTTCTACTTGCTGGAAGAGATTAAATGGATGTTAATTTTTTAAATGTTTAGTAAAATTCTCCAGTGAAGCCATCGGGGCCTAGAGACTTCTTTTTGGAGAGCTTTTTAACTGCAAATTCAAAGTCTTTATTGGTTATAAAACATTAAGGTTGTCTCTTTCATCTTTGTTGATTTGGATAATTTGTGATTTTGGAGGAATCGTTCCACTTTATCTAAGTTATTGAGTTATGAGCCTCTTTAGTATTCCTTAGTATTTTTTTAATAGCTGAAGGATTGGATGAGATGTGCCCTATTTCATCCCTGCTATTGGTGATTTGTGCCTTGTCTCATTTTATCTTTGTCAATTTTGTTAGTTTATTGATTCTAATGATGCTTTAAAGATCTAGATTTTTATTTCATTAATTTTTCCCATTGATTCTCTTCTGCTTTTATCTTTGTTACTTCCTTCTGCTTGCTCTTGTTCTTCTTTAGTTTCTAAAGATAACAGATGGATTCCAGGTGGAGAACTTTGCTCTCTTGTGATGGAGGCGCTTGGAATGATCAGTTTCCCTCTCAGCACTGTCTTTGCTGGGCCCCATAGATTTTGATATGTTGTAATTTTGTTTTCATTCAATTCTATCCATTTTTTATTTCCTTGGAAATTTCTCCTTTTTCCCATAAATTATTTACAAACATGGTGCTTAATTCTCAAGTGTTTAGATATTTTTGTCTTGTCTATTATTGATTTCTAGTTTAATCATTTTAAGTTGAATTTCACTGTAGTCATAAAAGAATAGGACCAGTGTGTACTCTAGACACATATGCTATATGATTCCAGTTCTTTTAAGTTTGGTTAGATTTGTTTTATGGTGTGTCTTGTGGGCAGTTAAAAATAATGTCTGTTGCACTGTAGTTTCATGGAATGCTCTATGTATGTCTATTAGATCCCGTTGGTTGATTCTGTTGTTCAGTTTGTATATATATTTGATGATTTTCTGTCCACCAATTACTGTGAGCGGCCTTTGCAGTCTCCAACCCTAGTCCTAAATATATACATACATTTTTTTTGTCATTGTGATACCAGAATGGGTTCATATTATACAGGCTTTGTTGCACCAGCCAATGTTGCCTTGTGGCAATCTTTCCTAATCAGCATTTTAATTATCTTGTTAAATGGTTGCCATATTATTCCATGGTGTCAATATTCCAGAATTTATTCTATTATGCTACAGAGGTCACTTGCTTTGTTTGATAGGGGATGTAATTCCCATAGAAAATTCCACTGGATTTTTCAGCAGCTGACAGAGGCTGAAAGTTGGAAACTCACAGTAGTGCAGTAGCCCATGGTAGGCACTCAGGGGTGAGAAGCAGTGACAGAAGTGAATCTATAGTGAGCTTTTCATAAAAGAAAGTAGAAATGACCAAGAGCTTGGAAATCACCAATAGCTCTTACTGCAGATCATAATCCATCAAGAATGCTCTACCTTCCCTTCTTGAAGAAAGAGTAGCAGTATCTTAGATATAGATGAAGTAATCTCTCAGCCACGCAGACATAATCAATCAAAGGACAGAGTCATTCTTAAGATAGGACAAAGCTATAAGAACCTTGGCCCAAACTGCAATTTCACCACATTTCACATTTCATTTTAAGAGACCAGGCTGTCTTAAATTTAATTCATAGTCTAGATTGTAAACACACAGGAGAATCCCAGAACTTGTGGGATTGAGGACTGCTGAAGGAGTGAGAGAAAGCAGCGCTTCAGCTACCTCAAGGACTGTCATCTGGGGAGGAAGGAGCTTGGCCTGGTAGGCCAGGTGGAGGGGGTTCATCAAGTGCTGGCACAATGCACCAAGCTTCCAAAGGATTCTGGCCCTGGCTGGATATGTTCCAATTCTAAGAGGTTAACACCCGTGCCACAGGCAAATGGTAACTGATATTTCGTGTCAAACTTCCCTCTGACCACAAGTCTGCAGCGCAACATCTTTCCCATTCCCTTGACAAACACTTCACTCACTCCCACCTGCAAACATCTTCTCACTTTGATTCTCCTATCCAACACCCTCTGTCCTGCCATCAGATCTCGATAGTCCTTCAAGACCCATACTAAATCGTTTCTCCTTCCTTTCTCTGGGTGGCCTTTTGTGATAACTTCAACCCAATACCGACCTCTTACCATATAATTAGTACCTTCTGGAACATGATTTGTTTCCTTGTTAAAATGGAGCAGTCTTTCCTGTTCAACTAGGTCACAAGTTCCTTTTAGAAAGTCACCCTGTACCTTTTTTACCATCTACAGTTCCTTCTGCAGGACACGGTGCATAATTGAGCCCTAAAAAAAACCATTGTTGATCTATTCATTTCCTCCCTTCTTTTTCATAAATCCATGGGCTTTAATTAGAGGTAGGGGCACATGGAAGTACCGAGGAGTTTGGCTTTTCATTTGGAAACATTGTGGCTGTACAGCATTCTAACTTAATAATAATCTCTCATGGCTCCCATTAAAGTTGAATCTCTTACTGAAATGCTCTTGGTGTTAGCTGCAAAGAGGAAGGGCAGGAAAAACAAAAACAAAGAATCAGAGTTTATGGGTCTGCTAATAATGCTTTCCAGCTTTGGAACAGCCTGCAAAGACTTTGGGCGGGCTGTGGCATGCACACATGCCGCCTCCCTATACAAGGAGCAACAGCCGAAGGATTTGCGAGTAGAAGAGAGTTCAAAATGTGCTCTTTCAAGTAAGTTTCTTAATAACCCTAAATAAGACTATTAGTCCCTAATTAAGCCCTTAGATCAACTTCTTGACCAATTGCTTTGATCTGTCACATTTTTTCCATACCTGCAGCCACCTGTATCCCATATTTGAACATATTACATGTTTGTTGCAGGCTCCCTCCCCCAGGGAAGCCTTGTTTTGTCCCCTCTGAACTCATGTTGGAGTTTGATTACCAGTGCTGCACTGGTGGAAGTGGGCGGATCAGAGGGACATAGCTCTTAGGACTGGATTGATTACACTGAGCAAGAGTGGCTGAACTGTCTCTGTCACAGGACTAGATTAGCCACCTCAAATTAAGGTGGGATGAAGGAGAGAGGCCCTCACTGGCTGTGTGCCTGCTGAGTTTGAATCTTCCACCCTCCCGACCCTTGAGCCAAAATAAACTAACGTTTCTATAAATTAGATATTCTTAGGTATCTAATGGACTAAGAGAACTGGCTGACCACCTTTCCCTCAATCCATGGCCTTATATCCCATCTCAGTCAGCTTTGGATGCTATAACAATATACTGTAGACTGATGTCTTGCACAACATTTGTTCATCATAGTTGTGGAGGCTGGAAGTCCTGGGCCAACATGCCATTAGATCCTATGTCTGGTGAGGGCTGTCTTTGAAGTGTCCTCATATGACAGAAAGAGCCAGGGAGCTAATCCCCTACATGCTCTTGTGACCTGATTGCCTCTGAAATAGTACACCAATGCCTCCTAATACCAATTCCTAACACCATTACCTGGAGGGCTGGGGTTTTAACATGAAATGTGAGGGACACAGACATAGGGCATAAGATATCACATATCACAATGTATCTCATGTAGGTGTAAATCCATTTAGATTATCATTTCCCTGAGAAGGGACCATTTAATCCATCACAAGTTCTTAGGGATCCTGGCACTAGGCATCTGGTAGATTCTCAATATGGGTTGAAATGGTGACCACAAAGACACACACTCAAAACTCTGGAGACCCAAGCAGTGAGCCGGCAGCTGCTGCATAAGAGGGCCTATCTGGGTGAATCTTGAAGGCTAAAGAGCATTACTGTAGGTCAAGATGGGATGGAGAGATGGGGTCCCAGAGGGAATGGGTGTGGGATAAGCCTAGAAGTGCAGCTGGTTAGGAGAAAAACACGCTGCTTGGTATCGTGAGAGTACTGGGGGGCAGAGACAAGCGGTTAGCTGAGGGACTGAGCCCAATCTAAGCTTTTATGCTACGCATAAGGAATTTGGACTGAACTCTCCAAGCAAGGAAAAGAACCAGAAAGCTTTTATTTTAATTGGAAGGATGAGAAGATATGAACTTTAGAAAAATAAATGATTCACTACATTAACAGAAAAAGGTAAAAAAGTACATATTTATCTTACTGGATATTGGTGGAAACGTCAGAAAACAGCAACCATTTCAGAAATTTTTAAAAATTATGGGTCATAGGTAAATGTTTCTAACTTATAAAGGTATATATAATAGTAAATGTCCTCATTTAGGGTTGAACACAGAAAGACACACTTTTTAGGCAGGAGGAAGAAATAACTTTCACCAATAGCATTCCTCTGTACCTGAGGCCCAGCCAAGGCCATGATAGAACAGAAAGAACTGGTATTGGCTAAAACCTATTATACACACACAAGGCAAACATTGCCCTAAGTGGAGAGATGATTATGAAATAATATGCAGCTTTATTATTGTCAGAAATTATAAACTACCTGTATGTCCAATAGGGAACTGTTGGAATAAATTTTAATCTAATCACAATTTGAATATTAAGTGAATACCAAAAAGAATGGAGTAGAATTATAGATACCAATATTGAAATTTCTCTAACACATATTAAGTGAAAAGATAAGTAACAGAACAATATATGAAGAATGTTTTGCTTTGAGTAACAGAAAAAAAGCAGAAAAGCTGGAAGAAGGGTGGGAGGGAGGGAAGGAGGGAGAGAGGAAGGAAGGAAGAAGGGAGGGAAGGGAAGGGAAGGGAAGGGAGGGAAAAGTGTGTATGTGTGTACATGTACCCTGGAAATACAATCAGCAAATAGATGTTGTGGGTCGTTTCTGAGAGGAATAAAATTGGAAGTATTGGAAACTTTCACTTTTCACTCTGAGTATTTTTCTACTGCTTGAGACATTTCAGGGACACTACCATATGTTTTTCTCTAATTTAATAAGAAGAATCTTTCCCAGACCTATTGTCCAGCAAGACCTTGTTGCGATATGCAAGGCAAGGACTGGTGAGGGCATGAATCAGGACAAAGGGAAACAAAAGAAGAAAGATCTGAATGCTTTTGAGGTAGAGATGAACATTTCCTGACTGAATAGATGTGACAGGTTTGGGGGAAAAGAGATAGTCAAGGATAACTCAGAGGTCTCTGACTTGGGGGAGGGGCAGAGATACAGGGACATATTAAAAGAGAACAGAGGCAGAAGAGAAAGGCTGCGAGTTCAATTTGAGTCATGTTTCACTCAAGAGATCCATGGGACAGTGGCTGAGTGTGCTCCACCTACAACAATCAGCACAGATTGGGGCCATACACTCACCCTTAGCCTGTTATGTGTAGGAAACCAGGTTGAACTCTCCTTGAAGCACAGGGGTGGGAATAGCAAGCTGTCCCTCCCCCAGGTCTGTTTGTTAGCATGCTGGCACCAGCCAGTTTCAAGGAAAGAACCAACTATAGCTGAGGTCTGATTAAAAGAAAATATACATTTGGGTGCAGTCTACAAATTATGAGAACTTGATAAACTTTCCCTGCACCCTGGGTCACATGCTTGCTCACTCCTGGTTTGTGTGAGTCTCATAAAACTGAGGAGCAATGTCAAATCGTGACTCTTTGTTCACTAGAAGCAAGAGTCCCCTGGTCTTCCTCTTCCAGATTATCTTTGTGTCTTTTGTCTTTAGTCTTTGTTGGTTCTTCAGATGGAGATAAACTTGCAGGCTAGTTCTTATCATTATGGCTTGTATCTAGATGTCCTCCCTAAAGCCTCATGTGGTCATAGGTGGGGCTTTTTCAGGGGTGGCTGAATCTAGAGTATGTGATTGATTCATGCCACAATCCTAAGATTAAGGATGCTAGGATTAAGAGTGTGTGATTACTAAATTAATCCACTGATTGGTTTGGCACCACCCTAATCCTGGTATCCTGTATACAATATAAGGGACAGAAAGAGGCTTGTTTTGTCCCTTGTTGCTTTGCTACCTTCTGTCCACCATGAGCTGTTTCTCCTCTGGGATGCTTGACTGCCACACCACCCTGCCTTGGAGCCAGTCAATTATGGACTGAAACCTCTACAAACTCTGAGCTAAATAAACCTTCCTCCCTTAACTTGGGAGTGTTTAGTGTTTTGTTTCAGCAATTAGAAAGGTAACTAAGACAGCCCATGATGGGGGTACAAACTCCGGCATCTCTCCTGCTTATCTCCTAATTGCCTCTGCTTTCATTCTAACCTTTCCAATTCCTTCTCTGCACAGAAGATGGGATAAGCTTTTGGAAAGCCTCCAGGGGCTTCCCACTGTTCGTGCCAAGGTCCAGAGAGCTACAGGCCTGGCCCATCCCTCTCTGCCCTCCCCAGCTCCCTACACTCCAGTCACAAGCCCACTCTGCTTCTGTCTTGTCCTTTAGAATGCCCCCCCCCACATACACACATGGGCCTCACTCACTCTCCATGGTGTCCCACCCAACATTTAGGGCTCCACTTCAGCATCATTTCCTGGGAGAGCTATCCTTGATTTCCACAGCACTACAGCCCACAGGGTCCCTGACATTGCCTCTCCTCAGTCTTCCCCTTAGCATTAAAAGGGCAGGAAGCATAACTAATCCACCACTTAGCTCAGCCTCCCCCAGAATAGAAGCTCAATAAATACCCACTGATTTAAAGAACTGATGGGGAAATGTAGTGATGAGTAGATGGAGAGGGGAAAAGACTGTTCCAAAACAATCCAGAAACAAAACCAAGAGAAAAGAAGGCTTCCCAAGGACCAAGGAAGGAACTTCAAGGGAGAAGCTGGGAGTCTCTGAGAGGAGGTTGGAAGTCAGCAGCCTCAGGGATGTAGGGAGAGAGGGGCTGGCAAAGGGCTGAAAGGGTCTTCAACTTCCACAGTGAGGACCCCAAAGAGCCTCCTTCAGAACACTGGTCACAGGTCAGGAAAGGCCACTGCTGCATGTGTATGTGAATAACAGAAATCCAATGGGGAAGAAAGGATCAAAAGGAAGGATGGAGGCTTAAAAGGGAGCCAAAAAGGAGCAAAGGCTGATTAAGGTGGAAGAGATCTGAGGGGGATGTCATATATAGACATATATAATACTATAAAAAACAATGATAGTAAAGATTCAACACTCAGTGTATCCTGATTATTGTACATTTTACTATTTTCTACACTGGATGTTCTTTGTGAGTCCACTGTGTCTGTGTGGTGTGAAATACTGTAAATCTCCTCCCACCTCCCAGGGCTGTGGGGTCAGAGCTGTTCATACCACCAACATCAGGAAACAGTACAAAGCATGCTTGCTTGGTTCAGAGAGCCTGCAGCTAACCACTGTGCAGCACAGCCCTGCCCTGGGCTCCTAATCAAGACAGTAAGCAGAAGCAGCCAGAAAGAGAAGGAGAGTAGCTATCTGTGATCTACAAAGGGACTTCAGAATTCTCCAAGCACTTGTTGATGATTATTTTCTTCTCCTATCTCAGTTAATAAGTCACTCTGCAAACAAAGTTATTATCTATTAAGGTGTTGTGACTTCCAGTAGAAAAATTCAAGGCTCAGTTCTTTAGATAGTGCAGCCAGAACCATCTCAGAAACAGCAGTCCTCTGAAAAGCAGTTTCTCCATGATGAGGACCAGAGGAGCGCCTCAAGCACTTGCCCTGAGGAAGGTGTGAGGTAGGCAAAACATGCCAGTGGCTGCCAGCTTCCATCAGTCTATGGACACAGATGGTCAGAGGACAGGTTGAAATTTCTCAGCAGAGAGGAGCAGAAAGGATTCAGGGCTCAAGGGCACCCATCTCCATGCCCACCTGACAACCGCCTCCCACACTCAGCTGAGTGTGCTGAGAGGTCCACCCCGACTAGTCCCATGTCCTCCTAGTGCTGAGGTAATACTTGCTCTCTAATTTGGTCCAGACCAATTGGAGACATCAAATACTATTTTAGCATCTGAAGCATCAAAATACCTTTTTAAAAATTCAAAAGAAGACTTCCAGAGCTGTCTCAGAAAGTGGCAAGAAGGATGAGAGAAGTGAGTTCAAAGAAAGGAGGACTGTTTCGCAGAGGCAATATATGTTGTACTGTAATAAATTTATATTTAAACATTTAAAAACTCCAAAAGAGAAAATCTTAAATGAAGAAAATCACATCTAAAAAGTATTATCATTATAATTATTTGTAAATTAGCTTTTTAACAACCACAATGTTTCTATTTTAGTAGTCAAGCACCTATATGCAGAAATATGCCTCCCCTCTTGGGTACCTCTGGGTGATTCTGTCCCATCAACATATATGATGACCACATGTTCCTGCTGCTAGGCTTGCTCCTCGTCCATGGTGGCACTCAGTGGGACATACGGTTTCCTCCAGGCACTGGTGACCATTGGTACTATTGGTACTGTAGGGATCTATTCACCACTTCCTACATGTGCTAATTTTCCATCACTGTGACAGAATACCTGAGATAATCATCTTACAAGGAGAAAAGGTTTGCTGTGGCTCGTGGTTTCATAGGTTTCAGTCCGTGGTTTCTTGGCCCCACTGTTTTAGGCCTATGGTGAGGTAGGAGGTCATGGTGGAGAGCATGTGGTGGAGCAAAGCTTCTCACCTCATGGCATCCAGGAAGTGAAAAGAGACAGGGCAGGGGCTAAGTCCCCACATCTTCTTCAAGGGCACACCTCTCATGACTTCACTTCCTCCCAGTAGGACCCCAGGCTGCCACCAAGCCTTCTGTACATGGCCTTTGGGGGTCATTCAAGATCCAGGGTCTACTACCTTGTGAGCACAGGAACTAGTTTATGTATCTTATATCATAGTCTTTCAGTCCAGTGTCCATCCATAGTAAATCCTCAACAAATATCTGAGGAATTTTTTTACTGTTTCTCGGTTTATGCCCACAGAAGAAATAACAAGATCTGAGACCCTCCCAACTGAGTTTATGCTGTCATTTCCCACCCTACATTTCTATCCTGTCAGAGAGCATGAAACCCTCTGGGTGCTCTAGATCAGCAAGTGGCCACTCTTAGATAAGACTCCAAAAATTTATGTAAATGCATGGGATGTGTGTTTCAACTTGACAGGGCCACAGGGTGCCCCAATATTGCTTACACATTATTCTAAGTGTCTGTGGAGGTGTGTTTGGGTAAGACTAAGACTTGAATCTGTAGACACAGTGAATGCATGACTCTCCCCAGTGTGGGTCAGCCAATCAGTTGAAGGCCAAAACAGAACAGAAACTCTGAACTTATACTGAATAGGAGGGAACTCCTCCTGCCTGGCTTCCCTGAGGTAGGACATCAATTTCCTGCCTTAGGACTCAAACTGAACCATTGGCTCTTCATGCATCCCGAGCCTGCTGGGACTTGGGCATACACCATCAGCTCTCATGAATCTCCAGCTTGCTGATCACCCTGCAGACCTCAGGAGTAGCTGCCTCCAAAATCACGTGATACAATTTCTTAAATCAATCCCTGTTATTATAAGAACCTACTGGTTATGTTTCTCTGAAGAACTCTTGCTGATATAATCCTGTTAGGAACAATTTGGGAGAGTGCCCATCTCCATCTGGAAGGATTGTCTGATTCCTCGATGAGGTCCCTCCTGACACTGGGCAGAGAAGGGTGGGTGGTACAACTCCCACCTCAGTCACCGGGAGGCTCACACCCTGCCCCTTTACTCGAAGGGATGTCTAAAGACTTGCAACACCGAACATGCTTGGCCATACTTGAGATCACTTTTAGGTCCAAGGTTGCGACTTGATTGTCAAGAACTTGAAGTATTCCTGAGCACCAATTCAAAGGTCCACCCAGACCAGCTTACTTTGAAATGCCACAAACACGGCTTGTACATTCATTTCTAAAAGAAGGCGGCCACGTGCCAGTGGGAGGCTGTCACCTGGTTACAGGATAAGCCCCTCCCTTCTAGGTCTTGGAGCACCCAGACCACAACTGAACCCATTCCAGGGCAAAGATAAGTGCACACAGGCCAGCATAAGGACCACGGGTGAAACCTAGGCATCTGGAAATGGCTCCTAAACAACTCAGTCTCGTAAACAACTGAGGGAAGTGGGTATACAGATGGTCATGAGCCCTGCCTGTTGAAGCTGGGTGGTGGTGATGGGTAGCGGGGGTCTTACTGTGGTCATCCCCCTTGAACCCCTGAGGGAGATGTTCAAGAACCCTCTGGACACCTAAAACCAAGGGTAGCTCTAAACCTTATGTGCACTATATTTTTTTCTTGTACATACAAACCTATAATATTTAACTTATAAATTAGGCACAGTAAGGCGCTAACAACAATAACACCAAAATAAAATAATTATAACACTAAACCATAATAAAAGTTATGTGGATGTAGTCTTTCTCTGCCTTGAAAGAGTCTAGACAAGTATTCAGATTTTCAAACCAAGGTTCATCCTGAGTAACAAAAAACATAAAAAACAAAATCACAATTAGGGGAGCTACTGTAAGCCATTGAATTTGTTATATTTATTTGTTTTGTATATTCCATGTGTATTTTCAAATCCCCTAATAGATGTTTCAATTTCATAAAAATATTTTATAAGGTAAGTCACAAGGTTTACAAGTGATCTCACAAGGCTCACAGGGTGGAGCCAGAGAAAGTGAGGACTGGTTTAAGACAGAGTTTAGGACCCAGGCAGCCTCTCTGGAGGCTGGGGTTATCTGATGCTGGGTCCCAGTGCCCTGAAGTTGACATTTCTCCTGCCCAGTCCCCTCATCATACCAGATATGAAATCCTCTCCTCAGAGGAATAATTCGGAGTTCCATGACAAATGTTTATTCCTCTCCAAACACACACACACACACACTCACACCACCTGCCCCTGGGTCAGGGACAGTAGGACAATAAAGTCAAGGGCTCTCACCAGCTCTTCGGCACCTCTCTTGCTGGGTGGGCTGTGGGGGCTTCAGCTGGGAAAGACCAGAGTCTCCTAGACCGAGGAAGCAAAAAGGGATGTTCCAAATCCTGGGCAGCAAAGGGGACCTTTAGGATCCAATGTGGTAGGATGCAGTGCCCCAAGCAGGAGTTATACTTTGTGCTTGCTAGCCAGGGGCCAATGCAATGGGGCAATGTGAGAGATCCCTACAGGCCAGGAGATGCGCCTATTATCTGCTGTAGTCACTAAAAAAAGAGAGCATTGTGCAAATGACGGTCTGCACAGGGCCCCCATAACTAATGTACACTTTGGCCCTCTAGGAGGGACAGTGAATCATTGTGAGGGGCTGGATCTTCCAGGCAAAGAATGCTAAAAACAATCGTGTTTTTCCACTTTATGCAGATAAGTAAAAGCTTCCTGTTACTCCTTCTGTGGAGGTCATAAGAGACCCAAATTATTTACCACCTGTGCTTACAACCACCAAAGGGCCTAATTCTTTACCAACAGAACTAGAACCAAGTTTTGATTTTTAATTTTTGTTCTTTAAGCAGAAGGCTGCTATTCGGGCTCTTGGCAGTAGAGACTTTTAATATTTGCAAAGTAAGAAGCAATCGTATTAAACATGTTTTCAGTAGCTCCCTTGGCACTGCCAAACAATCAAATTTAATGGGCTCAGATCAGATGAAGTTTGTCAGAATGACCTCAGCAGAGAGCTCTACCTATAGAGGCTGGATGGAGGCCAAGTTCCCTGGAGTATGAAGAGTTGGTACAAGTTAAAATCCTTAAGATTTGGAATGCAATCTTTGCTTCTTTTTCCTCTTGTTCAATAGATGGAAGGGAGGAAAGGGGTTTTCACTTTGGAAAAACGTCATGTTTCTGATGACACCCTAATGTGGCCTCACATCTAAAGTCAGCAGCATTATAACAATGAGTTCTTTGAACATTTTCTTCTCAGAAAGCCCTGACTGTGAGGGGCTACAGATGTGTTCAGATAGTTTCCAGGGCATCAGGAACTGTGAGTTCTAAGGGACTAGGGGAGGCACCCACTCCAGCTATCCTCTCAAAATTCCTTCTCTCCAGCTGGCAGGATTTGCTGCAGCTCCTACCTAGCAGCCTGGAGCCATGGCCAGAAACCCAAATCTTCACTGAACAGTGGTGAGACTTGCTAGATAAGCTCTGGAGCCCAAAATCCATTGATCAAAGCACCAATGGTTAGCTACACTTTCACCACCTGCCCTGGCAAAATGATCCCAGCCAGATTCGTCATCCAGAAGCTGAGAAGATGCTGACTTGCCATGAGCAGGTCGTCCTCTCCTTCAGGACATGTGAGGTAGCCAGGAGGATTGACGTGCATCGGCACCTTTTCACTGAGTCTCCTCACAAAGAAGCAGAGCATGGCTCTGCTTTGGCCCCTGATGTCTTGTTGGGGATCAAGTAGTCCAAATGGAGGTGCCTAACCTCCCACTCCAGTTTAGTGCCATTCACAACCATTCTGACATGCTGAAAGGATCATTCAGGGCAAGGGTACCCAGTCCTACCTAGTACTGGAGGACAGAAGGACAGAGGCATCAGTGGACCATGGTTGGCGGCCAGATGAGGATGTGAGATCACAATGGGAACAAAATGATTCCCCTTCTTTTTAAACCTCAACTGGAAATCAGTAATTATGTTCTTACGGACCAAAAGTGCAGTGTAAATCTTCTTGTACAGCTGCTCACATATATCCATACTCCATCCATTCTAGTGTGCAATTCCATAACACACACTGTATGGTCAACATCCCTCCTAGCGTGCAATTACACACACACACAAACACACGCACAAACACACATATACACACACATGCAGAGAATGGTCAACACCCACTCACTCAGTAGGCTATCCCTTTGTTTAATTCCTCCCTCCATAAAGATGTTCTTTATCAGTTCTCATTGTAAACATTACATGGTAAAATGTAGAATGTTTTCTTACGCACAACCAGCTATTTATTTCTATTTTATCTGTAACAATCGTATTTCTGAGTTAAAAGATTCTACTACATTTTCCCTTGGGTATTTTCACAAACTTACTGGCTCCTCCTTGGGCTTCTCTCTGGGCCCTCCCACATTCTCTGGGCCAGGTGGCACTGTGGGGTCTGGTGCTGGCTGCAGTGGTCCAGCAGGCACCCACCCAGGTAGACACACTTCCGATTTAGTAGGGCATGTCCATGCTGCATCCACTCCAGCTACATTAAGTGTTGGGGCAAGGAACTATCCTAGTCAGGATACCACATTTCTGCCAAGGCAAGGTTCTTGAGCCTTAGAGACCAACCCCCACCAAAACCTGCTGGTTGGGGACAGCAAGAATCAGAGAAGTGGGCTGACCATTCAAGCCCTAGGCTGCACTGGAGCTTGGGTGTCCTGCCTCTCAGCAGGGTGCTGATGCACAGTCACCCGAGCCAGGGCCACAAGCTGGGCACAACCTGCATGACCAGCCTGTTGGCTGGAAAGCTCGTCTCTCCACTGGGTTTGCATGCTGGCAGCCTAGACTTCCTGTGACCAGGACTTGGCTCAAATGGTATTGTCAGACATTCTTTAGAAATACAACCTCTATTCAAAGGTAAAACTTCATGGGGAGGCAGAGGAAGACAAGTCTGAAATTAATAGGACCAAAGTTTTACTAATAACGTCTTTCAGAATGACTTCGTTCTTAAACATGAATATAAAAGAACTGGATGAGGTCATTGAGTATTTCTGGAAACATGACATTTGCTATTTTCTAATGAGAAAGAAAGCAGTCCCCTTCCAAAACCATCACAAGTTGTCTATCTTTAGCTTGTGGGAGGAGAAAGTGTATGTGTGTTCATATGTATGCTGTGTGTAGTATGTTATGTGTATATATCTCATATATATGTGTTGTGGTGTGTTCTGTGTTTGTGGGATATATATATATATGTTGTGTGTGTATATGCAGTGTGTGTGGTATGTGTGTGGTGTGTGTGTGTGTACGTATGGTGTGTGCAGGGGAAATATGTGTATATTATGGAGTGTGTGCATGTGTATTGAATACACCTATGCTTGTGTCACATGAAAAGAGATGACATACTCTCCAGATCAAATTAGTGATTTTATCATTAACATCAAAAGAGCTTCTTAAACTATTTTTTCAATCCATTTGGACAATAGTTACACTTATTAGATTATTTATTAGATTTTCGAAACTACTTTGGAAGAAAGTCAACATTTAAAATTCAACTTTACATCAAGTAACAATTTTTTAGACTAGAACTAAAACAAAATTTAATCAATTCTCCTACAGTAATATATCATGGATATTCTTAAAATAACTTTGCTGATGGCTGAACCAGGTACCAATGGTAAAGACCAGGAGGGCTAATTAAAAAGTAAAGGTTTAGGCAGGCAAGGTGG
Source organism: Heterocephalus glaber (assembly GCF_000247695.1). Next base: position 23,492,488 of record NW_004624765.1, on the reverse strand, counting down.
TGCACACCTGTAATCTCAGGGTTTGGAAGGATGAGGCAGGAGGACCACCATGAGTTTAAGGCCAACCTGGGCTACATAGTGAGTTCAAAGCCACTACATAGTGAGATCATAGACTATCTTTGTTCACAGTTACAGAAAGAATACAACTCTAAGAAAAACACAATTTATAAAACATGTTTATAATCAAATAAAAAATAATAAATTTTAGAATAAATGCAATTAATAAAGGACAATAGAACATTTATAAGTAAAACAAGTGATTTATACCTTCTCAAATAGCATCAGATTCATAAATGAGAATGATAACTTTTTTTTTTTTTTGTACCAGGGATTGAACTCAGGTCCTTGCGCTTGCACAGCAGGTGGCGAAACCACTGAGCTAAATCCCCTGCCCAAGAAAGATAACTTTTAATGAATTCTTGTAAAACCAAGGCTTTGTTCTGAAAGAAAAATAGTCCAGCGTACTAGGAAATAATTCACTCCTTTCTGATTTTCAGAATCAGAAATATCTTGTCATTTTCATCATCAGTGAAGGGATAATATTCCACAAACTGAAATCTGTTTAAAGATTTTTTTTTTTTTTTTGGTACCAGGGATTGAACTCAGGACCTTGTGCTTGCGAGACAGGTAGAGGCACCACTGAGCTAAATCCCTGGCCCTAAACTGAAATCTATACAAGTTTGATGGAGCTGTCACCGAAATGTATAAATGGTATAGTCTACTTGCATTAAGTGCTGGTCACTCTATTAACACCTCTGAGCAGACAGCCCTTAAATCATTGCTTTTTCTTGAGACAGGGTTTCATTATGTAGTTCAGGCTGGCCTTGAACTCACTATGTGGCCCAAGCTGGACTCAAACTCGCAGTGACCCTCCTGCCTCAGCCTCCCAAGCCACCATTAGAAGTGTGCACCACCTTGCTTGGCTAAACCCTTGCTTTTTAATTAGGTCTCCTGGTCTTTACCATTGGCACCTGGTTCAGTCCTAGATGTAATTGCTTTTTATTTATTTATTTATTTATTTATTTATTTATTTATTTATTTATTTTTAGGTGCTGGGATTGGAACCCGAGACCTTGAACATGCTAAGCTCATGCTCATGCCCTCTTACCCTATTTTAAGTCTGTGATGTTTGGTAAAGAGGAGCCCTTTTGGGGGGGACCACCTGGGGGCTAAAGGCTGATCCGTGCAGCCCATATACTGTACACAGTATCATCTCCCCAGCTCTAGCCTCAGCCCCCATCAGCAGTTGCAAAGCTGAACTGCAAAGACTTGTTTGTCTCCAGGCATCTTTAATGCTTCAGCCCAGTGGCTCTTTGAGAACCAAAGATGCCCTCTCGCTGCCCTAAAGTAGCCATCTACATTTTTTTCCTGAAATTTCTCCTAGGCAGACTTGAGGAAGGAGAAGTTGGAAGACCAGCAAGTTTCCTTTGAACTTGCTAAGGACCAACAACAGCTGCAGACCATCAGGTCACAGCTGGCTTTGTCTGTAGGACAACAGAATTTAAAGATGGACAGTACTAAAATTAATATCCATTTGTATTATTATCATCCTTTAGGTCCAAATATAAAATATCATTTCAACAGAAATTGAATGAAAATAGCCTTTGTTCTCTGCTGTAGGGTTTTTCTTTTTCTATCAAGGGCATATTTTCTTGTCCTTTGTCTTTTGTGTTACCAACAAGTGTCAGGTGTACTAAGAGGGGTAAGAAGGTGTCATCATCAAGGTCTGCATGACAAAAATATAAACTGTGAGCCCTTTTAGGGTGCATAAATACCTCCTGTTATTTAATAGCAAGCCCAGTGGTGGCAGGAAGGGCCACTTAAACCTACCATGAGCTTTGAATTCTAGTGTTGCTTGGGAACTTTTTCCAGTTTTAAATTCTCAATCCTTCATTAATGAATGTTACTAGCTGCTGCTGAAATGGTTTGATGTTTCCTAGATGATCAAACCCCACCAGATTTTGCATTTTATACTCCCCCTCTAATGTAAGTAGATTAAATTGAAATATTTGTGAATTATCATTCATAGGTGCAATAGCCTCATACCACCTGTCCATGGGTATTTCTATGAGAGGGGAAAAGTCTATAATGATTCAGTACATGAATTTTCCAGAAAACTGGAAACCATCTGGGGCCTTCTTTAATTTTTTTTTTTTTTTTTTTTTTTTTGGTACCAGGGATCAAACTGGGGTCCTTGCACTTGCGAGGCAGGTGCCAGAACCACTGAGCTAAATCCCCAGCCCTTGGCGCACTTTAATTTTAAAACATTACATCAAAGAGAATAATTAGTCCTTTCCCAAACTCTAAACCTTTATGTTTTATAATTGATGTTGAGTCATATGATTAAAATTGCCCATTTCTGTCTTGGTATCTTTCAAAGATACAGGGAAAACTATGCAAGCATTGGTAAATATTGCCAAAGTAAAGGAGGTTTTTATAGCTTCATAATATTTCTACAAAATAAGGCCATGTGGGGCCGGGGATTTGGCTCAGTGGTTTCGCCGTCTGCTGCGCAAGAGCAAGGACCCGAGTTCAATCCCTGGTACCAAAATAAATAAATAAATAAATAAATAAATAAATAAAATAGTGCCCCTTGTCTTTGTATTTGCTTTCCCTGTATTGTTTTCCACAGCG
>NW_004624765.1:23465663-23489754 GCF_000247695.1 Heterocephalus glaber | reverse complement strand
AATAAATAAATAAATAAATAAATAAAATAAGGCCATGTGATTATTTGAATCAAATGTGCACATGAGAAATGAAATTGTATTTAGCATCTGATTTCCCTTCTGCATGATTCCCAGGAAAGCAGGGACAGTGCGTGAGTTTATGTACACAGACACCACTGTTCACAGCTGCCCACGAACGGGATAAAACTAACCCCAGTACATGCACTAATCAGCCCTGCTCCATGGCCCCTGGGTCTCTGCAGCCCCCAGGACTCAGGCTCCATGCATATCAGCCAGCCCTCTGGCTCCTGGAATACCTCTGCCAGCACCGGGTAACTCACAAAGCCTTGTATCCACAGAACGGCCGAGCAGAACAGACTTGTTTTAGTATGATCATCATTATTTTGCCACATTTGACCTTTAGAATTGGATGTCTGCCTTCATGCTGAAGGAAAAGCAAAGCCCTTAGCAAAGCCCTGAGTTTTAAGGAAAACTTTGAAGGTATAAGTTTGAGAAATGTCCCTCAATTTGAAAACTACCCTCTGTGTTTCATGTGACATACATAAAAAAAATTTTGCCAAGATCGATTTGTGTATTTTAAAGGAGGCTTTTAAAAAAAGCAATTATACTAACACTCTAGAAATAATTAATATAGTTTAGTGTCACAATTGAACCTCAAAGTTGTTGGGGCTTTTGTTTGGTTTTATTTTTTGATTTTCGCCCCTAGATAGATAATTAAGAAAAATAAGCAATGTGAGACTATCCATTTTCCTTTAAGATAAAACTCAAGCTTCTTGTGTATCTTATGTCCCTTTTGTTAAAATATAATAATCCATATTCAGAAGGTAAGAAACGGGTCAACTTAAAATGCAGACTCAGAAGGGGGAAAGGCCTTATTTTAACACCAATGTTCACATTATTTATAAGTATTTTTATATAGTTAAAGATAACCCACAAAGTTATCTGTTTTTGTTTTTGTTTTCAAAATCTGGTTCCAAAATTGCAGAGACACTACATTTTACCTGAAGATGTGTTCTGCTGGATTTTCAAACTGGATCTGCAGCCAGCATTTACAGGACCAGACACCCTGCAGGTTTCTCAATGTTATTAACACAGGAAGGGTAGTGTTTGTGTCTCCTTTTTTTTTCCATAAAAAGTCATGCCTTGGAGTGGCAGGACTGAGATAATGCCACTTGGGTCCCCCCACCTTGACTAGGGGAAGTCTGTCCAGCTGCAAAAGCTATAACTGACTGCAGCCTGACAGCCAGGAGGAACTAAGTATTTGGCAGGTTAACTGAATTGTGTTGAGTATTTCCTCCTTAAATATCATAACACTCTTGCATAAAGGAGGAATTTTATTAACCACATCGTGACTTTAAAACTCTTTGTGTTAGAAGAAAAATTCCTCTCCAGCCTGAGGCTCCAGACACAGCACTCTCTTGTCCTTGGAGCCCATTTAAGTGGAAGACTGCAGTCACTGGGAAAATAGTCCCAAATACTCCTTTCTCTGCTGTTACCAATAGCATCTGGTGGGAAATGGAAGAAACGCCAAAGAAAAGCTTGCTGGGTGAGGAAAAAGTAGAACTCATCTTTTAGAAAGCAAGACATCCTTTGGCCTATCCTACCAGGAGCTAGGGATTCTTGCTGTGGGGCCAAGAAATGGCCAGCCCACCCTGGCAGGGGAGGACAGGGTAGTAGCAGTGACAAGCTCATCACTGGAGGGGGCTGCCCAATCTAACAAGTGTGTTTCATAAACACAAGGTAGGCTGGACCCCAGCTCCCACAGCTGGGCGCTGGTGGCGGAAGGGTCACTGGCTGGAGATCTGGCGAAGCCAGGTGGCAAAGGCATGCCAAAAGGGTGGCGACCGGGAAAAGCAGGACAGAGCGAGGTCGCGCGATTGTTCAACCTATTCCCCATGGATGCGGAAAGGCACATTTGTAGTTCACTGCTCACCCACTACCAAGCCAGCTGATTGCTAAGGAGTGCGCATCTCCTTGCCTCCAACGTGACAGCCGCGGGTACCCTTGCCCCAGGACTTCAGGGAAGGGTCTACCTGCACCACCGTCCCCCGGCCCAGCCCCAGGACTCAGGACCCCCGCCGGGGCGGCCTGCGCTAGTACCCACCTTGACCACATAGGTGACTCCAGCTCCCAGCACCTGGTCGCTGGCGTGCGGTGCCCCCCGGGGCGGCCTGGGCAGGGGCTCGTCTCCTGGCCGGCCCTTCCTGACCGCGCTCATGCTGGCCGGGGCGCGGGGCGCGGGGGGCGCGCTGCCGTCTGGGGCAGCCAGGCTGGGCGCGCTGCAGCTGCCGGAGAGCCGCGCGCCCGCCCGCTCCCGGGCTGCGGACGACAGGCCGCGGAGGCCGGAGCTGGAGAGTTTCAGGTGGGACACCTTGTGGAGCAGGTGCCCCAGGCTGCCGGGCCCATCGTCGGGGGCCTTGCGCAGCACCTCTCCCGACACCAGGTAGGGGGCCGCCGCGGGGGTCGCGCGCGCCGCCGAGACCTTGCCGCCGCCGCCGCCGCTCACAGACAAGCTGTGCAGGAGGTCATCGACCGAGGTCACCGAGTCATTCCTGAAGCGGTTGTACTTGGTGCGTGGAAGCATGCCCCTCCGTGGGCTCGCCGCATCCGCCGGGGCGCCGCTGGTGCCGGCCCCGGCGCGGGCTGCCGCGCATAGCAGGCGAGCCACGGGCCCCGGAGTGAGACCGAGAGCCGAGGTCCCAGGACAGCCTTCTGCAGAGGGACAGCGGGGTCTGAGTACCCGGCCCTCCACTATCAAAAGCCAGCCCCGCAGCGGCCCCGCAGCCCCGGCCTCAGAGCCCGCTGCTTGGGGTGGAGCGTTTGCTTTGCAAAAGTCATAGTTGCCTCTGGTGGAGAGAGAGCCCAGCTGCTCGGGGCTGCTCACAGCGAAAGCATGACTCACTCTGCGAGGAGCCCCTCTCAACAAAGGCTCGGTGAGCACTGCAAATCACTTCCTGTAGGAAAAAAAAAAAAGGAAAAAAAGGGGGAAAAAAACGGCATCCACCCGCTGACAGCAACTGGAGCCAATCAATTCTCAAATTTCCTTTTTTTACCTTCCCAGATTTTTTTCCTTCCAACCTTTGATTTTTCATTTTCCCACCCACCCCCCCCTTCTGCATTGGTTCCAAAGGTAAATCCAGTTCCTTCCAATGATCAAATGAACTTTCGGAGACCCCAGGACTCCCTGTTAGATTTTTCCTCTTTCCTGCTCAGCTCATCTGTGTGAGCCCCAAAAGTGTCTGACAGCGAGGCATTAAAATGTGACGAAGGCTTTTTAAGAATAAGTCTTCAGCGAGTCTTCCTGAATTCTGATTTGGAAAGCAGCAAGAATTTTTAAACAGAAAAAAAAAAGGACTATTTACCACCACCACTACCCCGAGGTGAACATAAAATGCCAATTCTTTGGGTTTTTCTTTTTTCTTTTCAAATTGACACAGCAGCCATGACAAGTGTCTTTGTGGCAATGCAGTTCCTCAAAAAAAAAAAAAATCTGCGTATGAACTTCTGCACAGGGCCGATCAGTGGGCTCTTTCCTGCTAATCTGCTGCGGTCTTTCTCAGCCAGGGTTAAACTGAAGACAATCTATTTCCAAAAAGGAAGAGTGCTTCTTTGACAAGCGGCAACAGGCTCCAGAAATCCATTCCAAAGCTGCATTTGGAGCTTTATTCTAACTGAATGTGTTTAAGCTCTGGAAAAATGCCTAAAAAAGGCTACCAGTACATTTCAAAGCCCCTTCAGTTGCTGCCTTCAGCCCTGGTCAGGGAGGGGAGATCGCAGCTGCTCTGGGAGCACATCAAATCGGGGTGGGGGGGGAGCCCTGCTTGGGGAGTCAAGCGCGGGCTTGGAATGAACTGCACAGGCCGCCTTCCTCTCCGACAGGAAAGCAGGCCATGGGCAGGCCCCGGAAGATCTGTCCGAGGCTGAGATCCAGGGACACTCCTCCCCCATGGGTTCTGCCACTTGGCCTCTTTCGTTAAAGACAACCTGTCCCACTGTGCAACACTCCCAAAGTTTCCCCGGCAAATTGTATGCAAGGGAGTGAATTCACCTCTAACACACTACCAGGCCGCCCTGAGTCTTCTCATGCCCAGGCCTGAACACGCGTGGCATCTGAGGTCCCGGGTCTGGCACGGAGCACTGTGCAGCAGGGTTTAAGAAGCGCCGCCCGTGGCGGCCCTCGGATGAGCCGGCTGCTAGGACACAGGAGAGGGTCAGGAGCGAGAGGGCAGCGCTGTCCCCGCGCAGAAAACGCGTCTTCTCGGCTCTCCTACTGCGCCGCAACCCTAGCAGAAAACCACCCGGCACTCAATTTTTTTTTCTGCCCCTCTCTTGCATAGCAACAGCAAATGCAGGCCCCACGGAGGGCTTTGATGGCTATCAGAGTGCCCCTCAAATCTGAAGCAAAATAGCCCTGTCATTCCCAAACCCTGATCATCATTAGAAGCAGACAAAAACCGCAAAATGTGAATGAAATGCTGTTTGTGTGAATGAAAGGGCTAGCGAGCGAGCCAGTGTTTCTGTGAATGAAGCTGGGCCTTGCAGCCGGTGCCAGGCAATCCCCTGGGCTCCAGCGGCCTCTGCCAATCAGCGGCCGCGCCGATGACTCATTCAACAAAGGCTCGCTCAATAGTGGAAGATTCCATTTCAATCAAGGGCGGGATCTGATCTCCAACGGCAGTGTGGGAAAAAGGGGGGGATATCCACCCAGCTAGATTACAAAGATGCTGGGAGGAAGAGGACAGCTGTTATGGAGAGAGGAAAAAAGAGTTTTACAGGGATATTCATGATCCACGGGTCAGGTCTAAGTGTGAACAGGACCACTCCCTTGGAGGTGAGCTATGCCCCAAACTTTCATTCACATGTTCAGTTACATCAAAGAGCAGCCATGAATGTGCCATTCGGCTCGGCTTTTATTATGAATGTACATTGAACACACATTCAGAACCTCCTCCCTTTCCCTCTTTGCCCTTCATTCTTTTTGATAAAGAAGCAGAGGGCACTTGTGCACATTATTAGTCTCCAAGGAAGGTGGAAAAAAACCTCAAAGATCCATTAGTTAACCCTTTAGCCAACAGGAGATTTTGAGTTCTTTTATTATGATTGGGTCAATGCAAGGAAATAGGACATTTAAAAATATGAATAACAGAATAAGTTACTTTGTGTGAAAAGATATATACTCAAAGAAGGTGATTAAAGTTCCAAGAACACAACAGTATACAATAAAGCCACTTAGCTAGAATATGGTCATTTCAGAACACAGGAGAAAAGCAAAGAAGCCCAAAGGCTGCCCACATTTACAGCAGCCCCCAAGCCCTCCAGAGGCACTCAGAATCCCTCACGGGAGAATCCTTTGATTGCACTGGGGAGTGTGGATGCTTATTTTAGGCCCAAACTTCAAAACCCAAGTATCTAGTTTATCAACCTTGGATAACCTAGAGATGCAGGCAAGAGGAGACCACTAGGTTGGGTAATGATAAACTTAAATGAAATGTTCAGTCTGTGCTATGGTTTGAGTATGGTTTATCCTCCCTGAAAAAATAAGTTGGAATCTAATCCTCAAGGTAAGGTATTAAGAAGATGGAAAGTTAATCTAGCTGTGTGTCTAGAGGTAGGATCTTTGGATTAGATAGGATCATCAGGGTGGAGCCCCTATGATTGAATCCTGGTAGATTTATAAGCATGAAAGAGACCACAGGACACACACACACACACACACACACCTTGCCACCTTGCACCACTTTAGGACTCTGCTAACAAGGTTACCACCAACTGTAGGCCCCTGACTTTGGACCAGAACTGTGAGCTAAAAATAAACCTCTTTTCTTTATAACTCACTCTGGGGGATTGTGTTACAACAAAAAATGAACTAAGTTTGACAACAGAAAGGAAAGCACCCTGCCTCCAAGCCCCCTGAGGGAGCTAATAATGGTGGCTTCTTGCCCCCTGGCAACTTGAAGCCAAGCATCTCCTACTGAGAGGAGCACAAAGCACAGCCCACACTTCTGACCTAGATGACAAGGCTGAGTTGAGTCCTATCCATCAGAGGGAAAGGTGAGGTGTGGAATGCATGTGAGCAGTGGGGTCCTCCATAGGGAGAGATCCAATCCTGATGAGCATTCAGGGTAGGAGGTGACGCTCTGCCGGACTTTCTAGATGGGCACTAGGAAAAAATGGTTGGAATTTGGAGGATAGTTTGATTGATACTGTGGAAGAATGAGTTTCAAGAGAAAAGCAATGATGATCACTGTAACCACTTTGATGGAGGCCTCTGTGTGCCAGCAATGCCTATTTTAAACAGATACTTTACATGTCATTTTGCACAAAGAGGCCAAGCATCAGAGGGGTTTCAAACTATGCCAGGATCACACTGGGTTAGGAACTGGCAGAGTGATCTGACTCCAAAGCCACATTCACCACCATGAATCACCCCAATTCAGAGAGATTGCATAAGATACCTAAGAGACCCTTTCTGTGTACCTGGTGATGATCCATCATTGGATAACCTTAGCAAGGAGCATGGTCACACTGAATTTGAGAGAAAAAAATGAATGAGATCGTATTTTTCAGAAGATCAAATGAAATAAAAGATAAGATAATATGTAATAGGAATACAACAGAGAATACAAAACAGGCGATGGAAGAGTACGAGAGTGTTTAGAGGAAGAAAGCCAAAAGAATGAGAGAGATTAAGGTAGAGGGAAGAGAGAGACTGAGGAACATGGACGGAGCTATTGCCCTTGTGCAGAAGGTAGAACTTCTGGACCTTGGGAGGGAGGAGGAATTGATAAGCAGATCCTCAGAGTCTAGGTAGGAGACAGGAGTTTCCCCTTCCAGATGCAGACACTTTCATGAAAAAGACACTTTAAAGATGGGGTTAAGGTGATCCAAAGGAAAGGGAACACACTAAGGATTTGTAAGTGCCAGAAGCCATCACTACTATCATGGCTGAAAGAATAGGAAGGAGGGCTGGGGATTTAGCTCAGTGGTTTCGCTGCCTGCTGCACAATTGGAAGGACCTGAGTTCAATCCCTGGTACCAAAAATAAGTAAGTAAGTAAATAAATAAATAAATAAAATAAAATAAAATACAGTGTTGTTTAAAAAAAAAAAAGAACAGGAAGGAAACTGAGTCATGCTAGAGCTGGTGGAATTTCAGCTGGAATTCTGGAAGAGAAGCTGCCATGGAGGCCTAAGGTGACTGACAGAGAAGGGAACAGGGAAGAAACCCTCTGCCTCTCTTTTCTCACTCTCTGGCCTCCTGTAGGTGCCCCCACTGGCCAAACCTACAAGATGCCGGGAGTCCAGGGAGCTGGCAAGGGGGCCATGGGAGGGAAGCAGCCCTGGCACGAGCTGGCTGGGAAGGGCTGAGAGAAGTAGAGTAGAGCCAGCACTGTTAGTGAATATGTTTGTAGATACATTTGTGGCCAATGGTAGGAACTCAGATTTTATGCATGAATTGGATGTTACACCTGATTTTCTCTGTGAATTAAAGGGAAGCTGTACTATAAAATGAAGAAGGTCCGTTTAGTACAGGACTTGAATGTTTAGAATCTGGTGGTGGGGGGGGGAGAAGGATGTTACTACCATAGGTTGAGATAAGGAAGGGACTCTATCTAGCACCAAGGATCAGCTGTGATCTTGATGTGTCCCAGGGCAGAGATGTGGTTTTCTCTAAGTGTTCATTGGCCTATTGATGAGCTGGAAGATGGCGAGTTGTTATAGAGGGTTCATCATGGATGAAGGCAGAGGAAGAAGGTTATGAAAACATAGGCTGGCAGGAGTCAGGAGAGGGGTAGGAGGGAAGGGGCCAGAAGTGGACATGGTGACTGAAGGACTGGACTCAGGTCAATATCTCTGGAAGCATCAGGAGGCTGCAGCCTGAGTCCTGAGGGATGCACATCAGAGAGTTGGACACACAGGAGCAGAAGGTTGCTAATGGTGCCTACTGAGGCTTAGGTGAGAGAGGGAACAACTTCACAGGAAAGTTTTTTGAGTAAATAAGGAACCCTAGTTTCATTAAAGCCAAGATGGGGTCATCAGGAAGGAGGCTGGTAACAGAAAGGACCTCTTTCCCCCACGGCATTATGGGAAGTGGTGGGAAGGGGAAACAGCAAATGAGAGCAGAAGTTATTAGAGGGGGAAGAAATAAGAGCCACACCTGGAGTCGATGGTGAAGGAAAGGGCCCTCTATTAATCAGCTTTGCATACAGACTCTTCACAAAGAAGGGGGTGGTATTAGCTCACTGTTTGGGAGGTTCAAGGGCATGGCACCTGCCTAAGCTCTGTTTTGGTGAGGTCCCATGATGAATGGAAACTGGTGGAGGATGCAAAGAGGAAGCAAGTGAATACATTCAAGCCAAAAGCAAAGTACTGGAGTCTCACAGTCCCTTCTGACAGCAGTGTCCACATGACCTAAGGGCTTCCTCCTATGCCCCACCTAATAAAGGTTCCATTGTCTTCCAAAATTAGCATCACATGGACCAAGTTTTTAACCAGCCCGGAGCCTCTGGGAGGACACCAACCATGTATGAACTGTAGCAGGTCCCAAAGCCTATGTGGCAGATCTGCTCTCTTCAGGGACCGATGGGTGATGGCGAGCCCCTCACTTTGTGGAGGAGGTGCTTGATGTGGTGTAAGAATACTCTGGGATAGGCTGCCAACAGTTCAGCACCAAGGAGAGTTCCCTCGGACTTGTCTTTTGAGGCAGGCCTTGAACCTTGGCCAGCTCCCAGGGAGGGTCAGAGGGAATGCCTCAGCCCAGCTCAGAGCCTCTCCACAAGTTCTTCGTTTCTTTATTTCCCAGATTCAAACTATTGTTACTCTTCCCAAACAGCTCCAGTTCTAAGCAACCCACTAAGAAATAGGGTGAGGGCTCCTTTTTCAGAGCCCTTCATGTCAGCCCATCTGACCTTCACCACTGTATCATGCTGGTCTGGTTATTGCCCTGCTTTACGGATGAAGGCACTGATGCCAGGAGTAACTAAATGATTTCCCAAGGTGATGAAGCTATCAGGTGGCCAAATAGGGATTCCCACCAAAGCCAGTCCAACTCCACACCCCCACAAAAATAGTCCTACAAAGGGTAAGGGGTCTTCATTGCAGGTCTGCCACCGCTCAGTTCCCACTTCCACGGAGAGAGAATAAGAACACATTCTACCACCACCCCATACCGTTGCCAAGGAGACCAGGCAAAGCCTAAGAGTGTGTGGGCTCAGTATAAGACAATTTTATTATTACCTGGGAGAGATGAATGGGTCACTGCCTACTACACAGATAAAAGGGACAAAGTAAGTTCTGGGGAGGAGCCACGGAAATGCTGGCCCAGCTAGGTAAGATAAGGAAGTGGAAGAAGCTTTAATACACTTTAGAAAAAGAGATGTTGTAAAGTAAACAATACCAAGAAAATAATTCTTGTTTCAATTAGAAGAATCTTCTAGAACAAAGAGAACTAAAATTTGCATTCTGCAGGATAGCTACAAAGATACTATGTGCTTAAAACAGTTGTTTGATTAAAATATGTAAGAGCCTTACTTCATTTGTAAAATTACAAGTTAGAGCTTTTCCTGAAGAATTAATTCATTCAAAACAATTTTAATGAGATTATGTATTCCCCATACTGTATAATCTTTTGACTGCAGTTTACATAGAAACAATTTCATGTTCCTCAGTTTTCCCCTAAAAGATCTATTTTTAGAAGTTTCTGATTTTATAACACAATCTCCACAAATACATTTCTCAACTGAACAATATTCCATGGGGTTGAGACACTTCTATTCCCTGAGGCCCTCTTCCTCCACAGGTCACTTAGTTGTGTCTAATTCATCCATATCACAAAACTTGGCCCAGTGAGAGCCTCTACATATAGAGCTCTTTCTGTGTCCACTGAGTGATTTCTCAACACCATCACGATGGCATGCAAATAGCTGTAACTCTTTACTGATGTTGCTGCATTAGTCAGCTTTCCATCACTACAGCAAAATATCTGTGAAAACTAATTTATAAAAAAAAGGTTTATTTAGGCTCAAAGTTTTGAAGATTCCAGTTCAAGATTGAGTGAATCTTTGGCTTGGGCCTCTGGTGGATGTGCCATGTGGCAATGGCTGAGAGCAAACTGTTCAGCTCAGGGACAGGAAGCAAAAAGCAAAGAGGAACAGGTTGGATGGGGTCTCACAGTCCCATTTGGAGGTGAGGGCCCAGTGACCTAAGGACTCAGACAAGGCACCTCCACCTCCCAATGACCCCTCTAGTGGGCTGAATCCTCAACACATGGGCCCTTGGAGGACGTTCAGTATCCAAACTAGAGTGGTCACCAAATGTTTTATCAGTTTTCACTGTGGACAATAATCATTAGCAGCCTCTTCGTTTGTCTGCAACCTCAGTGATTGGCTTTTGTTATTTTTGTTGCCTTCCTAACCATCAGTGCTACCTCCTATGGAGTAGTTGTAAGATGGTTATTATTCTGATCATTGAAGAGAATGTCAGACTTCTCCTTGCACACTCAGAGCTCCAAACCCAGAGTGGAGGTTTCTCAGACTCCAGTGGGAATGGCTGACTGTGGACTTGACCTTGCAAACCTACAAATAAACCTTCCCATCAAGACAAGGCCCACTTTGAACCCCAGACATACAGGTCTGGCTTCAAGTATAAAGCCTTACTTACTTCTAATCAGATTATTGTTTCTGCCAGATTCCATGTGAGTCTTCCATATAACTGTCAAATGTTTATTATTTTAATTTTGGATAAAAGTTTTGGCATATATAATTATGTATAGTATTACATTGTTATATAAGTGTTTATACATTAAAAATATATTATGCATTATAATTTGCACATAATTATATTTAGGTATAATACATATATTAAATATATGTTTCATTTCTCTTTCATATGGATAACTTATGTGTTATGATTGATAACAGTTACATATACTATTATATGTCTTAAACCAATGCTGGTATGATATTTATATATTATATGTACTGCTTCTCTTTCAAATGCACATGTTATGACTTATATATAATTATATGTCAAGAGCCATTCTACATAATTCTGGGGAAAAATCATTTCATAATTAAATTATGATTAGGGCTGTCTAAAGCCCAATGTTTCCTTGGCCCTGAGTTGGCTATGACATGCAGAAACAACTCTGTTTTGCCTCCAGTCACAAGTTGAGGCCTCAGTGGTCCCATAATATTGTGATGCTGAAGGGCAAGAGTGCATCAGCTGGGCCAGGGATTTAGCTCAGTGGTTCCGGGGCCTGCCTTGCAAGCACAAGGTCCCAAGTTCGATCCCCGGTACCAAAAAAAAAAAGAAAAAAAAAAGAGTGCATCAGCTAAAAACATCTTGGTTCTTTGAATAGTAATAAAAAATGAGAAAGGTTTCACCTGGGGGAAGGACAGATTCCTTACAGGCCTGCTCTCTCCTTCCTCCTACCATTGTAACAACGCTTCACCCATCTCACCATCCTCATCAACGTAAGATCCTCATTGACCTAAGACCCTCATCAATATAAGATGACTGCAGCCCTCTGAGTCACCTGATAGTCCCTCCAATTATTGTGTGCACCCAATAAATAGTGGCCGGCTCAGAGCGTCTTTGTCTTTCTCCTCTCTGAGCCACTGACTTCCCAAGCCCCCATGTATTATGAAATTATGTTTTTATTGTCTTTCCTTCTTTGGTTCTTGCAGCCCCCCTTTCTAGGCAGATCAGAGGATAGATCAGTCTCTGATAATTATGGATATTAATATGTTCACATAGACTACATTTGTATACTACTTACATAAATTATATATATGGTTTTTCTTTCATAAGGATGCTTGTGGTATAATCAAAAATATATGGTGAACGTTGAAATTTTTTTAAGTTACTGCAGTAAAAGACACATTGTCATTAGTCCTCTCAAAATATTCCCCTTCTCTTTAAACACACTTATCCCATTTTTCTTGCCACTTTCTGAAGCAGTTCTGGAAGTTCTCTTTCATGAATGTCTTTATTTGTGCTATTATGGCTGCCTCAAGGTCCTGAATTGATTTGAAATTTTTACCTTTCACAGTCATTTTGACTTCAGGGAAGAGCCAGAAGTCACATAATGCCAGACCAGGTGAATAAGGTGGGTGAGGACACACTGTAATATTTTAACAAGCCTGCCTTTCTGTTGGATGGCATTTGGCAGCAGTGTTCACCATATTTTTTCATCACACCTCATAAAGACACTCACAAAAGAGGAATTCCAGAGTGCTTCAGAAAGTGGCAAGAATGATGGGATAAACATGTTCAAAGTGAGGGGGAGGATTTTGAGAGGGATTAATGGCAATATATCTTTTACTGTAACAAATTTTTGGAACTTTCACTGTATATTATATAATGTGTTATTTATAGACAATTTTATAAACCAGTATATTTATTCAACCTATATTTGTACTACATTAACTATGTTTTATTTATATGTATTTATTATATTAATTATATGTATTATTTCTCTTTCATGTGGATATATTATGTGTTGTGATTTATATATAACATGTATTCATGTAAGACCCCTGTCGACGCAGTACCTATATGCAATGTTATCTGCCCTTCAGATGGAAAGTTGGTGACAGCCACA
The DNA here is from genome assembly GCF_000247695.1 of Heterocephalus glaber. The sequence goes on along the minus strand of NW_004624765.1, from coordinate 23,477,151 downwards.
CAGGGTCATCAGTCAGCAGACAGCTGACCCCCTGAAAGGCCTTTACTGTCTCCAAGGGGCATGGAAAGGTTGACACTGTCATGCCTGTGCATGTCCCACCTCTTGCCACTAGCAGCCATTCCATGTCACATGATTCTCAAACCCAAGTGAGCTTCCAAGTCCCATGTGACCTTGTAACACAGGCTGCTGCCTCATTCCAGGGTCTCTTGGGTTTTATTGGTGTGTGTGTGTGTGTGTGTGTGTGTGTGTGTTTTACTAGAGACTGAACCCAGTACCTTCATACAGAGCCACATCTCCACCCTCTTTTTAAATTTTTATTTTGACACAGGGTCTCACTAAGTTGTTGAGTTGTTGCCTAGTTTGGGCTCAAATCCTCCTGCTTCAGCCTCCCAGAGTCCTGAGATTACAGGTGTGTGCCACCACACCCAGCCTCTCCAAGGTTTTTGACTCAGCTGATGCCCATAAAAACAATGCCCACTGACCATTCAGCCATGATGCAAGCTGCAATCCCAAACAGAAAACTAAATTTCTGACACTTTCCAAGAACACTGTCATCTCAAAAGCATAAAACACCCTGCACATGATCTGCCTTCCCAGAATCTGGGGTGGTCAGAAGAGGCTTAGCAAGACAAGACCTAGGCAAAGCTGTGATGTGGTGTCATCCTGGAGGACAGGAGGGTCCTCCAATGTAAATCTGCATGGACTTCCCAGCTCTAGCTGCCTGTCAGAGCCATCCTGAGAGCTTTCTAATCAAGGAAGTAGCACTTTAACCCCAAATTCCCAAAGTAACAATGGCTAAAAATATGTGCCAAGTGCTCTCGTAAGTACTTTAAATATGTTGTCATCCTCAGGGTACAGGTGCTATCCACACTTCTGTGTTTCAGGCTGGGAAACCAAGGCCTGATGAGATTAAGTAACTCACCCAAGGTCACGGGCCAGTTGGAAGGAGAAGGAGAGCCAGGACTCAGCTTTGGCTGCTCTGGTTCCAGGATGAGCTGTGACTTTCACAGCTTTATGGCTTAGCCATGCCAGATACCTGGAAAAAGTGGATGAAGAGGAGGCAAGATGCTCTCACCCTGGAGATGGGAGGATGCGGCGTCTGTACCCAGAGACCAGCTATAGATAAGGAGATCAGACTCAGCAAAAGTATTTACAATGAGCACGTAGTGGAGATGTCCTGCTCCCTCCCAGGCCACATTGCTGGGGCAGGGCAGTGTTGTGCTTGTCTAGGGAGCTGGCAAGACCTAACAGGTCACCATGTAAGGAACCAGTCACTGGCAAGTGTCCCCCACCCACTACCCCAAGTAGTGCCCCCAGCAGGAGAGGGAGCTGTCTAGGGAAACTTCCAAGATGAAACCAGGGACCAAAGGAAAAAGGAAAAAGCTACTTGAAGCCGGGTGAGATGGCACATGCTGTAGATCCAACTACTCAGGCAGCAGAGGCAAGAGGAGGATGTGAACCCAGGAGTTTGAGATCAGCCTTGGCAACACAGTGAGACCTGTTTGAAAAAAACATTCTCAGAGGTAAAGTCTACACCTGTGAAATAAGGCAAGCCTGCTTATAAAGGAAGAGATGGAAATGGTAGGGCAAAAAAAGAAAAGAGCAGTAAAAAGACAAAAAGAAACCTTTGCAAAATTAAAATTAACCAAAATAAAAAATTAATTTCATACAGGGCTTGGAGGGAAAATTTGAGGAAAAAGCAAAGTAAATATATAAATTGGTAGGAAATTAGAGAAAAGGGGTAAGAAATTAGATGACAGACAAAATGGGCCATCATTCAAAGTACAGGAGTTGCAGTAGAAAAAAGAAAGTAGAAAGGAAGAAGAGGAAATAATCAGTGAAATAACAGGAGGATTTTCCTGAGCAGAAATGCTTTCATGTTCACCCTGCAGTGCTCATCTCATGGCCACCACACATAATGCCAAGGGCTTAAGGACCTGTGGACAACAAGAACATTCTGTGTGGGGGAAGCAGGTGGCAGAACACAGAGAGGCAATGAGAAGCAGCTAACTGATAAAGGAGTAGGAATCAGAATGGCTGGAAACTTCTGAGGCTGAAGCAGGAGGTTAATAAATTCGAGCCCAGCCTGGGCAACTTAGTGAGATAGATTCTGTTTCAAGAAAAAAAATGAGGAGGGGCGGGGGTAAGAAGAAGGAGGAGGAGGAGGAGGAAGTAAGAGGAGGAGAAGGAAGAGGGGGAAGAGAAGGAAGAGGAGAAGGAAGGAAGGAAGGGAGGAAGGGAGGAAGGAAGGGAGGAAGGGAGGAAGAAACTCAAGCTAGCTAGAATCTACAGCCTCAGGGACCATACTCTCAGGATCAGGAGGGAGGTGAGCTCTGACCCTCACATCATATCCAGCCAGAGTCAATGTAGGATGAAGGATAAAGACAGTTTTAGACATTCAAAGTCTCAGGAAAGTGTGCCCCCTTTTCAGACAGCTACTGTAGAATGTGCTCCCCCACATCCTACAGGACATATTCCCAAAAGAGAAAGGCATGGGATCCTAGCTACCGTGCCACCTAAGACAGGGGAGGGACGTGTTCAGTGGGTGATGGTCCAAGGGGTGCTGAGCTGGCTGCTGCAGGCAGGCCAATGACCACAGTGCTTTTCTCAGAAGTGTGAACCTGACCATGGTGAGAGGTGTAGACTCCTGGCAAGGGTCTGGGGTTATAATAATGATAGGTACAAAGAATACTCACCAAATAAAGGAAAGCAACCTTTAAACTAGAAGGAATATGCAGAATTGGGCAAGAAAGGGAAAATAATCTTAGTCTGCAGAGTTCTAAGTAACATTTGCATGATCAGAATAACATAAACACTGAATGTTAATCTAGCCAAAACATAGCCTACAGGTGACCCTCCCTGTCCATGGATTTTTTGCATCCACAGATTGAACAATTGGAATGAAATTATTTTTCTAAAACAATTTCATGAAGTTCTAAAAAGAAAAACTTGAATTTGCTTCGTGCCTACATTGAGTCTCCATGAAAGAAGTGATATGTAGGTTTTCTATTTGATGTCATAAGTAATCCAGAGAGGATTCAAAGTATATGGCACTATATGTCTGTGTTATATCCCAATACCACAAACCTTTTATATAGGGGATTTGAGCACCCATGGGTGTTGGTATCCAAGGGGGTCCTGGAACCAATCTTCCTTGGATAGCAAAAGATAACTGTAATATATGGGGAGAACAGGGAGTTGAGGGGTGCAGGTGTGGTGACAATATATTGTAAATTCCAAGGAATCAGCTGATTCCAAGGAATAACTGAACTCACTGCAGCTGTGTCATGAGCATTAACCCTTCAGTGCCTGGTGTTCCATTTTGGAGCACTTATAACAATGGAACATAACGAAATGTGTTCTCTTCAAATTCTTGTTCCTTAACTTTTTCTAGATAATATATATGAATTTCATGCAAAAATTCAAAAAAAGTCAATCTTTGACATAAATAGGTAAAGAAAGGAAAGTACCAGGGCTCCTCATAGAGCCGACCAACTTTTTAGACCATGTGCACACATAACGCTAGCCTGGATGTTTGTAGATCAGGTGTTGTTAGAGGAATCCCACCAGGGAAAAATAAATTCTTCCTTAAGGCTCTGATTTTGACAGTTCTGTATTTTGTGATCCAACCAGCAGGATCTGGTCACAAACCAGATTTCCAGATATCTAAGTGAATTGAACTCTTGGATAAAACACTGATGGGCGGTTCAGTAGGAGTGCATACTTGTAGCTCTGCTGATGGTGATTGGATATTTGGGGCACTTCTGCTGGCAGCCCCCATCCCCTCAGTCACACTAGAGCAACAGAGCATGCTGCTTACCCATTGGAAAACTTAAACCAGTGGGAATCAAAAAGATTTTGGAATGCAGAGACTTTGGAAAACAGTCTGGTTGCTTCTTAACAGGTTAAACACAAGGCTGGCGGATATAGCTCAGCAGTAGAAAGCTTGCCTAGAATGTGGGAGGGTCTGGGTTTGATCTCTAGCATGACAAAACAAATTTTTAAAAAGTTATGCATAAAATTGCTTACCCACCCAACAACTCCATTCCTGGGATTTTGCTCACATAAATGAAAATTATACCCATAAAATCTGTGCCCAAATGTTCATAGTATCATTATTCATAATATCCCAAAAGTGGGAACTACTTAAAAGTGAGAACTATTCAAATTCCATTGATGGGATACTGCTTTGCAATTAAAAGGAACCAGCCATTGGTACTAGCTACAACACAGATGAACCCCCAAAACCATTATGCTGAAATAAAGCCAGACACAACAGCATGATTCTATCTATTTGAGATGTTCATGAAAGAAATCTATGGAAACAGAAAGCATATCAGTATATGCTCGGGTGTGATGCCTAGGGAATCAAAGAAAAGACTGATTGGGAACTTGGAGGTGGTAGAAACATTTTAGGCCTGGGTTGCCCTAGAAATTATTGAATCGGATGTAAATCATGCTTTTAAAATGTGTTTTAAGAAACAGTACTTGGAAATCCTATTTTAATAGAAAATAGAAAGACACCCCTTTGTATAAAGTCATTTGCATTCTTACATTCCCAGCACTGTTATGGGTTTGCCCTTGAAATCATTCATTCCTCATACAAGATGTTCCCACTAGCCAGATCCCTGGACCCTGCTCACAGCCCAGCTGTTTGAGGTTGGATGGGGTGAGATAGGGTGGAAAAGATTTAGTAAAATTAAAAATCTACAGTTTTAGAAAATGAGAGAAAATTATTTTCAGCTTTAAAACTAAAGTGTTCTATGTGTTTGCAGTCTCTCTGAAGGAGCTATGTCCATGACATTAAATTTTGCAGTGAAAGACGCTGGTTTAGGGTACCTCTCCATCTCTTAGTCAAAGGTGGGCTCACTAGCTCCCACCTGGGGAGAGTATTAGTCTACACACACGGAATGATGAGTGCAAAGTTGAGAAAACTAATTTACACAGTAAATAATAAAAACTAGTACCAAATAATAATCTATTATCTATTAAAAAGTTATTTTAAATTTTTTGTTCAAAAAGTTGAATGCTTTTTGTACGACCTTCTCAGAATTACAGGTTTCGCTGGGTTGGTAGGACTTTACTAGCAGATTTTATCAAACCATCAATGAATGGCATGTTCGAAGACCTAGAATAGATTTAGGAGGAGTATGGTTCCCCTTAACTTCACCCACAGTCTCCTTTTCAAGCACAAAGGTTATCAGAAGACTGAATGATAAAAATCTGTAATTTTATATGTGAATAATACATGACTAATATGAAATAATCTGCAATACTATAAGTACATAATGTATAAATAATCTGTAATGCTCTGCATGAACATTTCCCTACCCACAGCCCACAGGCTGCCATTAAATAATATTTAGTCTTGATTACAGGTTAGCTGTTTGCTGTATTTCCCTTACTAAATCAGACACTTGTTCTAGAGTTGTGGTTTGGGAGGAAACAATCATTACTTGACACTACCTAGCTTTCACACTACCAGTGATACTAACTGATAAAGAATAGAATATATATGCAGTGTGATCAAAAACTATAATGAAGTGAATTTAATGGCTGCCTCAGTGTCCTGAATAAAATGTTTACCTTTTGTGGTCATTTTCACTTTGGGGAAGATCCAGAAGTTGCAGAGTGTAGATCTGATGAATAATGTGAATGAGGACACATCATGATATTTTTATGAGCCTGCTTTTCCATTGGATGGCACTTGGCAACAACATTCACCTCATTTTCATCACCTCACAATGATACTTACAAAGACGACTTCCAGAACTGCTTCAGAAAGAGGCATAAATGATGGGATAAGTGTATTTGATGCAAGGGTGAGTGTTTTGAGTGGGATTAATAGGAATGTGTCCTTTACTGTAATACATTTTTTATTTAAACATTCACCATATATTTTGATCACACCTCCTAGGTCCACTTGACTGACTTGGTATTGTCAAGATAGACTAGGTTAAAGTATGTAATAAAAAAAGACTACAGCATCAGTATGGCTCATTTCCTGGCCTCTCCATACACCCATGGTGGCTCAGTTTGGGTCTTAACACTAAAGTCACATAGCTGGGACTGACTAGAGAAAGGCACAAAGATTTCATTATAAAGGAGCACCATCTACTACACTGAAAAGAAAGAACCTGCACACATGGCCCTCTGAGTTACTGAGAAGGTAAATGTAAAGAAGTAATCATAAGGAAGGATGGAGTTCCCAGAGTCATTCAAATAGATATTTAAAATTCAGACTTGCATAAAGAAAACTAAACCACTATTACCATCCTTTTTTTCTCAGTCTATATTTTCCACATAAATAAAATTATGTTGCTTCATCTCCTAATTCTTTTACTTAATGATATTGCAATCAACTCTTCTTATCAATGGATATTCTTCTAACAAAATAGAATTCATACCCCAGAGCCCAGATAACTCCAATGGGGTGAAATGGGTCCTTGTTGACTTGCATAAGCACTTCACTAAATTATGAATACAAACAACAGCCACAAAGTTAATTATCACAGTACAGTTTAAAAATCATTAATACTTCTCACTACCTCAAAATTACAGTAGTGGGCCAGGGATTTAGTTCAGTGGTTTTGCTGTCTGCTGTCCAAGCACAAGGACCCGAGTTCGATCCCCGGTACAAAAAAAAAAAATTACAGTAGTAATAGCCATCACCATTACATGTAGATATTTTGTGAATTAATGAACAAGTATCAATATTAGGACATGGTGCGTTTTGATATAATTAGTTGCCTTTGTTATTCTGAGAGTTTTATTTTATGCATTTAAAAACATTATGATGTTCAAATATATCCTGTTTAAAGAGATTCACTTTCAGTGTAAGGGCAGGGATAGGTTGAAAGTGAAAGAAAGGGAAAAATTAAATAAATAAATGGAAAAGAAAGTGAAACGAAGAAAAAGATATTTCATCCCAATAGAAAATAAAAGAAAGGTTATACTATTGTCAGACAAAATGCACCTTAAGTTAAAAACCTGATATGAGACAAAGAAAAACATACAGTGATAAAAGAGTCCATTCACCAGAAAAGTACAAAAATTATAAACATATATACACCAAACATAAGGCCTCCTAAATAATGCAGCACATGTTGACAGACTTGAAGAGAGAAATGGACAGCTCTACAGTAAGAGAAGGAAATGTCAGTACCCCATTTCAGCAATGGATTGAACCAGGTAGAGGATCCAAAAGGAAAGAGAGATTTGAACAACACTATAGACAAACTGGATCTAACAGAACATCCCACCCATAAACAGGAAAATGCACACTTTTCTCAAGTATACGTGGAACATGCTCCAGGATGGACATTACATAAGGCCACAAAACAAGCCTAAATGAATTTTACAAGCCTGGAATAATTTAAAATATTTTTCCAATTATAATAAGATGAAAGTAGAAATCAATCACAGAAAGAAAACTGGAAAATCCACAAATATGTAGTTTCCACAAATTAAACAAGGCAGTGTTGATCAACCAATGGATCAAGGAAAAATTCATAAGGGAAATAAGAAAGCTCTTTGAAACAAATTAAAGTGAAAACACAATATACCAAGATTTATAGGATATGGCAAGAACAGTACTAAGAGGAAAATACATAATTGTAAAAGATTATGTTACTGGCCACTTAGGTTCATATGCCCAGGTTCTTTTGCTCACTTATTGATCATATCAAGAGAGACTATTTATTTTAGTAAAAAGGATAAAGGATTGATTCAAAGCTACCTCCAAGGAGATGGAGGGATCCATTTGCCTCAAATCACCATCTCACTATGTACAGATGGACAAGGGTCTTCTGCAATGAAGAACAGAGGGTAAGGAGAGCACAGAGAGATAATGCAGGCCTCCACACTTGGTTTATCACTTCCAGTCATCTACAACTCATTGTCTTCTTTCTTGTGGAGAGGAAAGTAGGCTCCTGACTTCTGGGGCCAACATCTGCATATTCTGTCCATTCATTTGGGCTGAGGAGAAATGGGGGAACCATTATTCCCCTAGGGCTGAAGAAGTTTGGAGAAGCCACTTGCCTGTAAAGAAAAAAACCTTAACTTTTAAAGCTCCATTTTGCAGTGCTGGTTAAAGTTACATTACAAAAGAAGAAAGACCACAAACCAGCAAACTAAATTTAAACTGTAAGGCATGAGAAACAGAAGAAACTATACCTAAAACTAGCAAGAAGGAGGGAACAATAAATATTAGAACAGAGATTAAACAAAATAGATACTGGAAAAATAATAGAAAATATTTTAAACAAGAGGTGGAGGTTTTGTTTTATGTTTGTTTTTGTTTGGTTTTGTTTTTGGAGTACTGGGGATTGAACTCTGGCCCTCACATATTCCAGACAAGCACTCTACTACTGAGCTGTACCCACAACCCTTTTTACTTCATTTTTTGAGACAGGGTCTCATTCGGTTGTCCTCATATTTGTGATCCTCTTGCTTCAATCTCCAAAGTAGTTGGGATTACAGGATAATAGGCTGAATTTACAGGCATGCCTGGCTCAAAAGGTTTTTTTAATCAAAAAATCAGACAAACTTTTAGCCACATATACTGAAAAAGAGAGAAAGAAGACTAAAAGACCTAAAATCAGAAATGAAAAGACATTTTAATCAATGTTACGGAAATAAAATAGATTATAAGAAAATACTATGTACAGTTATACACTAACAAATTGAAGAAGTTAAATGAATCTGGTAAATTCCTAGAAACACACAACCTACCTACACTGAATCATAAATAAATAGAAAAATCTGAGCAGAACCATAACTAGGAAGGAGATTGAATCAGTACTAAAAAATCCTGCCAACCAGAAAAAGTCAAGGACCAGATGGTTTCACTGATGAATTCTGAAAAACATCTAAAGAAGAATTAGCACTAACCATCCTAAAACTCTTTCCAAGCAGTTGAGGTGGAGGGAATGCTCACAAACTCATTTTCTGTGGCCAAAACTAAAGACACTACAAGAAAAGGTAAATATGTCTGATGAATACTGATGCAAAATTCCTCAATAAAATACTAACAAACACAATTCAGCAGCACATTAAAGGATCATAGAATGTAAGCAAGTGGGATTCATTCCTCAAATGTAATGATAGTTAAACATATGGAAATAAATCACCTTGATATACTATATAGACAGGATGTAGAAAAAATAAGCCCACACAGTCATCTCAATTGCTGCAAATAAAGCATTTAACAAAGCTCAACACCCTTTTGCAATTAAAAATACCAGTCAATTAGAAATAGGAGGAAATTATCTCAACATAATAAAGACCATATATGAATAATCCACAGCTAGCATCCTATACAATAATAAATGATTGAAAGCTTCTCTTCTAAGATTAGGAACAAGGCCATTCCACCACTCCCAGTGCAGAGGAAGGGGATTCCGGGCCACCATTCCACCACTCCCAGCCCAGAGGAAGTGACTTGTGGGCCACCGTTCCACCGCTCCAAGCACAGAGGAAGGGGCTTCCGGATCACCCATCCACCACTCCCAGCCCAGAAGTAGGGGCTTCAGGGCCACCATTCCACCACTCCCCACACAGAACAAGGAGCTTCTGGGCCACCGATCCACCACTCCCAGCGCAGAGGAATGGGCTTCCAGGCCACCATTCCACTGCTCCCAAAGCAGAAGTAGGGGCTTCTGAGCCACCATTCCACTGCTCCCAGTTCAGAGAAGGTGAGCCAGGCAGGTGCCAACTGCACCCCACTACCACCGTTGAAATGAGAAGCCACATAAACAAGTCCCAAAACCAGACTTCCAGATCACCTACAGCATCCCCAAAGGGAAATGAGATGTAGCATTCTGATAGTCAACTACCTGGACTCCCTGAACTGGCACCAAAAGGGGATCTGGAAAAAATGAAATCAGAAATAATTTTTCACATAACAGCAGAGATTATGTTAGTAGTGCAAGACATGATAAATAAATCTAGAGAGGAGTTGAGAAAAAATGATGAAATCCCAACAGAGGAAACAAATGGAATCCATAAAAGAGATGCAAACAGATTTCCAGGAGATTAAAAACTCCATTGAAAGTCTACACAGCAGAATGAGCCAATGTGAGGACAGAATCTCAGATATAGAAGATAAGATTGCAATTAGTGACCAGGAAAAGAAAAATTGCTTCAAAATTGTAAGGCACCACGAGAAATCAATCCAGCAGCTGCTAGATGATGCAAAGAAGAATAGCATAAGACTGATTGGAGTCAAGGAAGAAACAGGAGAGAGTGCAGACAACATTAAAAAAAAAAAACTGTTCACAGAATTAATGGCAGAAAACTTCCCAAGCAGGGGAAAAGAACTTGACATACAGATAAGTGAGGCACATAGGACTCCAACTAGCCGTGATCAAAAAAAAATCTACACATTTGCATATAATTGTTAACATTCCAGAAATGCAACAGAAAAACAAAGTTCTACAAGCAGTTGGAGAAAAGAAACAAATCACACACAAAGTAAAACCCATCAGAATCACAGCAGACTTCTCAATACAAACCCTCAAGGCAAGAAGAGCTTGGAGGGACGTATTTCAAGCCCTAAAGGAAAACAGCCTCCAACCCAGATTGATGTACCCTGCAAAACTATCTTTCAAAATTGATGGAGAAATAAGGTACTTTCATGACAAAGGGCACCTTAAGAAATTCATGAATACCAAACTAGCACTCAAAAAAATTTTAGATAATATCCTAGGAACAGACAATAAGTCTCACCAATCCAGGAAGCACAGCAGAATGAAGTGATCGGGTGCAACAAGAAATTAAATGTAAAGGGGGAGAATCCAACAAAAAGAAAAAGTCATGACAATGATAATTCAATACATATCAGGTATAACCATCAATGTTAATGGTCTCAATTCATCAATCAAAAGAAATAGACTGGCAGAATGGGTCAAGAAGCAAAATCCAATGGTATACTGCATACAAGAAACACACTTAATTCAAAAAGAAACTCGCAGACTGAAAGTTAAAGGGTGGAAAAAAAAACTCCACGCAACGGGAACCTGAAGAAAAGCAGGAGTAGCTATCCTCTTGGCAGATCAAGTGGATTTCAAACCAACACTGATTAAGAGAGACAAAGAAGAGCACTACATCCTTGTAAAGGGAACAATCCAACAGGAAGAGATGACAACCATAAATATATATGCACCAAACACTAATCCACCCAACTATATAAAACAAATACTAGCAGACATGAAAAGTCATATATGCATTAATACAATAGTAGTGGGGGGCCTCAATACCCCACTGTCACAAATACATAGATAAACTAGACAAAAGATAAGTAATGAAATATCAGAACTCAATCGAACTCTTGAATGAAGGAACTTAACAGATGTTTACAGAATGTTCCACCCCACAAAAAGAGAATATACATACTGTTCAGCTCCATATGGGTTGTTCTCCAAAATAGACCACATACTCACACATAGAACATGTTTAAGTAAGTGCAAAGGAATTGAAGTTATCCCCT
>NW_004624765.1:23423260-23433605 GCF_000247695.1 Heterocephalus glaber | reverse complement strand
GATTTCTCTAAGTTTGGCACCACAATAGATTTGTTTACACATGTGTTGCACTGTGATGTTACAATGGCCACAGTGTCATTATGGGATAGAAATTGTTCAGCTCCATTATACTTTCATAAGACCACCATCATCTATGGGTTTATTGTTGACCAAACCATTGTTATGTGGTGCATTGCTAAATGTATACTCACATGGTCCTGGCTTAAGATGGTTCAAATGTGCAAGGCTGGGAAGGTATATCCATACAACCATTCTGCTTTTCACTTTCAGTACAGTATTCAATAAATTATAGAACAGAGCCTATACTTTATTTTGAAAGTGGCATTGTGTAAGAGGATTTTGCCAAGCCATAGTCTATTGTATGTGTTCTGAGCATGTTTAAGCCAGATTAGGCAATTCTGTTTCATCGGTTGGGTTTATTAAATGCATTTTCAACCTACAGTGCTTTCAAGTTATGATAGGTTTGCTAGGAGGTAGCCCCTCCATCAGCCAAGGAGCAGCTATACATCTCTCCTTTTGGTTCTGTCTCTGGAGAGCCTTGGCAAACACAACCACTGTGTTCCCACAAAACTAACTTTGGGTGCAGTCTGCTGTACAGTGTTAAGAGAACTCCTAAAACAACTATTTATTTCTCCAAAAGAAGCACATACAGATGTGTAGGCTGCAGTCATGAAGCCAAACCTGTCTGGGCTCAAGTTAACTGAAAATGGAAATGCAAGCATTTACTACCTGTGACCATTAATTGTGATATGCCAACTTGACTTAAGTAAGAACCACCTAGCAGATTAGCAAAGCATAGTTTTGGGTGTGTCTATGGATGACTGACATGTAAGTCAGCAAACTCAGAGTAGGAGGGAAGACCTATCCTGGATGAGGGTGGCACCCACAAATAGGTTTATAGCTGGGGCAGAACAAAATGGGAAAGAAAAAGAAAGTTTGCCCATTTTTCATGAGCACCAATCTTTACCATTGCCTTTGAATATCAGTCTTCCGTTTCCTCAGCCTTCCAATGCAGACTCAGACCAGCAAACTACCGTGTCTTAGTTACTTTCTTGTTGCTGAGACATAATACCCGACACCCTCAACTTAAAGGAGGAAAAGTTTGTTTTGGTTCATAGTTTATAGAGGTTTCAGTCCATAGTTGGCTGGTGCCAAGGCAGGCCAGCATGGCAGAGGGGTGAGCAGAGGAGAAAGAGTTCCTGGCATGGCAGCAAGAAGCAGGAAGAGAGAGATCAGGGGAAGAGGGTAGGAGATAGGCCCTCCCAGGCCTTGCTCCCAGTGAGCCACCTCCTCCAACCAGGCTTCACCTCCCAAATCACATTTAGCTATGAACTCATCAGTGGACTAATCCACCAATGAATATCATGGCCCTCATGATTCAGTCACCTCCTCAAGCCCCACCTATGAGTTTGTGAGGCTTTAGAAAGACATCTAAATATAAACCATAATGTACAGTGAGCTTTCAAGCCTTCAACCATCAACTGGTGCTGCATCCTTGACCCCTCTTGTTCTGAAGCTCCCATCTCCTTTACTCTGTTCCTCTAAAGAAACATAACTAATACACTACTGTGTTCTTCATAAAATAGCAGATATTAGGCTAAAAATGACTTCAAAGTACCCAAATATGATTTGAAGTGTCAAAGCTTTGGGGAGTTGGTGCACTGAATCCTCCATGGGAAGAATTGGGGCTTTCCCTGGCAAAACATCCATCCTAACCTCCCCTCATCTATGCATCGGAGTCACCACAGTCACAGCAGTTGGTCACTCACATCACTCCATAATGGCAGAGGCCCTGCTGCCCACAGGATATACAGACATTTCCAGCCTATGAAACTCTGTAAAATGACTTCCACATCCTCCCTTCCACTGGTTGTCTCCCTAGCAACGTACTCATCATGCCAAATGTGGACAGACAGTAGCTCAATGTAGTCAGAAATCTTGTCACAAGAACCACACCAGAGTCCAGCTCTTGTCCTTCCCCCTCTCAGGATACAAGTAATCTCCTAGGAATATGAGAAATTCAGCTGCACTGATGCAAACTGAAGCCTAACACAAATACGTTATTGGCATTGTTCAAAATAATATCAACACAACTCAAGTAAATGAACCAATTCTCAGCCTTAGAATGCAAGTAGAAATAAGCACTCCAAGGCTCAGGAAATACTGATCTGTGCAGTGTATATCTAATGCAAATTTTCCTATCAATTTCAAGCACCTTCTTATGATTAGGATTGAGGATGTCCTCCCAAAAGGATCATTGTCTTGAATGTTGTGTTACCAGCTGATGGACTTTGGGGAAGCAATTGGAATATGAGGGCCCTAACTTCATCAGTGGGTTAATCCATTGATGAGTTCACAGCTCATTGAGCTTATTGGGAGGTGGGGCCTAATTGGATGACCCAGGTAACGAGGGGTGTGCCTTTGAAGGGTATATTTTGTCCCTGACCCTTTCTCTCTGACTCAATTTCTCTCTGCTTCCTAACCACCATGTAGTAAGCAACTTTCCTCCACCATGTCCTTCCACCTTGAGCCAGTTGACCATGGTCTGAAACTTCCAAAACTGTGAACTAAAACAACCCTTTCCTTTTAAGCTGTTTGTTATAGGTATTTTGTAACAGCAATGGAAAGCCAACTAACACACCTCCACATTGCCTCCTCTAGATGTATATTATTACCCCTAAATTTTCCCTGTCCATGAAATGTCAGAGGAGGCATTCAGGACAAAAAACCAACACAGAACTCAAATTTTTTGCAAAGCAGCTATTCCAGCTCACAGGAGCCAGCTGTTAAATTTTCAGGTATTTTGTGAGCTTCATGTTGTCATTAACAGTTTTTAATTGGTCATAGTGGAGCATTTGCACCACAGAAATTGACAAACATGAGCTGTCCATCAGGGTTTGCTTTCCAGAAGACCAGCTATTCCACAGTTAATGGTATGTCACTGCCCATCTGCCCCTCCCCAGGTGGGCATGTCCCATTTCTTCACCATTCCAAATCTTATTTTTCTCTATTTATAAAATTAGAGTAACAATTCTATCCCCCTCAAAACTGTTTTTTTAATGAGAACAGTGAATCAAAATCACTTTCTAAATTACCAAGTAACAGACATTAACTGTATTTTTCACCACCCTACCCTATTCCTTGAGACAGACAATAAGAAACATTTGCCTTTCTGTGCCTCAAGGAAACTAGAAATTTCATTTTGATTTTTGAAAATACTCATACTTGTCAGAGTTCATTTGATGTTACCAATAACATTACCACAGAGTGGGTAAGTTATAAGAAAACCTGTAGGAGGGGATTGCTCACAGTTCTGGTCCAAGGTCAAGAAGCTATATCTGAGATGGCCTTTTTGTTGGCAGAGTCCCAGGGAGCCGCATAATATCACGGGGTGAGAGACAGGGAGCATGGCTTTTTAACAAATAGTACAGCAGACCCACTTTCCAGATGATGCCTTTTCTCCATTAATTCATTAAGCACATGATTATTCCATTCATGTAGGCAAATCCTCAATCACCTCTTAAAGGTCTCACTTGATCCCACCACCTAATGCCTCCTAATAAGTGTGAAATTTCAACATGAGCTTCAGAGGAGACAAACCATCTTCAAACCCAGCCATACATGTACCTAGTTTCAAATTTAAACTGAGTATTGCAGGCTTCCAGCTCTTTCTTGAAGAATGTCAGGGGAAAGGATAGTGATATTTTAAAAGTACAGAATAGGTAATAGGAAACAGGAAGATAGATCTTTTGCAAGTGTGAAGGGGACCATGAGTCGGAGGAAATAGAGATGGAGGGGACTTATGCACCAACTCCCCACAATGTAATCATTATGTACTTGCAAACATGTATTATTAAAAATAAAATTTTTTAAATTAAAAAAAGGACAAAAAGGTTAAAGCCCTCCTTCTGTTTACTGGGTTCTTGCCAAGTATGAACGAAGTGCACACTAGGGACCACAGATAGTGGACTGTGAGATGACCACAGTTCAGGGGGTCAGGCCAGAGCCAGAGGTGGCCTGTGCGTACCCCAAGTGGAATTCAGTCGCTATCTCCCTGTGGCCACTCCCATCCAGAATGGTCTTACCTCCACTTCTTCACAAGTCCAAATCTGTTCCGGCCGGGTGAATTTCACGGAAAGAAAGGCATTCAGTCTGCCCTTATAATTTCTGCTGTTACTACCCAAGTTGGTAGATAGATGCTCCCTAGACAAAAAAGAGGGAAGCAGGAAGAAGGACGCTTTGGGAGCTAAGATCGAGAGGTGGGTTTGAGCTCCCCCAAAACTCCAAATGGAGTCGCAGAGGCAAAGACAGAAGTAGGGCTGGTGTGGTCCAAACATGGATGGTGTTAATCAACCATACAGAAAACTAGAATACCAAAAACAACACAAAAGCCGAAAATAAGGACTTTAGGAAAGGATGACAAAAGCTTAATGTGGTTATACCTCAGAGGTGAGATTTCTGGGCAGTCTTCATTTTTATTTTAGACTTTTTTTACAATATTTCTAAAAGCCTATCAGGAATGCATCTACATCTTTCACCTTTTATTAGATTACTCTGCAAGAAAGGAACGATTTGTTAACTGCCATTTTTATTGTTCTTCTAGTTCTGATTCAAACCAGCACCAGAAGCTTTCTGAATGTAAACAAAATCTTTCATAGCCGCCATAGAATTTCTTAAATGACTAGATGTTCAGAAGTTATAGCACTGATAGGATCAACCTATGCTGGGATAAACGACAGAACATTACTTCACAATACATAGTATTTGAACAAAAATTTGAATGGCACACAGTCATTTTATTTAATCAACACAAAATTCCATCAAATTTTAAATAAACCTGTTATAAAAATTGTTACACACAGCCTTTGTGTCTCACATATATGACCTGTTCCCTGTGCAGGATTTTCATATCTGAATAAACATTGAAGTGCACATGAATCCCTGCAAGCAAGAAAAAAATAATTGGTCTCCAAATACCTCCAAATATGTTTTTCAAAAAATACAATATGCTTTAAGTTTAAAACAATAAACCTTTGAGCTAAACTCTTTGGAACACAAGACTGTCACAAACACGCTTTGAAAAGATGTTTTTCTTTTTAAGTCACAGAGCATTCATTTCTTAAACACACTGAGAATGACTATAATTATTTCAATGAGAAATTCCTGTGCACTCTTTCTGCTCGTTCTCACTTGCTTCCTCTCCACAAGTTACAATGTGTTTCCATGGCAACTCTGTTGCTACAGGGGACCCCGTAAGTACATCAGCGTGTTATCTGCTTCTTGGAGATGGTGTTAGCCTGAGAGGCCAGGTTGACTGGAATGTTTAGATTTAATTTAGGGCTGGTTTTCTCCATCTACTAACAATGAAATTCACCAGAAACTGTTAGAGGTTGCCCAGTGGAAAGGAGAGAGATGGACTCGTGCCCTGTTATTCTCAGCTTGTATGCCCTTCTGAGTACATCACCCTTCCCTTTAGGAGCTTCACACCATCCTCCTGTGACTTAGACACTGGAATCATCAGATCAATCAATAACAGCAATTACAAACATCACTAAAGTGCCACAAGACGCTGGTTTTGTTGAACATTTATAAATGGCAAGTATACACCAAACATAAGTTGTCAGAAATAAACAGCATTTTTAATCATTAATCTCAATGATTTTAAACAGTAAATGTTTAGAAAGCCCCAAATGAAGCAAATCAAAATATTTTTGAAGTCTCCTTTTCAATGACTCTGAAATCATCGTCTGGCAAGCAGATTGTAACATTCCATTGGAAATCCTCATTGGATCCAGAATTTTCCACCAAGCCAACTTCCATGTGTTGTTTTATTTGCCATGGACACATTTTTTATTGTAAGAAGCAACAATGACTGAAAGTGCCCTGTTTCCTGATTCCAACTTCTTCGACTCCTGGGGATCCAGGAAGTGGATGTGGTTCTGAGCTATCTCCTCTTGGGGAGAGAGGGAAGAGTGAGTTGTCTGCACAAGGCCCCATTGGATGATAAGCTTCAATGGGCTTTGTGCTCCATGCATTGCAAGGTAAAAGGAGTCCTTAGCATGGCTCTTTTTAGTAGTTTAACTGCTTCTTACACTAAGGTGGAGTTATAATGAGGGTGGTCACCGGGGGCTAAGGGTCTCCCTTGAAGTTGATGATGAAGAGAACATTCCTGGGGCTACCAAGGGGATTAACCTTGGCCAAAAAAAGAGGAAGAAGTGGACAGACCCCACTCCAGGACAAATCGGGAACCAGTGCTGAGTCAGGCGATGGCTAACATCCTGGCTGCCATGGGCACTTACTGTCCTGAGATGGCCATTCTAGCTATGTGCTATTTAATATGAAATGTTCCCCCAAAGACTCATGTACTGAGGGCACTAATGTCATCATTGGATAAGTCCACTGAGAGTTCACAGCTGAATAGGCGCTTAGGAGATGGGAAGAACTAGGTCTCTGGGGCACATCTTTGAAGAATACATCTTCTGTCTGTCTCTTCCCCTGATCTGCTTCCCAGCAACTATAGCTTTCCTCTACCACATCCTTCCTCCATGATGTTTCTGCCTTGGAGTCAGCCAACCATAAACTGAAGAATCTGAAACCGTGAGCCACTATAAACTTTTTCTCCTTTAAGGTGTGTATGTCAGGTATTTTTGTCCCAACAATAGAAAAGTGACTAATAAACTGTTTCTTCACCCCTCTGGCCACTGCCTTAGTTACAGGAGTTAGATAGCCACCAGACCACAAAACTCAATGCTTGGGCACATTTCCACTGGAGAGCCTATTCCTGGGCCACATAGTAGAAGTTGAGACCAGACTGCAGAAGGCCCAGGACAAATGGCCACAACTGGCAGAGGCAAGCCTGGGCCATCCAGGGGATGTCAGGACAAACTGGGCCCTATTTGGCCCAGAATGAATGCCACCTCTTGAAGGCTTGTTCCCCCCAACTTATAAATATTCCTGCATGCACACACCCAATGGGACCCCTGGGATGTTTGAGGCAGAGTAGAGAGCTAACATGGTCAAGGCATCTATCCTTATGGGGTCCAAACTTCCCAGTAAACTCCCTGATCCAGAAGACGGTCCCAGCACTTCTGGAAGTACCACTGATTTTCATGAATGAATCTGCGCCTGGTAGAGCTGACAATTTTATCCTCAATCCTGAACTTTGCAACTAAATCTTAGTTAGTTCTGTGTGGTCAGCCTTCAGTATTATTCAGAAACAGAATCTCCAGATTCAGATGAACTCAATATCCACACAGCTACAAAATGAAAAATGAATGCAGGCAGGAATGAAAATGAATTGCCCGAAGATTTCCCTTTTAATTATCTAGCCCTTTCTCTTCACTTACAAAAGGAAAATATTTTCAGGGTTACTGTGGGAAACTTGTCACCCTGGGAGGCAAAAGACAGAACCATTCTGAATTAGAGTCCATGGCTGCATGTGTGTTGGTCAGGTTTCCATCACTGTGACAAAATACCAGAGAAAAACAGCTTAAAGAAAGCAAGATTTGTTTGGGCTCGTGAGGTTTCAAAGGATTCAGTCCACCTTCAGCTAGTTCCATTGTTTATAGGCTTGCATTGAGGTAGAAACATGGGTACAGGAGAGCAAATCTACCTATCTCCTCACAACCAGGAAGCAGAGAGGCAAAGAGAGCCAGTGAGGAAGGGGCAGGGCCCCAAGATAGTCCCCAAGTCTGTGGCCCAGTGACCAATTTCCTTCAATTAGGCCCCACTTTCTGGTTCCATCACCCCCAGTAATGCTATCACATTAAGATCTTATCAATGGATTCACCCACTTGATGAAATTAGAGCCCTCATAATTCAGTCACTTCCCCCAAACCCCATCAGATGGCTATCCAGCCTTTACCACATGAGTTTTAGGAGACATCACAAATCCACACCATAGCAACCAGTATCCATGCCCCCACCATTCCAGCTGTTTAATGACTGGGTGAGTCCCTGGGTGCTCAGCCCCATAACTGCTGTTCTCTGTGAGGTTGGCTGAAAATCAGCTTTCTCAGTAAAAAGACTATAGGGATGGGGTTTCCTGGGAGCAAGATCTCAGCTGGCCATATCCTGATGGGAAAACAAAGCCAACTTGAAAAGGCAGTTTGACTAGCCCCAAGCCAGGCTTGTGTGAATCTTGAGACCACTCCTTTCATGACCATCCTTGTCATCAACCCTGAAAATAAAACTAAAACCAGCAACCACTCTCTGAGCACTGAGAACATGGCAGGTAGTTAACCAAACCCCTCACACACCTGCTCATGGAATTCTCACATCATCAAGCAGCTACACCCATGCAGCCTGAAAGTAGATCACCTGGTGAGTGAGGGCTGAGAGGTGAACTCAGGTTGCTGTGGCTCTAATTCTGACTTGGCAGCATCAAGGAGACCCTTGGCCACGAGTGACCACCCTCATTACCACCCCACCTTGGTGTAAGGAGCAGTCAGCTCCAAAAGAGAGCCATGCTGAGGACTCTCCTTACCCTGCAATGCACTGGGCACAAAGCCCACCAAAGCTTATCATCCAACAGGGCCAAGTGCAAAAACTTACCCTTCCCTCCTTCCCCCAGAGGAGATAGCTCAGAACCACATCCACTTCCTGCATCCCCAGGTGAGCCATAAGATCACATGCACAGCTGAGTCACAAACACACAAACACACTTCATACCCACATTCATACCACATATACACTCTACATACACATAACACACAGCATAATATACATACCACCCACACCCTACACACAACAAACCACATTCCTGATTGTGCTGCTTCATGACTGTGCCCAAAGACAATAGAGCAAACCAATGATGGACTGATGTCCCCCAGCCCAGCCATCTCTCTTTTGCAATGCTGGAGATGGAACCCCACCACCTTAAGCAGGCGAGACAAGCACTCCACCATTGAGCTACACCCTTAGTTCCAACTCTCTCTCTTTATAAGTTGATCATCTTGGGTACTTTGCTACAGTAACAGAAAGCTGATGGACACAAGTGCTGATCGCCCCCACAAAGTGCCAGCCAAGTCCCCATATGGTGAGACATGCAGTACTATACCCAGAACAAGTCCCAGAGTTCCCAATCGCCTTGTCAATGCCCCTCTCTTCACAATGAGCACAACCAAGTCCCACAAAACATCTAAAGAAAGCCTCTCCATGAGTAAAGACTAATAAACCAACAGGAAAACCAACTTGGCGAGAAGGACCAAAACTAGGAGAAGAAAGCCTCAAAGATGTCATGAACTTGACTGCAAAACAATGATTTTCATATTTGTAAATGGTTGAGAATAAACTGTCAAAAGAAGAATATCATTGACTGACACATGAAAAGTATACAACCTTCAAACTAACAGAGTTTGACAGGCACAGGGCTAATCCTGCTTGTTCATGTGTCATGTATCTGTGTGCTGTCCATGGGACAGCAGTAGAGCTGAGGGGCTACAATGGGCATGACGTGGCAAACAACACTTAGGGTATTACTATGCGCCACTTTTCAAAAGGAGGTGACCAACCTCTGCTCTGTCCTCCACATGCAGGGCAGAATTACTGACGATACCCATGGGGAGAAATACAAGGGCCACCAAGAGCAAGTCTTGGTTCCCAGTACTCTCTGTGGCAGAAAACAGAACTTGGATGACTGGGATGAGCTCTAACAGCACAGGAAGGCAGAGCTTCTCACTCAGCACTGGAGGCAGATGGTGTTGTCGCTGATGGAAGTCACAGCTGCAACTGGCCACACTCTTTACTTTCCCTGCGTCTCAGTGATATTCAGTACTCTCTTCTCCTCCCTCCCTCCACGTGAGTGAAAACACAAAAAAGAAGGATGGGTGGAGATGCATTTAAGAAAAATGGTTCACTTCCAGGCAGCCATACCACCACCACCAGCACGGAGGAGGTAAGCTGTGCAGGCACCAGCAGCGCACATGCTTTCCCCCACCTTCCCCTTTGAAATGAGAAGGCATGTAAACAAGTCTCAAAACCAGACTTCCACATCACATAAAGCAGTTCCACAGGGAAATAAGATGGAACAATTTGATACTCAACCCCCTGGACTCCCTAAACTGGCAACAAAAGAGGATCTAGAAAAAATGAAATCAGAAATAATCTCTCAGATAACAGCAGAGATTGTCCCCATAGTGCAAGACATGATTAATAAATCAGGAGATGATACAGATAAAAAAAATAGAGGAGCTGAGGAACATGATGGAATCCCAACATAGGAAATAAATTGAATCCAAAAAACAGATGCAAACAGATTTCCAGGAAATTAAAAAATCCATTGAAAGTCAATGCAGCAGAATGAGCCAATATGAAGACAGAATTTCAGATATAGAAGATAAGATTG
>NW_004624765.1:23347580-23398859 GCF_000247695.1 Heterocephalus glaber | reverse complement strand
TTGGGGATGGCGGGAGGGGAAGGGGAAAGGGAAGAAGGGAAAGGAAAATTTATGAGAAAGAAAAAAAATGGAATCAAAGTCTGTGTAAATAGGGAAGGGTGGAGGGGGTGAAGGGTGCACAGGTAATGGGAGAAAAAAACAACATACAAAACAACAAATAAACAACAAAATAAAATCAACCATAAAGATAGCCTTCTCTCTCTTTATGGGTCAAAGGACCAAGAAAAGACAAGCCCAGCAGAAACCCAGGAACCCTCATGGCAACAGCTGGCTGATCTGTGTCCAGCAGCAGCTTCAAAGCCCCAGTGACTGCTCTACAAGGCAGGGCATGGTCAGTTGGAAAATCTACCTACAGAGCCAGCAACAGTGGAGCCCAGCATCTCCCAACCCTCAAGCCAGGGGCATAAGGGGATCCAGGCCCAGAGAGGTTCCACCATGATCCCAGAAAGTGAGTGGCCCAGCAACACCAGTAAGCCCATGGAAGAGGCTTATTCCCCTGCAGGTGACAAGAATAGGGATTGTGTGGGAGTTGCAGCAGCACCAAAAGATAAGGCAAACCAGAATAACTTTGCAAGGCCTCGGAAAACAAAACTGCAACTAGAAACATGCCCACAGAAGTAGGAAGAACTGACACGCTCTGCTTAAACAGGACAGCTGTGTGCTCACCTGTGGGAGGGTTTGACCAGGGCCAAGAGTCTCCCTACATGAGAACTACAATGTCTCCATACAATCAAAATCATTCAGCATGCCAGGAGTGAGGAAGGACAACTGAAAATTATCTTGAAACAAATTTTAAAAATAGAAAATCTCACCAAAGAAATAGAAGCTATAAAAAGAATCAAATGGGCATTATACATCTGAAAAGCACAATGGTTAATTTTTTAAAACTTATCAGATGGACTCACTAGTGGAATAGAAGTGACAAGATAAAATCAATGAATATGAAAATAGATCAATATAATTTACTCAACCTGAAAAGCAGAGATAAAATACACTGAAACAAATGAGCAGAGCTTCAGGGATCTGTTAGTAAAACACACACACACATACACATACACACACACACACACACACACTAATATTTTGAACTCTCAGAAGAGGAAAGAATGTGAAAATTTTTCACAGAAATAATAGCTGACAACTTCCCAAATTTGACAAAAGACATAGCTAAATTCAAGAAGTAGAGAAAACCCTAAATTAGATAGATAAAAATTCAAACCAAAACACCATAAACTTTTGAAAATCAAAGACAAAGAAAAAAACCTCACCCACTGCCAGAAAGGAAAAAAGAAAACCCAACACCTATAGAGGAACAAAAATTCCAGTGACAGCAGATTTCTTATTAGATCTAGGCAAGCCAGAAGGAGATGAGTAATTTTTTAAAAATTTTTAAAGAAAAGAACTGTCAATTGTGAATCCAATATTTGATAAAATTATCCTCTGGAAATAAAGAAAAAATAAGGACATTCTTAGATAAAGGAAAATTAACATAATTTGTTGTTAGCAAACTTATCTTTTTGAAATAGATAAGAAGTCTATCCACACTGAAAGAAAATGGTAGCCAAAGTAGCCTGGGACTTTCAGAAATGAAAAAAGAGCAGCAGAAGTGCTAAGAGTGGAGGCAAACAAGGTAGACTATGCTTAACCTCATGGGTTTTTTATAATCATGTTTTGTGATTGAAGCAAGGCTTATAACACCTTCTGATGTGCTCAGGGTAGGCATGGGGAAATATTTAAGACAACTAAGAAAGTGAGGATGGCAAAGGGACCTCAATAGAAGTAAGGTTTCCTCACTTGAATTAGGACAATGTCAGTAGCAGTGGGCTGGGTGCATTATCTACAGCAACCAGTAGGTAAACTGTACTGAGTGATATATTACATAAATAAATCTTTATGGAACTAAAAGTTTTAAATGATCCACAGAAATACATAAAAGAAAAAGAAACTGAAGGAATAAACAAAAAGCAAAAAATTAAAATGATACACATAAACCCTATCAGTAATTACTTCAAGTGTAAATAACCTAAATAACCAATTAAAATACAGAGATTGTCAGAGTGGATTAAAAACCACTAAAATTAGATCCTATCAACAAGAAACTTGCTTTGAATTAATGATATAGCTTGAAAGTAAAAGGCTAGAAAAAAATGTACACATCGCTATGTTGGAATGTGCTCTCCAAATTCCATGTGCTTGAAAATCGCTGCATGCTTATTTTTTTGGTTCTTGGAGATGGGACCTTTGGGAAGTAATGAGGATTAGATGAGGTCATGAGCATGGGGCTCCCATGATGGCATTAGTGGCTTTATAAGAAGAGAAAGAGAGAATAGAGCTAGCATGCTTTCTGTGTCTCACCATGCAATGGCCTTTGCCATGTTATGGCACACCAAGATGGCCTTCACCAGATGTGGAGGAGATGCCAGTACCATGTTCTTTGACTTCCAGCCTCCAGAACCATGAGATCAATAAACCTTTTTCTTTTGCTGTTGTTGTTGTTGTTGTTGTTGTTTTTAGCTTATTTTACATAAAGAATCTCTACAGATAATCTTCCCATATTAACAATTGTGTACATATTAAACACATTATTAGTAAACCTTAGCTGCCATTATGATTTACATCTAGATGGCCCACCAAAGCCTCATGTGCTGGGAGATGAGGCTTTTAGGAGTAATTGGATCATGGATGTATAATACTGAATCATGGGTGTGGAATTTTGGTTTAGTCCACTGATTGGTTTAGCATTTTTCTGGATGCAGTTGATGGATTTACCAAAGAGAGAAGACCCCTCCTGGGTATGAGTGGCACCAACCACTAGGTGTGTATCCTGGATAAAATAAAAAGGGAAAGGAGAAGGAAGGCTCACTGTCTCCTGCGTGCCATACCATGAACTGTTTCTCCTCTTCCATGCCTCTCTACCATGCTGCTCTAACCTGGAACCAGTCGACTATGGATTGAAACCTCTACAAACCGTGAACTAAAAATAAAGCTTTTCTCCTTTAACTTGTGGGTGTTGACTATTTTGTCCCAACAAGGATGTAACTAAGACGGAGTTGTGGGATCTGGGAGGTTTCCACCCAGATTTCAGAAGAAGGCTTGGGAGGCCAGGGAGTATGCCCCTGAGAGGGCAGTGTGTAGACTGTGAGTGTGAAGCTGAAAGGGCAATGTAGACCACAGACGGCTGAAGAAGCCAGGAACATGGATCATTTGAGGAAAGCTGCAAAGAGTGAGCAAAGCCAACCCAAAAGAGAAGCCACGAGAACTACTACGGTTGGCAGTGCCGTCAGGGCAGGGCCACCCAAGCCCTTTGGGGTTCCCATCTTGCCACAGTTTGCCCCAGATACTGGACAGGGAACTATGAAATTTAATGCTTGCTCTGCTGCACTTCGGTCTTGTTTTGGTTCCATTCTTTTCTATCCTCCTATGGATTCCCTTTCAGAATGGGAATATTTATCCTGCACCATTGTATGTTAAAAGTATTTAATTCTCTTACTATTTTTACAGAGGCTAACAGCTAAGAGTTTGCCTAAAGTCTCAGAAAAGAATTTGGAGTTGGACTTTATAGCAATGCTGAAACTGTTGGAACTTTGGCAACTCTCAGAGATGGACTATATTGCATTTGCATAAAGGGATGTGCGTGCGTCTTTGGGGGCCAGGGCTGGAATGCTATGGCTTGTATGTAGATGTCTCCCCAAAGCCTCAAGTACTTATAAGTGGAACTTTGGGGAGTGACTGGATCATAGGTTTGTGATACTGCATCAGTCCACTGATTGGTTTAGTGTGGTTCTGGGTGTGGTGGATGGACTTATGGGGGGGGTTACCAGGGATTGGACTCAGGACCTCATGCTTGCCAGGCAGGCGCTGTGCCACCGAGCCACATCCCTGGCCCAAGATCAAGGTAACAATAAAGTGACTTGGGTTTTTTGTTTTTGTTTTGTTTTGTCTTTTTGCGTTACCAGGGATCCAACTCAGGACCTTGCACTTGCGAGGCAGGAGAGGCGCCACTGAGCTAAATCCCCAGACCTAAAATTAACATTCTTAACAAGAGTTCATTATTTTTTTTCCAGTACCAGGGATCAAACTCAGGACCTTGCACTTGCCAGGCCGGTGCCACTACCACTGAGTTAAATCACCAGCCCTGATGGAATTATTGAGGAGGGAAGACCCACCCTGGGCGTGGGTGGCACCAACCAATAGATGTGTATCCTGGATGGAATAAAAAAGGAAAGAAAGAAGGCTCGCTAGCTCCTGCCCGCCATGCCATGAACTATTTCTCTTCTGCCATGCCCCTCTACCATGCTGCCCTGCCTTGGAACCACCTGACTACGGATGGAAAATCCATAAACTGTGAGCTAAAATATACCTTTCCCCCTTTAAATTGTGTGTGTCAGATGTTTCATCTAAGCAACAAGGAAAGTAACTAAGAGAGTTGGTATTAAATAATGATACGATGACCAAAGCCTTCAATTCAATCCCGAGCACCATCAATAATAATGATGGTGATAATAGAGAAATGAATAGATGTGAAGCTCTTTGCTTCATTTCTCATGTTTTTTTATAATCAGGTTTTCATAACTGTCTTTCACTAGGACTTATTTATGACAAGAAGTCACAAGATCTACTAATTCAGAGAGGGTGTCAATAAGCAAAGGAAGCATTGTTGAACTTTCAGATGGTTGAAATAAGCTTCTTGCACTTAATATGCATTTAAACGATCTACATGTCTTGCGGGGGGCGGGCGTGTATCGGAGATCAAACTCAGAACCTCGTGCCTGCTAGGCAGGCATGGTCCCACTGAGCTAAATACCCAGCCCTGCCTTTTTGTGTCTTAATAGCTCATTTCTTTTCAGTGTCGAATAATATTTCATTGTCTGAACATACCACAGTTTACTTACCCCTTCGTGTTCTTTATAAAATTACCCAATCCAAGATATTTTATAATGCCTACAGAAAACACATGCAATGAACTAAAACACATGCTAGTATTGATTTAAAGAAAAAAAGCAAGAATGCCTATATTAATATCAGATAAAGCGTGCATCAAAACAAAGAAAATTGCTATGGAGCAAGAGGAACATTACATGATGATACAGGATAAGCCTACCAAGAATACATAGCAGTCTTAAATATGCATAAACAAAAAACAAAGTTTCAAAATACATGAAGAAAAAATTGATTGAGTTGGAAGGAGAAATAATCCACAGTTATAGCTGAAAACTTTATCACCTTATTCTGACAAATGCTAAAATTTCTAGAAATTCTTGAAGATTACCAATTTTGCTCTTGTTTGGTAGGGTGCTCTGAAAGCTTCAATTATATCCTGTTGTTTGATGATGTTCTTCAGTTCTCCCATATTCTTGGTAAAAATCTTAAAGTATAAAAGAATTAAAATCATACAGAGTACGTTCTTTGATCATAATGTAATCAAACTAGAAATTAATAACAGAAAGAAAACAGAAAAATCAAACAAAACAAGAAACTTGGCCCTTATAATTTAACAATATACTTTTAAATAAGCCACAGAGTAAAGTCTCAAAAGAAATAGAAATGGTGAAAAGAGACACAGGGAGAGATAAACTGAATGAAAATTAAAATATTAAAATCTGTGGAATGAATACAGTGCCAAGGGTTAAATTTATACCAGTAGTTACATTAGAAAATAAGAAAAGACTCAAATCAAATGTCTAAGTCCCTACCTCAAAGAGCTAGTAAAAGGACAGCAAGATATATCAAAAGAAAGAAGCAAGAAAATAATGAGAAAAAATAAAATCAATGAAATTGAAAATAGAAAAAATTAATGAAATAGTTGGTTCCTTGGCAAATGACGAAGATAAAGGGGGGCGGGGAGGAAGACATGCATCATCAATGTAAGGAATGAAACAGACTCTCAATGGATCCTTCCACCATTAAAATGAAAATAAGGGACTGTTACTAATATTAAACTCCTATATTCAATGATGTACATGAAACATACCATTTCCATAAAACCCAGAACAACCTGAAACATAGCCAAGATGATATACATTACCTCACTAGACCTATAACCATTAGAATTTCAATTTATAGTTTAAAAGTCTTTAGAAATTTACAATCAAATGGTTTCCTGGAAGCAGTCTACCAAATATTTGAAGAATTAACACTAATTTTACACATGCTCTTCCAGATTGCAGAAGTGAAAAGAATAGTTTCCAATTCATTCTATGACCCTGATACCCAAGCTAGGCAAAAACAGCATAAGAAAAGAAAATTACAGGGCTGGGGATTTAGCTCAGTGGTTTCGCTGCCTGCTGCTCAAGCACAAGGACCCGAGTTCGATTCCCGGTACCAAAAAAAGAAAAGAAAAGAAAATTACAGACCAATTTCTCTCATGTAACTCATGACTATCTCATGGATGCAAAGCTTTTAGTAAAATACTACAAAAATGGATCAAAAAAGTTTTTTAAAATTATATATAACAACCTAGTGGGATTTATTCCAGGAATGCAATATCAATATCTGAAAATTCAATATAATCCATCATATCAACAGGCTAATGAAGAAAAGCATGTGATCGTACCAATTAAAGTTATAAAAACATTTTTTAAATTCCAACATTCATTCATGATTTTTAAAAAACTCTCAATCAGATGTGGTAGTATACACCTGCAATGCCAGCACTCTGGGAAGCTAAAGCAGGAGGCTCTCAAGTTCAAGCCTTGCCTGGGCAATTTAGCAAGACCTTGTCTCAAAAAAAAAAAAAATTAAAAAGGGACAGCAATGTGGCCCAGTGCAAAGGCCCTGGGTCAGTCCCCAGGACTGAGAGTGGGGAGAACAACTCTTGGCTCACCAGAAATAAATAAAACGGAACTTGCCCATTCATAAAGAAAGCCAATTTTAAAAATCTGAGCTGGGAGTGTAGCTCATCAGTGGAGTATTTGTCTAGTACATGCAAGGCCCTGGGTTTGATATCTAGCAGTGAAAAAAAAATTTTTACAACTAACCTCATACTTAACAGGGAAAGACTGAGGAAAGGAACAAGGTATCTACTCTCACCACTCTATTCAACAGAGTACTGGAGGTTCCATTGCAATAAGCTAAGAAAAAGAAAGAAAAGGCAGTCTTATTGAAAAGGAGAAATAGAACAGTCTCTATTTTCAGATGACATTATTATATACATAGAAAATCTCATGAAATCTGCAAAAAAAAACTTCCTAGAATGAGTTCATTAATTAATCAATTCATTAAGGTCTCACAATAAAAGACCAATACAAATATCACTTGCATTTCCCTACCTTGGTAATATACAAGTACAAACTCTAAACAGAAAATGCAAGGTCATTTCCAGTCTGGGCAAATCATCAATTTATAGTGACTCTGTCTCAAAAATAAAAAATAAAAAAGAGCTGGGGATATAGCTCAGTGCAGACGTCTGGGTTCAATCCCCAGTACCACAAAAAAAATTTTTTTGCAAGGCCATTTATAACTCCTCTCCTTAATAAGAAATCCAGTAAAAGCTTGGTTTGTGAGCATAATTCATTCTGGAAACATGCTTGTAATAAAAAGTGCTTCTGTATTAAAGTGAATTTCCCCTAAGAAATAATGGAAACTCAGATGACTCATTCCATAACCCAAAATACACATATAAAATTATTACAATACTATAATACAAAATAATAATGAAAATACAAAATATAAAGAAAAATAAACAAATTAACCTGCACTTCTCTTTGGAAACCTTCCTGGCTGGTGTGAGGGAGACAAGAGAGGACAATTTTCACTCTCACTAACAGAATCACTGCTATCTGTTGGCTCAGTGGAATCTTTTTTTCATGTGTGCAGCTTTAACAAGGAACTTATCAGAGCCAGGGATTTAGCTCAGTGGTTCCACCGTATGCCTTGCAAGCACAAGGACCCAAGTTCCATCCCCGGTATCAAAACAAAACAAAACAAAAAACAAGGAACTTATCCAATGACACTTGCTTTTGCCTCCTTTGAGAATTTCACACAAATGTGACACCGCATTGTCATTAAACAGATTCATCACTCGCACTGCTACAGCCTTATTTGGGTGGTGCTTTTCTACAAAATTTTGCACTATTTTTTACATGTCTCCCTAATCTCATTTGGAGTGAGGGATTCCGATTCCTCTTCCTTTTTCTCCTTCTCCTCTGCAGATGAGATCTCCTCCATAACCTCTTGCTGTTGGGAGATGATCACCTACAATCCCGAAATGAGGGGGGGACCATTGACTCATGTGATCATGTGATGTTCAGTACTACACATATTCTAAGACATCACTCATTTATCAATTTAAAATTTATTAGAAATGTTTGCTCATTTTGTGGAACACTCACAAAACAAATTAAGATCCAATATTTTACTGTACTTAAGTATTCTGAGGTATGTGAAAAAAAACAAACTCCATTTCTACCTCTATGCTCTCAAAACAAGCTCCTAACACTGGATAGGTAGGAGATTTCACACACACACACACACACACACACACACACACACACACACACCAAGCAAGCAATTCTGCAGTGAACACCAACTGCTGTGTGCTTACTGTCAGTGCAACAGTGCACAGTAGTACAATGCTCAGTCAGAGATCAGGATGTCCAGAAGCCAGAGGAAAAGCAGTTGTGACATGGAGGGGACTGTTACGAAGTGCAAAACAATATGCATTGTATATTTATGTCAAAGGGGTATAAGACACACTCTGTTAGACTTACAAACAAATCCAACTTAGGAACGTTCTCCTAAATGGAACTCATTTATATCTCAGGGACTTGCTGTAGCTAAATGTTCAAAGCAGCCTATTTTTCCATCAACAGATGAATGGATAAAGAAATTGTGGTATTCACACACAATGCAGTACTACTCTGCCATAAAAAAGATAAAATTGAGTCATATGTATGAAAGTGAGTGCATCATGAGACCATAATATTAAATGAAGTAAATCACACACATAAACTTAAATATCACATGGTTTCTGTTATATGAATACCCAATATATAAATACAGCAGAAAATACAAGGCAGGCAATAGGGAAAAAAAGAGGAAAAAGTTATTGTAACCTACATGACCAAGTATTTAAAATGTATCTTGATTAATATAATTGTTTTATATGTTTTTGATCTGTTAGTCTGGCTGTTAATCTGTGCTTATAATCATTAACTTGATAAAGACCTTAAAGTAAATAAATTTGCTGCTAGCAAAAAAAAAAAGGAAGGAAAAGACTGATAAGGTGGATCTTATCAAAATTTAAAATTTTGCTCTGAAAAAGGCCAGGTAAACAGAATGGAAATATAACTAGGGGGTGGGGAGTTGTTTGCAAATTGAATATCTGACAAGGGACAAGACTATATATACAGCTCTCAACAAGTCAACATTAAACTGCCATAGTGACACGTGGTACTCAAGAGGCTGAGATAGGAAAATCACTTAAGCACACAAGTCTGAGGCCAGGTTGGGCAAAACGGCAAATCCCATCTCAGAAAAAAAAGGCAATATCAAAAAAGGCACAGACAATCCAATGAGAATATGGACAAAAGATACGAACAAATATGTCGCTGCAGAGAATACACATATGACAATAAGCACGTGAAAACATGTTCAGTTCATTAGTCAATAGGGAAATGCAAATTAAAACCATGAGGAACTGTCTCTACACATCTATCATAACAGCTAAAATTTAAGAAGTGGTAATACCAAATGCTGATGAGAATACTGAGAAACCAGACCTTTCATACATTGCAGGGGGGTATGGTGTAGCCATTTCATTAAAAAGTCTGGCAGTTCCTTATTTTCACGCAGAGACTTGTACACAAATGTGCGCAGCAGTGGTTTTGTCTGGTCTGGTTTAGTATATGAAGATTAAATGTTTTATTTTGTTTTTGACAAATAAATACACATTTATAGGGTAAAATTTGATGTTTCCATACATGTATATATCGTGTAATGATCAAATCTGGTGTTTAGCATATTCATCACCTAAAATGTTTATTACTTCTTTGTGATGAGAACATTCACAATCCTTCTAGGTATTTTGAAGCATACTTGTGTGCCTGTGAGCACATGTGTGTGTGTGTGTGTGTGTGTGTGTGTGTGTGTGTGTGTGTTTGGGATCAAACCCAGGTGTGCTCTACCATTGAGCTACATCCCAGATCTCTTTATTTTATTTTTTATTTTGATACAAGGTCTCAGTAAATTGCCCAGGTTACTCTCAAACTTGCAATCCTCCTGCCTCAGCCTCCTGAATAGCTGGGACTACAGGTGTATGCCTCTGTACCTCAGGAAATACACATTATTATTAATTATAGTCATCTGACTGTGAAGTGGAAACACCAGAATTTCTGCCTCTCTACTGGAACTTTGTACCCCTTGACCAAGAGTTACCAAGGATCAGGGAGGGGCTGGGCCTGGGGAGGGGGATGGGGTGACAGTATTATCGACAGCCAAGTTAGATAGAGAGTAATATGCAATCGGTGAGAGACAGGGCCCTCCAGGAAGTCCGCACAGCAGATGAAACACACCAAGACTGTAACTCGAGGCAAATATGAAGAGAGCCAGGCCCCAAGATGGAGATGCAATGGCCAGTCCTGTGGGCCTCTCTAGAGATAAACAGCAGCTTGAGATTATACTATAATTAGCAGCACCTGGTCCAGAGAGCCCAGGTAGGCATCAGACGCATAGGTGGGTGCCCAGAACATCTGGACCCACCCCTTTCCAGGAATACCTTTCTTCTTCCCATGAACCCTTGCCATGTGCCTCACTTCCCTATTGATCAATATTAGCTAAGTGGCTATGTGTGTAATCATATAGTTCGACCCATGTTGTGCCCACATCGTGACTTTGCTCTATAAATTACCCCTGACAAAGGGCCTCAGTGGCCAGCCACTGAGGACCCCTCCTGGAGATCCAGGCGTATTCTCCTTATTTCCAACAAAACTCTCCCTTGGTTCACAACTTCATTCCTTGTTGTGAGACCATAAACAGGGCACATCTGACATCTGAGAGATTGAGAGTTTATTTTCCTGTATCAATAGAGCTACACAGTACTTTTATTCTCAATAGTCCAGAAGAGGCAACTACTACGAGGAAGTCTCACTGTATGGTGTTGCAGCTCATCCATGCCATGGAACACCTGGCAACCAAAAGGCATGAGATTCACACAAGAACCCAGATGACCTTGGGCAATCACACTCACATATTCCTCATAGCCATCCTGAAGAACATCCCCCACACTAGAGACAGCAGAAAAGCAAACTAAAATTACATTTCTGTCACATTGCTCCAGCTGTGCTTGTTGGGTATATTTTATAAACACATAAAACACACATACCACTTAAAAGGAACTCCAATATCCACACACAGAGAACTAAGCAGCATTTCCAGGTAATCTGCTAAAAGTTCTATAAACAAAATATAAATCAATCTCCAAAAAGGAAATATTCAAACTTTTCAAGTCTTAATTTTTAAATTAAGTAAGTAATTCTTTTTAAATGTGTACTGATGCCCTGCTCTGTTTCCCACAATGGCCTGATTATGTTTAAGGACCAGTTCTCTGTGTGAACACAGGGGTAGCAGAATCCAGGACCTTTGGGGGAGCCATTTGGTGGAGGATAGTACCAGAAAAGCCAAGTCAGCCAATTTTTAAGAGACTTCTGGAGTGTGACATTCAAATTAAAAGTTTTCTATAATATACTTAGAGACATTAAATTGTTTTATCCACATTTTATAAAATGATCTGTCTTATTTGAAAAAT
Organism: Heterocephalus glaber; assembly: GCF_000247695.1. The sequence goes on along the minus strand of NW_004624765.1, from coordinate 23,387,116 downwards.
TTTGTGATTTGCAGAATTTTTATAAATCCTCTCCCATCATGCACAACAAAAAAAGTCATAAAAATTGAGAGGAAAGAATGAAAATTTCCATTCAATAGAGATTGATCCTAAACATAGATTAAGGCAAATTATAAAAGGAGACTAACCTCTCACATCTTAATATGTGGTTTTTCATATTCTGCATACTCAGATTGAATTTTATGTAAATTATACATATTTCAATATATTACTTATTCTTAACCAAACCGCTAAGCTAACCTCATAATTAAAATTTTAAATTTTTTTAAATTACAATTTAAAGTTATGTTACACTACATTCTAAGACGACTGCATTACACATACATTTTTAAATACATTCCCAAGTCAAATCTATTTTTAAATTGTTGAATATGGCTTCACTAACCTCATTTAAAAAAGTGAAAAAGAAACGTGACAATGCAAAATAGTTAAATGGTTTGCAAGGAATTTAAACTGCTTAGTCGGCTTACAGCAGAATTATACGTTATGTATAAATGTACACTAGTTTTCGTATACTAATTACATTTCGGTTACAGGCAGCAATTTAAAAAAAGAAAAGAAAAGAAAAAACTCGTTTCCAAGTCTGCGCTGCTTCTGCTAATCCTTGCTAACACAACAGCACCCGAGCTAGCCAATTAAGGCCACAGCTCAGCGGGAAGATCTGCCCCCACCCCATCGCTGCACCATTATCTAGCCGAAATGTAGCCACTCTTGTCATCATGCAAAACGAGCTGCGAACAGTATCAGCACCATCCATTCCAAGTTCTCATTAGCATGAACATGCGTTCCACTTTCACTTCACCGAGAGGAGCCCATCCGATTCTTAGATGAGTCCGACCGCCCTCGAGTCTTTGTCATTTAACGGTGAACGTGGGTCACTCGGACCTTGCTCTGCCCCCTAGGTGTGGTTTGCCTTGCGCTGATGGAAATGGAGCCCGAGCTGCGTGGCGCCCATCTGCCGAGTCGTGACTTCTTCCAGCCCATAGATCCTCCCCAGGGGAACTGCGCGGGGAGGTGGGGCGGGGGCTGCGCGCACGTGGGCTGCAGGCGGTGGCGGAGCGCGCGGCGGGGGGCCCGGGAGCGACCGGTGGGGGCGGGGCCGGGAGAGCACGCGCAGGGGAGGGGGCCGCAGGGACCGGGAGCGCCGCGCCTGGGGGACCACTGGCTGCCTGCAGACTCCAAGGGCCAATGGCAAGGCAGGGTGCTTCTTGCTCTTTAAAATCCCTTAAACCCCAGGAAATGCTCCAACTGAATGTACTGGGGAGCTCTTCCATCGGACCTATAGGGGAAAATAAATGCTACTGACGCGTCACAGCAAGAACTATGACATAGCGAAATCTGTCCTGTCACCTCGTTATCGCGTGTCCAAAGAAAGTAAGATGTCTAGCATGGACTGTCAGGTGGTCAAAGACCTTACCCAGTCCCCTGCCCTGCCCCAAGGCAGGAATCAAAATCTGCCTTTTCTTTTTCTAAAGATGAAAGGAGAAGGGCAGCGCTGGGGAGGAAATCTGTTTCTGAATTTGAGAGAGTTCATCCTAGTGTCCCTCGTGGGAGGAACGGCCCCACATTCCATAGTGGTTTGCCTCCCCCTCCCCTTTTTTGTTTTTTGGTTTTTGTAGTTCAGGCTGGACCCTGAACTCACTATGTAGTCCAGTCTGGCCTCGAACTTGCGGTGATCCCCTTGCTTCAGCCTCCCGAGTACTGGGATTACCGGCCTGCGACCCTGCGCCCATCCCCCTGGCCGTTTTAACATCTCTCATATGCTTAGTTCCTTTATTCAAATGTTGCATTTGTTACAGGAACTGCATGTTATAGGAACTACAAATATAAAATAAAATATCCCTCCCCCATCACGGTCATTCCTTCCTACCTACGGAGAGATAGCGCCTGGATTGCAGTGGCTCTGTCGCCTGGTAAAGCAGAATTTTCAATGGACAGTGAATGTGAGGGACAAAAGCCATCACAGGTAAAGTTTGTGGGATCTGCCTCTGCCTTCATCATCATATTTTGTGTCCTTCCTCTGTATTTCTCGAAAGATGAGAGGCTGAAAATGCAAACTCCTCCATCAAACTTTCCCCTCCATAGAAACAGGAGTTTGGGGTATTCGTTTATCAGTGAGGTTAGTTGAAACATTCCAGTGTTGGCATAGGAAGCTCCAGAATTCCAGTCACTTTCAACACCTTAAGTACCTAATATGTGAACATACCATGCTTTAAAAAACGGCAATGTATAGCAATACTACATCCGAAAATTAAGTGAGTGCATACTGAGCAACAGGATATCTTTCTTTGGGATTTTGAAAATCCTAAAGGTAGAAGGTGGAACTGGAGAGGAGAAGGACAATCCACTGATGGCTTGGGGACTGATGGGCAATACCACTAATCTTTTTTCCTTCCTGGGTTTTTCCTTGAATTTCTGGCCCTCACCATTACCAATCTCAGCATTTTCAGTTTAACTCCCTCAAGGCAAAATGTGGCTTTCTCAAAAGGAATCATGCTATGGTTTCTGGGGGGTGTGGTTTGTTCCCCAAAGGTTCATGTGTTGGAAGTCTGGCCCTCAGGGATGGGGTGTTGAGAACTGGTAGAACCTCTAAGATGCAGGGCCTAGCAAGAGGTGGTTAGGTCCTGGGGCTCCACCTTTAGGGAGGGATTAATGGGACTCATGCTGTCTGTCAGAGTAGGCCAGGTCGGGTAGAGGTGGATGAGTTCCTGCCCCAGCAGGTTGTTATAAAAAGAGTGAGCCTGATACCTCCCCAGCTTCTTGGTTCCTTGCTTCCCAGTCTTCCTGCCTCTGCTTTCCTTTCTGTCTCTGTCTTGTTGTGACTCAGCCAGAGGACCCTCGTTAGGATACTGGAGCCATGCTCAGGAGTTATAAAAAGCATTGTTTCTTTGTGAAGTATTCAGCCTCAGGCATTTTGTTCTAGCTACACAAAGAGGTCTGGTTCAAATGGTTTTAGATAAAGGTTCATTACTGAGTTTGTAGAGTGGTCTTCTGAAAGGCTAGCTCTGGGTGAGCTACTTTACCAGGATTGGATTCTGTTCCTTGCTGTGGGCTCTTGGAACCACCTGCCTAAACTGGATTAGCACCCCCACACACACACCCCAGTTTGGCCATTCAGTATCCAAGCTCTAATAGGAGCCCAGGTTTGGGCTCCAGGCCTTTTTCCCTGGAGTGCTGGGGCTCAGATGTTCTCCCTCTCCTCCTCTCTTTCCTTCAGAGGCCTCCTGAAGAATGCTTACTTGCTCCTTGAGGGCATCTACGGCAGGCTCCCTCTAGTGAAGCCCCTCTGTACCCCACCCTTCACTCCTGCCCACAATAGAATAAGCAATAGCAGCCGGTATCTCTTCACTATAGATATTTAGTATCATGTGAAAATGAAAAGGCCCATTGCTCTTCCAGCAGTTCAGCGCCCCAGACTTCTGAACTCTTGCCTATAGCGCCTTCTACCCTGAAAAGCAGTTCTGGTTGCTATTGCTGAATTTTAAAATATCCCAAAACTTGGTGGTATAAAAGCAAAATCATCTTACTTTGACTGTGATTGCACAGGTAAGAAGTAACATTCCAATAAAAAGTGAGCAAAAGATCAGAACAGATACAGTACTTCAACCAAAGAAAATATAAAAATGGCAAATGAGCACATAAGAAATTCAACAAGCTGGAGATGGTGGTGAGTGACCATAGTCCTAGCACTCTGGGAGGCTGAGGTAGGAAAATGGCTTGTTTGAACCAAGCCTGGGGAACTTTGCAACTATGTCTCAAAATTTTAAATTTTTAAGAAGGGATAGGGATCTAGCCTAGTGTGAAGGGCCTGGGTTCAAACCTTGCCAAAAAAAGTTCAACAATATCAATGAGGTTGTTGCTCTCTCCAGGCCCACCACTGGTTCGCTGGGCATGGAGTGGGGCTTCGGTCTCCTTCTCCTCCCCTCTATGTGCCCTGGTGCTGCAGCTTCCCTTCCCCAGGCCACCATCTGCTCCAGGGTCTATGGAAATAATGGAAGGACCACTCAACCTGGCTCATCATCAGAGCAGACGAGCAGACCAGTTATTAGCTGCAGGGAAATATGAAGAGGTCATTTCTTGTCACAAAACAGCTGCAGGCCCTCTTGTCACTGGAAATGCAGAAGGACAGCCACATGAAATAGCTCCTCCTCATCCAGGAGAAGTGGAAGAGGGCGAAGCGTGAAGAGCTCTGAAGGCCCAGCAGAACATGGACAAGGATCCAGCTGCCCATCTCCCGGCATCTCACAAACTTTTTGTTTTGGAGGATGCTGAGGGCCAGAACCCCCTTCTTTCTCAGAAGTACAGAGAGAGACCTCCCTGAAATTCAGAGGGGTTTTGTTAGAAATCCAGACACACTGCTATATTTACTTCAGCAAAAGAGTGAGCCAACAAACCCATGTAAGCCAAGCCCCAAAAGATGACAAAGCAATTATAGAGGAGCAGTCAACCAAAATTGCAGATTTGAAGAGACATGTGGAATTCGTTGTGACCGAAAATGAAAGATTAAGGAAAGAAAATAAACAACTAAGGGCCTAAAAGGCTAGACTTCTAAGAGGTTCAATAGAAAAGGAGCTGGATGTGGATGCTGATTTTGTAGAAAAAGCAGAGGTATGGAGCTTGCCACCACATTCAGAACATGCTGCAGCCTCTTCAACGTGGCAGAAGTTTGCAGCAAATACCGGGAAAGGCAAGGACATTCCAACACCCAACCTTCCTCCCTTGGATTTTCGGTCCCCAGAACTTCCCCTTATGGAGCTCTCTGAGGACGTTCTGAAAGGATTTATGGGTAATTAAAATGGAAGGTCAGTAGAGAGGTCAGAAGAGGAAATAATTCAGAAATACAGTTAATGCAGAAAAGAAGAAAAGGGAGGAGGGGGGGAACCACACACAAGGGCGGTCCCAGAAGTGTCATCATCTGGCTTCTGTGGGAGAGAGGTATGGCTGGACATGGGAACAGTCACTGTGAAGCACACCATGGATCTGATTCACTGGCACAGCTAATGATTCCGACTTGGCACACACAGCTTGGAGGTTGGCTTTCTCCTGATACAAGCCAAATGGCTACCTGGAATAATATTTTCAAGCAACAATTATTTTTTGTATCTTCAGGGTTTAAATGTATAAAAGTATTTTATGTATAATTAATCTATAATGCCATAAATGATAATGCAAAGCCTAAATGATACAGTGGTCTGAGGAGCTGCCTTGTATTTGCAGCCTGCTGTCTATCATGCATTGACTGTATGCATTTTGTTCTGCACATTTTGTTTAAAGAAGGTGTGTAAGATGCACACACTTTTCTAGATGAAAATATATGTGCCACCTTGCACTACTCATAACATAATGATAACCTAAGACTATCAGAAGAAATATTTAAATTTCCCATTTATGAAGAAAGGAACCAAATTATTAGTTATGATTTTTTAAAAAATTACCAGTTTACACAACTAATCAGTGCATTTTAAGTTCTGTTTGTTATATGATGCATCATTTGAAAATACCAAGGAAGTGGCCTTTGTTTTTAATAATGCATGAGTGGAAGTAATGCTAGCTGGCAGTATTTGATTGTAAGAAATCAATAAAGTAATTATGTTTTTTTAAAAAAATCATCAATTGTTAGGGAAATACAAATTAAAACTATAATGAGATAACACTGCATACCTATTAGAATATCTGCTATTTAGAAAGATGATCACACCAAGTGTTGGTGAGGAGGTGGAAAAACTAGAACTTACCCTTCTGGAGATGTAAAGTGGTATAAGTACTTTGGAAACAGTGAGGCGTTTTATTACAAAGCTAAATACACATGTACCATATAACTGTAATTGTCCTGGTAGGTATTCACCCAAGAGAAATGGAAGCATTCACTGTACTAAGACTTATATGTGAATGTCCCCTGCAGTTGTATTTGTGATAACCAAAAGTGGAACTAACTGAAATGTTTGTCAACAGTGCATTAGTGAGCAAATTATATGTCCATATGATGGAAATGTTGCCCAACAGAAGAGAACATGGACTATATTACACATGACATTATAAATACATCTTAATCAGGTGAAATGAAAAAAGCTAGAAAAGCAAAAGTTGCATGTGTATAAAACTCTAGAAAATGCCAATTTTTAAGTAGTGATGAAATACAGATTCATGGTTATCTTGGGATGGGAGAGATGGAAAACAGAAGGGAGACCATGAAGGGAGGGTGATAGATGTTTTCATTATCTTAATTGCAGCAGTGGATTTATGGGTGAATTCATATGTCAAAGTCAATCAAATTCTGCACTTTAATTATAAGAATTTATTGTATGTCAATTATGCTTTATATAACTATGTAATTTATTGTAGAATGCATATATTATATTCTCTCTCTATATATACAATTTTTTTGTAGTACTAAGTATTGAACTCAGAGAATCCTAAGCTACATCCCTAGCCTTTTTTTCATTTTATTTTGAGACAAAGTCTCACTTATTTGCCCAGGCTGACCTTGAACTTTCAATCCTCTACCTCAGCCTTCTGAGTAGCTAGAATTACAGGCCTGTGCCACCACACCTGGCTGCTTTTTATATCTTTTTAGGGAATTGCAGTTCACCTTGTTTTCTTCACAACTGTTTCTATAAAATAGGAATGGATGTTCCTTAATGTTGATAAAATCCACTCAGAATCATCTGCCCCTCGCTGAAGGGTGGAGAATGAAAACTTTGGGTACATTTGTCTCTGCAGAATACATTTCTTAACCATTTATAGGACCACTGAAGCATTTTCAGTTTTATTGTCTCAATTTTATTCTTTTGGTTGTCGCCAGTTTCATCTAAATTTTCAAAACATCAACACAAATTTAATCCTGGTAGTCTTATTCTCTTTTTTCTCTCCCTTTTATACATCGAGTTATGCCTTCTTCTCTTTACTATCACTCATCTTTTTTTTTTTCTTTTTGGTACCAGGGCTCAAACTCAGGACCTTATACTTGTGAGGCAGTCGCAGTGCCACTGAGCTAAATCTCTTTCTACTGTCATTGCTTTAAGGGCTCTGTGTTTTAAATTTTGATATATTTAGCCATGTATTTTTCTATATTATTACTTTTGTCCAAAAATAATTTAATTTTATCTTCTCTATCATTCATTTGCATTCTGTTCCCTTAATCCACACTTTCTCATTTGTTATCCCCTTATTTATCCTCATTTGAGTTTACTCGAGTTCTCTGCCTAGCTTCTTGGGTTGGGTGCTGCACATTAATATCTAGTTTTTCTTTCTTTATAAATACAGTTTGTACAGGTAGTCACAATTTCACATCATGGTCAGTGTGTGTGGTGTGCTTGGTGTTGATCCTGACCTCAGGGCCTTCATTGTTGTCTGGCATGTGCTCAACTTTTGTAACATTTTTCACAAATGCTGAAGGAACTGCATGGCAATGGTGGTGTAGTGCAGAAAAACTAGAGTTCTATGGGCCAAACGTCAATATTTTCTCTCCTTCTTTGTAAATGCAGTGTTCTTGAAATGCAGTCGTGCCCTATCATTTACATATTTTCTAGGGGTACAGAGTTTAATAGTGTTATAGAGACTATGTTGTCTGCAAAACCTAAAATACTTTCTGGTCTAACAGATAAGAGCTTTGGTTCTAGAGACAAATGTGCTATGACATCAGCACTGTCACTAGCTGGTTGTTCAACTTCTCTCTGCCTCAGTTTCTTACTACATTCAGAGTTAACCCTGCCTAGACATGGGAAGCAATCCACAAAAGTTAGCAATTATCTGCTTGGCACAAGGTTCTAAGAATGTGCTTTAGTTCCAGCTCTGACTTTTGTTGTTCAAACACTTTATATAACTTTATTAAATATCTGTCTAATTGCTCTGTTCATTCATCAAAGAAACTTGTTGACATCTGCCACTATAAGGATGCATTTGGGCTTCATGTGGCAGAAGTGTTGTCAGATCACAGTTTTAGAATTATATCTTTCTGGTAAATGACTCCTGTGTGACCAAGCATTGGTTCTTGTGATGGTTTGGATAAGGGTCCCCAAATGTCCATGTGTTAAAAGTTCAGCCCCTGGATGGCGCAGTTGGGAGCTGGTAGAAACTAACAGGTGCGGCTTGGTGGGGAGTGTTTGAGTCAATGGGAACAAGCCCTTGGCGCCGGGGGGGCAATATTAGAACCCTGGCCCCTTTGCTTTTTCTCTCTTTCGCACCCAGCCATGATCAGGCCTCCTCTGCCATGCATGCTCACCATGATGTACGACTTACGCTACCACAGGCCCGGAGTAACGGGGCCAAATGACCGTGGATTGAAATCTTCGAAACTGTGAGCCAGAATAAACATTTTCTCCTTTTGAGCATCCCAGATAATTTGTCATAGTAATGAAAAACTAACACTCTTGTTGATCCTTAAAGATTTTTTTCCACACAGTGCCTACTTTATCTGAAATGTATACAGTTATCTTTCTTTTGTTTACATGTAGAAAAAGTTGTATTTCATATCACTGTCCATGTATGGTATATGTCCACATATTGTGCATATGGTATATCATGGAATTTACTCTTGTTTATTGTGTTTGCATGTGGCTATCATGAACATGGAAACTGATTAGGTTTTTTTCTTATTCCAGATGAAAATTTCTGTCTTTTATAGATAATTTAATCCATATTTAGTTATTGTGAATATATATAATTTATTTGATGTGGTTTCCTGTTTACCCTACTTTCTAGTACATTGATAACATTTTCTTTAAATCCTTTTTATTTGTTTGAAAGTTATATTCTACTTTTGTTAAGACTGAAGCAGAAGAGAGACAGATTTTTACAAATAAGTAACATATCAAGGGAATAATTCAATCATGAATGCATGTGTCCCATCCCCCAACCTCTTTCCCCTGCGAGCACTAACTATCCGCAATTCCCTGAGGTTCTTCCCAAGGACATACTATACACCGGGGAGCAGTTCTTTCCTGTGTTAATTTTAAAATCTACCATTCCAGTTTCTCTCTTTTATTACATTTCTCTTCTTCTCTACTCCTTCCATTCTTCTACCTTTTTTAGCAGGAGGAAACTTTCAGTAGAGAATAGAGGGAGGGAGAAGAGAAAAGTTATCTGATAAACTTGAAACCAAATGCTGGCAATGATGCAGAGAAACCAAGTGCCTCGAATGTTGCTGGTGGGAATATGAAATGAAATGGCTACTTTACAAAACACTCTGGCAGGTTCTTACAACACTAAACCTGCAATTACATGTAACCCATAACTTGTACTCTTGAGCATGTATACCAGAGAAACAAAAGCTTATATTCACACAAAAACTTACATATGTCCCCCCAAAGTGTCATGGTGGCTGAATCTACAGTGTGTGATTGATTCATGGTAAGACTAAGCCTGAGGTCACTAGGATTAAGGGCGTGAGTACTACCCACCCTAAGTAGTCTGAATAAGATAAAAGGGGCAGAAAGGCTGTTAAGGCTCTTTTGTTGCTTTTGCTGCCTCTGCTCCTATGAACTGTTGCCCCTCTGCTGCCCTGCCTTGGAGCCAGGTGATTATGGACTGGAACCTCTATGAACTGTAAGCCAAATACACCTTTCCTTCTTTAACTTTGTGTGTTGGGTATTTTGTCTCAGCAACAAGAGAAAAGTAATTAAGACAGAATATTTGTAGCAACTTTATTAGTAATAGCCAAAATCTGGAAAGACCCCAGGTGTCCATAAATGTGTGAATAAACTGTGGCACATATGGTAGGTATGTCATGGAACAGTACTCCACAATTTTTTAATGAATAATTGGTACAAACAACTACTTAGATGAATCTCCTGAGAATTGTGCTAAATGAAAAAGCCAATCCCAAAAGATTACCTACCAGATGATTCCATTTATATAACATGCCCAAAATGACAGAGCTATAGGAATGGAGACCAGACTGGTGCCCACCTGGCACTAAAGACACTGAATGGAGAGGGGCAGATGTGACACAACATCATGAAGGGTCTTTCCAGTGATGGAACTGTTCGGTATCTTTACTGCAACAGTGGATTCACGAGCCTACACATGTGATGAAATTGCATAGAACTACACACGTGCCCACAAACATGCACAAATGACTACATGTAACTGAGGAAATCGGCCTAAGATCACTGGACTGTATCAATGTCAATATCCCAGCTGTGATACTTGTTTTGCCAAGATATTACAACTGGGAAAACTGGGTAGAAAATGCACAGGTTCTATTTAAACTATTTCTGACAACTGTATAAATTAACAATGATCTCAAAATTTTAAAAGTTTAATAATAATACACTCCATGTTTGTAGCAGCATTATTCACAATAGCTAAAAGGGGGAGGCAACCTACGTCTATCAACAAATGGACAAAATGGGAAATATATGTACAATGGAATATTATTCAGCCTTTAAAAGGAAAGAAATGATGACATCTACTAAAACATGGATGAATCTTGAGGACATTAAGTTCTGTGCTCGTTATGTTGGAGAGAAACAGTCCCTTGCACGTTGCTGGTGAGGATATGAAACAGGATGGCTACTTTAGAAATAAACCTGTTACAAAAGTCAAACACTATATGATTCTCTGTGTATTTTACCACAATTTTTAAATTTATTAATTTAATAATAACAAACAAGAAAGTTAAGCAAAGAAAAATGAAAGTGATACATTGGCTCCCATTAACAAGAGTCTAGGTCAGGCATGAACACCTCCTGAAATTCCATTGATGCCTTCAGGTCTTGTCCTCCCCAAGTCAAATGTGCTACTCTTCACGTGAGGGCAAAGATGCCAGGGACAACTCCATGCTCCTATTGTTTAAAATTAAGAAAGAAGAATGACACCCTCTCTCTGCTAACGGCCACATGATTTCCCGAAAAGAACCCAGTATGGCCCACTGAGGCTAAGTGTCACACCTGGGAAGGTGGCACATGATTGACATCTCTGCCCAGGATTCCCTGGGATGGACTGGAGATCCGTATCCAGAGGGTATTCTGGCTGGTGTCCACCACAGGGGGTTACAAAATCTGTGACACTGAAATTGTACCTGGACATAAAAAGAGGTGAACTCATGCTCATTCTTAGAAACAATTCTCTAGTGAAAACTAAATTACTAGAATAATATAGCATTAAAATTTTATATTGTGAAGAAAATGAGAATTATGATTAATGGAGATAAAGTGGCTTAGAATTGGGAACAAAAGTTTTCTATGCTTTAACAGCATGTATTTCTGCTGTGTTTGGCAGGAAGTTCCATTTCCAATGAGTGTCTCCCATAGTCATTCCACAAGGCCTTCTTGAAAGAGTGATCCCTGGGCAGGAGGGTGTCAAGTACATACAAGGTGACACCATTTTTAACCTCCAAGTGCATTTGAATCCAAGTGCATTTATCTCTAAGTGCAACTGAAAGTGCTTACTTTTGCAAAGACCATGTCTTAGGGACAATGCCAAGCAGCATTTTCAGGACTTCTGTATTGAGTGAGATATAAAAGAAGGATGAGGGACAAAGGCTGTGGTTGTGGTTCCTGCTGAGTCCATGCAAAGGACTCACAGTCTTTCCCTGTGGACAACCTTCCTCAGCAGGCCTTCCTACATCCTGGCTTACCTGTAGAGAGCAGTAGATGCTCAGCAGAGGGAAAGCTGATGTGACCAAGGTGACAATGGTGAGACCAGGAGCAGGTTCACAGTCTGTCCCAGGGCATGGCCCATGATGCAGTAGGTGATCCTCCCAGGTGCACTGTTGGTGCAGCGTAGAGCCAATTGTGCCACCCAAGAACTCCATGACTGCCCAATAGCCTGGATGCACACCAGCCAGGGTGGATGCCTCTGAACATAGAGAGTCAAGGTGGATGACATGGTTAACTCTGACATGGTTAACTCTCTGTGTGCACAAAGCTCCCATGTGCCAACCAGGGTCACTGCCAGGACCCTGACCAGCTGTTCAGTTTTTCTTCTGAGTATGGCCCACAACCTGAGTCTTCTATGACTCAGCCTGAGTCACTGCCTTTGTCTAGAAGTCTTCTCCTACCACCAAGCAGCCATGTCACTTTTCAACACTACTCCCGTGGTGTTCTGCACACACATCAACTATGCACCTGTCACACTGGTGTGCAATAGCCTGTTCCCTGGTTGAGTGGATATGCACAGAAGCCAGGGTAATTCCAGACCAAAGGTGAGTTGTACATGTTTTGGGATGCTGGAGATGGAACTCTGGGCCTTGTGCATGCTGGGCAAGTGTTCTGCCACTGAACTACACCCCCAGCCCACCAAACACTTCAAAATTCAATTTTATTGTCCATTAGTGAGAGTGCTGCAGAAAAGTAGATCAATAGCATGTGTATGTATATGTGTACATGCATAGAGAGAGAAACGAGACAGACAGAGAGAGGATTTAGCTTAAAGAATCAACTGATGTGATTGTAGGGCACAGGGCAGGGTGGACTATGCTGCAGCTCCAGTCCAAAGGCATATTCCCTCCTCCTGGGAGGAAGTAAGTCTTTTTCCAAGGCCTTCACCTTGGAAAAGGTGATGAGGCTCACTCAGTTTACTCAAAGTCTACTAATTTAAATGTTAATCCATGAAAAAATACCTTCGCAGTAACAGCTAGACTGATGTTTGGTCCCATAACTGAAAAATCACAGTCTAGTCAAGGTGACATAATTAACCACATTTATTTTATACTCCTTGCCGAACACCTAGAAATATTCAAGAAAGGAGGAAGAGAGGGAATAAAGAAAAAAGAATTTAGCTGGTTCTGAAAATGTTTTGATAATTCACAAAAATGATTACAATTTAAAATGCAGTTTTTCTAATGCCTACTTTGAACAGCAACCGCTTTGATTATATAAATTCTGATGCAGTCACTTATAAATAGTTTCATTAAGTTATGAAATTTACTCATATGAAGCAGTACTAAAGAACAAAACACACACACCATCATGTGAAGAGCATCAGATAAAGTCCAGATTCTCCAGGAAGCATTCAGGGCCCTCCACTTGGTGGGCCCTCAGAAGCAAGGCAAAGAAGGCCAAGAGGGATCTGGGGAAAACTTTAATCCACTCTTAATGCACCTGCTTTTATTTGTCTCCTATTCCATCCAGCCAGAAAGCTTTCTGGAAATTAAAGTGAAGAATACAAAAATGCTAAATTGAATGCTAAATCCCAAGATGTAAAAATCTAAATACATAAAATCATCTCTACAAACCCATAGTCTTCCTGTTCTACCTACTCAAAAAACAGATAAAATTGTCAAGGGAACTCCATGTTTGGAGGTGCAAAATGCCCCCAAAATAAGTAACATTGTAGTGGGAGAAAGCAGTTTTCATAGCCTTAATGGAGGCTTTTAACATAAGCACGTTAAACTTCCATCGTTTTATACCATTTTGGTTCAGTACTAATCTTTAATAACACACACGTGCTCGTAGACCTACGTGATTTACCAAGCTATGTCACTGAATAGTAGCTAAAGAAAACATGTCATCAAGGAAGCACAAGCTTGATGGTTTAAAAGTAAAATTAAATCTACTACCTCCCACTCAGCAGCTGAACGGGAACATGAGTGAATGGGCATGGCTTTGCAGAGGGCTGTGAACTGCATCTGGTAGCTCTGCTGTCCTGCACCAGTGGTCAGATGTGCCACAGTTATGGAAGGCAACCAGTGCATGACTGTGATGGTCTGAATGTATCCCCAAAATTCACGTGTTGGAAGCTTATTCCTTAATACAGTGGTGAGGGTGGGGCCAAATGAGAGATTATTAGGTCATGAGAGCTCAGCCTTCATGGATGGATTAAGGTCATTAGATGGGAGGGTCATTTACAAAAGGAAATTCAGCCCTTTTTGCATTTGCACTTCCTCTCTCTCCACCTTCCCTCCATCCATCTCTGCCTGGAATGTGCGCTTGCCCTTCCCCAGCCCACCCCCACCATGGGATGACCTAGCAAGGAGGCCCTTGTCAGGTGTGGATTCCTCCACCTTGGACTTCCCAGCACCCAGAACTGTAAGAAATAATCTCTCTTCTTTATAAATTACTCGTTCATAAGTACCCTGTTATAGCAGCATGTAGCAGATTAAGATAATAATCAATTAAAATGTGTAGCTGGTGTTAAAGAAAAAATTACTCATGACACTTGTTAAACTATGGTCTATTTGTCAGTTTTCCATTGTTGCAACAAAATATCTGAGGCTAGGACCTGTGTAAATAAAAGAGATTTCTCAGACATAGTGATGCATGCCTGTAATTGTGACTACTCAGGAGGCAGAGGCCGGAGGATTGGGAGTTTGAGATCAGCCTTGGGAGTATAGGCAACAACTGACTCAAAAAAATAGTTCATTTAATTCACAGTTTGGGAAAGTGAAAGTCCAAACAGCACACAACTGGCTTTTGCAAAGATTCCCTGACTTTGTGACATTATGGTAGATAACACGGCATCAGCAGTGTGAACGAGAGGGGGAGAGGTTACATTGTGAAGCAGGAAGCCAGAGAGACTGAGAAAGAATCAGTCTTGCTCTTTAAAAAAAAAAAAAAAAGCCTTTCAAAAAAACTAACCAATATTGCCCTGGAGCCACATTAACCCCTTCTGAGGACAGTGCCCCCATAACCTAATTACTTTCCACAGGGCCCTAGCTCTTTAAGATCCCTAACTCTTCACACTGGGGACCCAATTTCCAGCACATGAGCCTTGAGGGATGTCCTTCCCCATATCCAAATCACAGCACCTAGTAGAGTCATTTATTCTGGGGGCACCATTGTGCAAGGTGCAGGGACTCCTGCAAAGGAGTTTTGCTATAAGGAAAAGAGATTGGACTTAATGTTATAACTTCAAATACAAAAAGGAAATATGAAAGCTTATAGCCAAGGAGCTGGGTAGGGGTCAGTGAATGAAAAATTCCTAAGAGGAAACATCAGGGTGAGGGGATTCTGGTGAAACCCACCTTGCAGGATTCTTGCTGAAGGCAGCCTGGATGACCAGACATAACCGGGAATTGTAGGGGCGGAGACACCCAATCAGATACTGAAGATGACCAGATATTGAGTATTGGGGAGTCCAGCTCAACCAACTCAACTAACTTGATGGGATTCTTGCTAAAACTGGGCAATGTTAAAAGCAAGAGGTCCAGAAGTAAGGCCAAGTTGGAAAAAGGCTACAGGAGAACCCTGGGTAGTGTTTGGTTAAGGAAAAAGTCTTTGACGCTAGGAAAAATATCCCAAGAAAGGGGCATTTTCTTTCCCCAGTTTTAATTTTCTGACTTTCCTGGTTTTGAGTAAATGGAACATTTCTTGCCCTTTGTCCTCTAAGATGGGCCTGCCCCCCTACAGTCCCCACAGAGTAGCAGGAACAATTGTTAAGTTCTCCTTGCTAATCAACTGGACTTTCTGCAGAGCAATTTGACTGCAAACTTGTGCCTTTGGACAGAGTTCCCAGTCTCCACTGTGAATTTCAAATTCTGGCCCATTTTTCAAATCAGTGATTGCTTCTGTGTCCACAGCTTGAAGGACTTCACCAGCAGTGTCCAAGGGCTCTAAGGAAGGACTTTCTCTAGATCGTACCTGAACCCCAGAATTTCCACACATACCATAGTGTCTATATGCTAATACACCTGAAAGCTTCACTCAGCACAGAATTTAAAACATATTGAATCAGTTCTTTGTGATGCAGCGACAAAAAGTTTGGAAACAATTTGGTTTTGACAGGTATAATCAGGGGAAAAAATCTAGCTTGAATTTTCACTCTCTGTTACTATTTACCTCCTTTAAATGTTGTTTTAAATTTTTCTCATTTGCATGCTACTTTACACCGTTCATGCCATGTATTACATTCTTCATTCTTCTCCTAGATTAGACCTTTTCTGAATTTGCTTCCTGCTTTTATTTATTTATTTATTTATTTTTGCTTCCTGTTTTTAGATTAAAAGAGGAAAAGAATAATGTTCCTAACTAAAAGTCTGAATCCCATAGCAGCAGAAATGTTTTCCCAAGATGGAAAATATTGTAGGCAAAGAGACATGTTCTGAGTTGAATCTCTCCCTGAATTACCTTGGGAGAGGATTATAGTGGAGAATGGGCTGTTGGTGCTCTGTGGTCTCTGGTCTTTGAAGCAGAACTCCCCACTGCCCAGGCCAAGATCAGGTCCACCTCTAAGAAGACACCCTCCTTATACCACACCCTGTGCTTCCTTGGAAATGAACCCACCTACCCAAGGGAAACACCTCCAACCTCAGTTGCACATTCGCAGAAGGCTGAAGATTTGGTGGAACAAAATATAGGCACACTTGCCTGCAGGCCAATTTCAACATTCCACCTGTGACTAGTGGCACTTCTTTCCTCACATTTGAACACATGCTCAACTGGCTTAAGCCTTGGGTGACTTGCTGGTGTCATTTGTCCAGGATCAGTTTAAAAACTGAATGTCAGAGCCAGATATGGTGACCCATACCTGTAAGCATGAGAATTGATGTGAGTTTGGGGCCAACCTGAGCTACATAGTGAGTTCAAGTCTAGCCTGAACTACATAGCGAGACCTTGTCTCAAAAAACAAAACAATACAATTGAAACTCACACGTGTCAAGCACCCTCTCAATTCCAGGCAATTGGGACAACTGGTTCTCAGTTTAAGCCCAGTGCATGTTGTGACTTGTATCTAGATGTCCCTGTAAAGCCTCACGTGCTCATAGATGGGGCTTTTCAGAGCTAGCTGGATCTAAGGTGTGTGATATTGAGATTAAGGATGTGTGGTACTAAACTAGTCCACTGATTGATTTAGCATAGTTCTGTGTGTGGATAATGGGAAGGCCCACCTTTGGTGTGGATGGCAACACTCAAAAAGGCTTGCAGCCTGTACTGAATAAAAGGGAAAGGGAGGTTTGCTGCTTGCTTTCTTACTGCCCCCTCCCTGCCCACCATGAACTGTTTTCCCTCTACAATGCCTCTCTGCCATCCCTCCATGCCAGCCAACTATGGACTGAAATCTCCACAAACTGTGAGCCAAAATAAACCTTTCTTTCTTTAACTTGTGGGTGCTGGGTATTTTGTCCAAGCAATGACAAAAGTAACTAAAACAGTGGGTGTGTGACTAAAGCCAACAATTTGAGAACCTAACAAAGCACAAAGTTAAAAGTTTGCTGTTCAAAGATAAGGTAATGTTGACAGCCAGGCTAACAGCTGAAAAGTGGCCTGGCGGGGGCAGAGGGCTTTAGTGGGTATTTGAGTTTTAGTTCTTCACCTGCTTCTGGTTACTTGAGAGATTCACTTTGTACATTCTGTGAGCTGTTCATATGTGATACAGCACTGTGTATTTATATTATACAACAATATAAATATAGACTGTATATTATATACAGACTATCAAGTTGAAGGGAGAAATGAAGGCTAGGCCTGAACATTTGGAAATGGCCAGCATGGCTGCAATATTTAAAGCCATAAGACCAAGTCACGATTGTGGACAAAAAAGGGAAAAAACAAAAAACCATACCCTGAATTTAGGACACTGTAATAGCTGGGCTGTGGGGAAAGAAGGAAGGGCTGCAAAGAGGAGAATGAGGAGGAGGTGAGAGGTGTCTCCTCTTCCATGATTCTGCTGGTCTTTTGCTTTGAAGATAATGATGATAAGTAGGTAGGTATGTAAGTAGATAAATAGGTGGCAGATATAGAGAGATAAATAATATTTAAATGATAGATAAACGATAGAGATGAGAGAGAATAAATTTATAGCCTAATATTTCAGTCAGTTCACTGACTAAAAAAATACCTACTGTGTGTCTCATGTGAGTCTAACACCATGCTGACTCCAGAAATCCAAGGAAAAGTGAAGCAGATCCTGGTCTTTGGAGGTGTTTAGTCTGGTGGGCACTATCCTAGTCCAGCACATATCTTGCATCTCCAACGGCACCACTGAGTTTAATAATTATAAAGACATCTAGACTACCAAAATGGGGCTTGGGGACAAGTATTTTTAGGGTTGCATTCAACAATAATCCCCATTTCCAATGACTGCTTCCAGTATCTAGATGTAGTAGTATTCTGACATAGAGTTCTATATTGTAAGAATATGGATATACCTACCAATGGATATACTAAACTGTTTCCACAGAGTATATTAGCTTGGTACAGTTAAAGCTTGGTGTTGCAGTTAAGCCACATAATTCCTTGTTCAGCTCCTTGAAACTACAAATATGAAGGGAGGCAATGAGAATTTTAACAATTGGTGTCATTCCACATTTTTCAAATGTTTTACAGAATGTGGTTCAAATAGTACCTGGCTCTGTACTTGGTACCAGGAATAAAATGATGAGCAAAGACTTACAGAATCTGTTTTAGTCAAGGCACTCCAGAGAAAAAGAATGACAAAATATATATTTATACAAGAGGGGATATATTAGATTAGCTCACACAATCACTATCTTAGTCACTTTCCCATCAGTGGGACAAATTATCCCCAATACTCACAATTTAAAAGAAGAGAGCTTTATTTCACTCATAGTTTCCAGAGGGTTCTGTCCATGGTTGGCTGGCTCCAAGGTAGAAAAATCATGATGGAAAGGCATGGCAGAGGAAAGCTGCTTATCCCATGATACCCAGGAAACAGAAAAAAGAGAGGAACCCAGCACAAGAACATGCCCTTCCAGCTCACCCTCCCCAGTGAGCCACCTCCAACCAAACCCCACCTCCTCCACTTCAGTAGCACATTCTGCTACTGAACTCAACAATGGATGAATCCACTGATGAGTATGGTGCCCCCATGATCCAACCATCCTGAAAACACATGAGACCTTGAAAATTACAGAGGCTGAAAAGTCCTGCCACGGATGTGTGCAAGATGGAGAGCCGGGGAAGCCAACAACAGCTCAGCCCAAGAAGTGAGATGCCTCAAAATGAGGGAAGTTCACTGACAACCAGAGGCTGAAGTCTGAAACTGAAGGCCTGAGAACCCCTCAAGGTTAACAGAGTCCAGAGGCAGCAGAACCTGGAGTCTAATGTCCAAGAACAGCAGCAACAGAAAATGTGTCCACTCTGAGAGAGACACAGGCAGAGCAGAGACTGAGACAAAGAAACTACCCCTTCCTCCTTTCTGTTCCATCTGGGCCCCCAGGTGACTGGATGGTGCCTGCCCACATTGACCGTGGGTCTTCCCCACTCGGTTTGCTGACCCATACACCAATATTCTCTGGAAACACCTTCACAGACACACCTAGAAGTCATACCTTACCAATTCTCCAGTCATCCTCAAGCCAGACAAGTTGACATACAAAATGAACCATCACACATTCCCTCTCTGAAATTTTGTTAACAGCAGGAGCCTACCTCATCTGGAGGGGCTGGGCCAGCTCCCTGAGGAAGTGATATGGGTGTCGAGACACAGAATCTGTGAAGGCGGGGAGCAGGGTTTCTTAAAGAAGCAGCATGGGAAAAACTTCTGTGGCAGGAGGAACTGGAGCACAGGGATGACGAAATAAGGCCTGTGTGGCTGATCAGCACACAGGAAAGAAAAGACAAACCAAGGGGTCTCAGAGAGGTCAGCAGGACCAGCCATGAAAAGCTGAAACACTGAAGGGTTTAAACCTTGATGCCAAATGGAAGTCTCTGAAGGCTTTTCAGAAAGAAGTGACATGGTCACTGTGCACTGTAAGGAGACAGATCCAAGATGGACAGGAAAGGGTCCAAGAAGTCTGGCAAGAGGCAAGTGGCCAGCCCAGTGGTTCACGGTGCCCTGGACCAGGTCCTGGACCTAGAGAAGGGGTAGGCTCAGAGGAAAATGGGGTGAACTTGCAGTGACACTTGGACTTCTGGCTTGCCTTCTAGGATGATGGCCACAGTCTGTGTGGTTGGTGGGGGGGTCAGGGAGGAGGGACATACCTTTGATCTGGGATATGTGAATCCCCTTGCAGCACTGCAGGAAGGCAGAGGTTCTAATTGGCTACCCAAGAAGCCAGGATGTCGACAGAGTCCTTCAAATCCAGGAGATTTCTTTCCAAGTGAAACCATTATGACAAGTTCATCTCGTTCACCCATCTTGACCCCAAATATAACTCCTTGAACTATAAGCTAATTGCTTCTTACCCCATTTTCCTACTCATACTCCATAGTCATACTGTTTCCCATTCCTAGTGGGTGTCTGAGATGGTGGAAAAACAAAGTATATGCTAAGCAGGTGTAGGGATCCACCTTGACCTACAGCTATCTTGAGTTGTAAAGGCCATAATTGCTCCTGAGAAACTCTGATAGGTTTTTCCTGCAGTTTTCCAGCTTACTGTAAATAAGCAAAGTCATTCGAGTGGTATGTGGAGCTTTTGTACTGGAACCTGTCAATGTCAACAGGAATGTGCTGATACCTTTGCTATCAGATCCCTGGTACTTGGCACTAGGTACGTTACAGCATGCATGAAGTCTTTTGTGTCCTGACCACTTTATAAGTCCCCTCCCTCTGATCTAAACTGCAGGGATATACCTGTCTTGCTACTGCCCAAGACATACTTCTGTCAGAAAGTCCTAAATAAATTGTACTCTGTGCAAGTCTGGGTTAGTGTGCCTCTCGGGTCTCGCAGTACCTCATAACTAATCCTTGGTTTGTCCAGAACACCAGGAATCTGAGTTTCACCATTGGAACTGTAATATTAGTTGTATTCTTCTACAGGAGCTTGTTACATACACGATTTCCACTTAGGCTCCTCTGCAAATGGCAAGCAAACTTGAGCCAGTTTCCACTCCCTCCAGGCAGAAGTTGATTTTTCTCACCCAGAAACCAAGCCCAGAAGATTGAGCAGCACCCACATCCCAGAAATCAAAAGGGAAAAAAATGAATGAAGATGACAGCCAAGGATGCAGATTGCTGTGGCTTAAGGAAGGGCCAAGAAGTAAATAACCTGACCCACATTGTGACATTAGTTACATGACTATGTGAGGCTGCAAAAGAAATTGGAAAATATAGTCCTCATTCTGACTAGCCATGTATCCAAGGGCAATCAATCCTCCAACTGCCAAAAAAGGAGGAGGGCTAAAGAAAAAAAGACAACACAAACTTGCGTAATTTCAAAGTACATGGGGGGCCGAGAGGTCAGTGCCTCAGAGTGGGCAACGTCAAAGATATTCTGAGCTAGCCACTATTTATTGGGTACATACAATAATTGGAGGGAGTGTTCGGTGACTCAAAGCTCAAAGGGAGGTAGTCATCTTATGTTGATGAGGATCTTAGGTTGATGAGCATCTTCTGTTGATGAGGGCAGTAAGCAGAGCATTCTTACAATAGTAGGTGGAACAAGATAGTAGACTAATAAAGAATTTGTCCTTTCCCCATTTGAAACCTTTCTCTTTTTTATTACTACTCTGTTCTAGAAGAACCAGGATGCCTTCAGCTGAAGTACTCTTGTCCTAGGGCATCAGTGTAACAGGACCATTGAAGTCTCAACTTGTGACCAAAGGCAAAATGGAGTTGTATTTCTGCATGCCACAGCTGGCTTGGGGAAATGGTGACATTGGGTCTTAGACAGCTATAGTCCTACTTGAATTATGAAGTGATTTTTACCCCAAATTTATGTAGAATGACTCTCCACAGCCATGTGCCTAGCTAAAATTATATTTATTACCCTGGGGAGAATAGATTTTGAGTGATAACAGGCCACTGACTTTAAGTCTCATCTCACAATTTTTGAACTTTAAAACATTCTACACAAATCACATAAATTCTGGTGATGATTTATATTGCCTTCATTGATTCATTTCAACATTTTCAAAATGTTTCAATAGTTTATAATCATCCACACTGAATTCTAAATAAGTTCCTGCACTTCTTCTTGTTCTATCCAAGATTCTCGAAGTTTAAAAATATTAGAGACTAAAATAAAAGATATTGCAAACTAAATGTTAGAGCTGAATTTGCTAATTTTATGAGATATATATCAATTAAGAATGTTTAACACAACAATTAATACACCACCATACTGTTGGCAATAATAAATTGTAATTCTTAGTGACAGGACTTTCTGAAATGTGTTTATTTTAGCTTCAGCTCCGCTCCAAATTTCTACACCAATCAGACCCTCTCCTCTCAATAGCTCATTTGCTAACTGAAATTTTGTTTTAAGAAACCATGGTAACACATGTTTTGCCATAACATAGAGTGGAGGAATTAATTCCAGGTTCTTTGGGCAAAATGGACCCTTCTGCAAAACATTGCAAAAATATTGGAAGAGCTATTTATAAGAAAATCATACAGATATTGTATGGCTGATGGACTACCACCGAACAGTATGTAGCATACCTCTATATAATCCATAGTCTGAACCTCCAGGAAAGTGAGTTGAGTTCATGCCATTCTTCAGTCTGTGGGATATAATTAGTATCAGTCTGTGAAACTGTTCCCCTTGTTTTGTGTTGCCGTTCCCATCAAAGCTAGCTGCCTCTCTGTTTCCTCCTCCCTCCCCTCGTCAGGCACCTCCTGCAGGGGTATGTCTTAGGCTTAGATGTGCTTGCTCCTGTTGCAGTGGTGCTATATGTGTTACATGTGGAAACCATGTGTGTGTGCGTGTTCATTCATATAAATGGTCCTGTGCTTTCTCCCTCTGGTTTTCCCCTTTGAACACCATGGTATTTTATCGCTCCCCTTGTATTTCAGATCATGCCACCTCCCTGTTTTAATTATCCATCCTCTCCAAGGTCAGCACACTGGCTGTCCTAGCTCCCTGCCTCACCTCAGTGCCATGAGCAGTGTTGTCCATGTTCCTTTCTCAGCCAGCTCTGGGAGTCCTCTGGGACACACAGCCCACAGTGCGACTCAGAGCCAAAGCTGACTGCACTCTTCGGTTCCCTCAGTCTTACTGGGCAGAGTCCCCATGGTTGAGTTGTCTCCCACTAGGGTAATGGGAGGAGGCATTCATGAAGAGATTATGCAAAAATCATGGCCCAGAGAACCACATGGGGCCTGTGTGATACATTGGGGCTAGCAGGAGTGCTGCTGTTACCACCCCTGCTGCTGTAGAAGGGGAGAGGTCTTACAGAGCTCTGCCCTGACAGGAGCAAGGGCCAGCCCTCAGCAGAAGGGCCCCACTAGCCTGTGGCAACCTGAGCCCTACCCTGCCTCCACGCCCAGTGCTTCCCCAGCACAAACCCACTGGAGGGTGGCTGAGTAGGAATCGGTGGAGGGGGGGGTGCGGGGAAGGTGTGGGCTGAGCCATGTTCCGTGTTCTAAGCAGCAGTAAATCCCAGCAGCATTAAGTCAACTCACCGAAATCTTAACACACTCACGCATGCACACACACACACTCTCACACACAAAATCAAGTGGCCTCCCAGGAGCTGCTGCTGCCAAAATCAAACTTATATGTAGGTTTTCACAGCCAGTAGGATGCTTTCCTGTTGACAGATCCTGGAAAAATCTTTGAACAGTGTGCAATGATGCTTATCCGTGAAGTGTTAGCTGTTGTGTTCTAGTTTTTGGCCAACAGGCTGCTCTGGGTATTGGGCACCAGGTGATCTGTACAGCTCTTCATTGGTAAGGTGCTAAATTCCAGAAATAAGAAATACATATTTCTCAGATGTTGACTGTGTATTTGACTTTTATAGAAAATAATAATGATGATAATACTGAGGTCCCTCTCCAATTATTTAAATCAGAATCTCTGGGGCTCAGGCCTGGCACTGCTGTCTATGTGTGAGCACGTGTGTGGTTAAGTGGTTGTGTTACGTACTTGTTAGTATGCATGTGCACATACATGTGGGCATGCATGTGTGTGTATACACTTCTGTCTGTGTGTGTACAAGTATACATATCCATTTGTGTGTTTATTCTTAAATATTAAAGGAGCAGGGTGTTGTGGCACATGCCTGTAATGTCAGCACTTGGGAGGCTGAGGCAGGAGGATCACTGTGAGTTCAAGGCCAACCTGGCATGCAAGTGAGAACCTTCTCAAAAAATAAATAAATAAACAAATAAATCTCAAAGAAAAAAGTGTTATTTCTAGACACACTCAGTGGCTCCAAATTCCTAGCTGAAGCTAACTCAGAAGAATGGGGCCAGAGCAAGGGAGACCACCATGCCAGGTACTGAGTTCCTCTTTCATTCCATTCCCCTTCTGAGATGAGTCACTTACAGGTGAGAGCCATCAACTGGAGAGAAGAGGAGGCACCTACCTGGCTCTGCAAGAAGGTGACTCTGCTACCAAAGCCACCACCCCTATGGAGGAGCCCGGCAGGCTCCATTCGACCATTCAAACAGGTATCCAAAGAGGAAGATAACAGTGCCAGGCCTCTGCACTGTGCAGCTTCTGCCTGCAGAAACGCTGGGCACCTACAGAAGTAGAAGATTGGCTAAACACCTGAAATGAATTCCTTTCAACAGTTTTCATGAGGTTTCTAAAGTAAAATCATTCACTTGATCTTTCTGAACTCACTGCATTGCAGCTACTTGAAAATGATGTTTAAAGAAATACCTTCCTGGGCCCGGGGATTTAGCTCAGTGGTTCTGCCACCTGCTGTGCAAGCGCAAGGACCCGAGTTCAATCCTTGGTACCAAAAAAAAAAAAAAAAAGAAAGAAAGAAAGACCTCCTTGAAAGTCCCAGATCAAGGCTTTTCTCTACCAATAGGGTCAGTGCAAGTTCACCGTGATGGTTTGGATTTGCCTGGTGTGAGTTATCCCATGCAGTTTGAGATCCAGATGTCCAGTGAGTTGCTCGGGCTATACGCTGGCCACATACTTTCTAGGACTTGGTCTTTTTTTTTGCCTGCCAGGCCCTGCTGAGATGCAGGCAGTATAATCACCTTACAATGAAGTAACAGAGGAGGCATGAATTGGATGCCTTGGACAGGGGCCCTACCCCTTGCCAGGGGGTGGGACTAGATTCCAGAAGGTCCAAGAATGCCATGTGCTTCCCTAAATCTCCCTCCCCTACCACCTTGCTCCCTTCTATCAGCTAAATAGCAGCCTGCCAGAGATGCCCACCCCCGAATCCTCAGGACCTGTCTATACATTGCCTGACATCATGTGCAAGCCAGCTTTCTGTCAAAATAACAAATATCTGAGGTAATCAATTTATTTTAGAAAGGCTTATTTTGAGCTCACAGTGTTGGAGGTTTTGCCCAGTTGGCCCTGTTGCCTTTGGTCCATGGTAAGGCAGCATGGTGGGATGTACGGCAAAGCAAAGTGCTCACCTCAAGGCCAGGACAAAAAAGATAAGGGAGGGGGAGGAGCCAAGGCCTCAGTGTCTTCTTCAAAGAGAGAAGACCTTCCCAGGCCCCATCTCTTAAAGTTTCTACCACTTTCCACACACAATAACACAATCATAAATAAATATGACCAAGCAACACAGGAAAAAGTGAACAAAGATATGCAAATTGAGAAGGTAAGTATTGGCTTAGGTTGTCATAACAAAATAGCACACACAGGGAGGGGAAAGCAACAGACACTTCATTCTCACAGTTCTGGAGGTCAGAAATGGGAGGAGACCCAGGTGCCAGCATGGTTGGGTTCTAGTGAGAGCCGCCTCTGGGCTTGCTGGCAGCCACTCTGTCACTGTGTTCACACATGGCCTTCCCTCCCAGGCCAGGGCAGGGGGCAGCCAGAGACACACAGAGAGAAGAGAGAACGCAGTGTCTCTTCCTCTCCCATTACTCCTATTAGAGTGGGGCTCTGCCCTCATGGCCTCATTGACCTTTACTTGTAAGGCTCCACCTCCACTGAGGGCTGGGCCTCAACATGCTTATTTTAGGGAAACACAGTTCCACCCACTGTAAATCCATACCATCTTCCCCTACAAAATTAGAAAGACTTTTAGAGGAAGTAATGAGTGGTGTAAGAGTGCTGAGAAACTGACAGTCTTGCCCTCTGCTGAAGGGTATGGAAATGAGTCCACCCAGGTACTGTGATCTGTCACTGGATGTCAATACCTTCGTGGCCATTCTAAGTCTGTGCACTTATTTTAACGAAACAGACACAGATGTGCTGAGACATTTAGTTAGGCATATTCAGAGAGAAATCTATTATAGTAATAAAAACTTAATAATGTTAAAAGTGGAGAATTGGAAGCCGAGCATGGTGCCACACACCTATAATCCTGAGAGGCTGAGGCAGGAGGATTGCAAGTTCAAGCTCAGGCTGGGCAGCTTGCAAGACTATGTCTCCAAATAAAAATAAAAGGGGCCAATCGTGTAGCCCAGTGAAAGAGTCTGATTTCAATCTCCAGTACCAAATACAAAAAAAAAATTGGTTAAATAAATTATAGTACATTCATACGCTGAAATCCTGTGTAGCCATTTAAAATGATGCCACCAAAGGATATTTAACAACCTGCTAAGTGCAAACATAGTTTATAAAAAAGTAAGCTTGAAACAATTTCACAACTTCATTTTGGTTTAAAATGTTTGTGTGTTGCAGTGTGTGTGGGAAGGTATAAGGTGTATGTGTGTAGTGTGTGTATGTAACAGTATGTATGTGTGGTTTGTGTGGAGGTTTGTGTGTGTGGTATGTGGTGTGTGTGTGCGCTGTGGATGTGTATGAGGAGTGTGTGAAAATGGAAGGATGGCAAACCGTGAACCAACAGTTAAATGCAGGTAATACTTACTGTTTTAGTTTGCCTCTATTTTCTGTGTTTTATAATGAGATGTGCTAAAAGTATTTGTAACTGGTTTTTTGTTTTGTTTTGTTTTGTTTTGAGGTACCGTGGATCAAACTCAGGACCTTGCGCTTGTGAGGCAGACACAGGGCCACTGAGCTAATCCCCGGCTTCTAACTGATTTTTTTTTTTTTTTTTTTTTTTGGTACTGGGGATCTAACACGGGTCCTTGCGCTTGCGCAGCAGGCGGCGAAACCACTGAGCTAATTTCCCTGCCTCTAACTGATTTTTAACTGAGGATGTATCCAACCTCAAGGACCAGCCCTGTCCCTACATTTCTCAGCCTTACAAACATCTCCTCCCCAACCCTTTTACCACTGAGAACTTGCCACACGCTCAGACGCTCTCACGATCTGCACTAACAAACACGATGTTCTAGGAAGAAAAGCCCTGCACTTCTCATCCCAGGGAGCAACACGGAGAGTTATGAGTCCTGCTCCTCCAGGATTCCTGAGGATGCTAGAAACAGCCCGACCTCCGCATCAGCCGCCATCCAGGAGCTCTGCCCACGTCCTCCTGGGCAGCAGCCCGGCTAACGCACCAGGACTACTGTCTCACCCACTTCTGGCTCTCCAGCTTCTACCTTGTCCGAAGTCCTAGATGACCACACACCCAAGTCCAAACCCTGTCTGCTTGGCTCCTACCTCCCTGGCCTAAGACCTGACCAAGCCCTTCCCACCTCCACCAGCTTCATCACAACCAGAACCCAGAATCTTGATGCTAACAGCACTCAAGGGTACAGCCAGCATGCACACCTGGCTCTTCCAGGTGCCGGGAAGGGAGCGTGAAGGAGAGAGCTAGCACCCACTGCCTCCTATTACGCTCACAGCATGAACTATCTCCTGGTGTCATCACAATAACAGAGCAAAAGTGGCATTATTCCACTTTTACACTGAAAGTAAGACCTAGCTGTAAAATAATCAGCCTTGAAAACTAGAGAACAGAAATGCCAGCACCCACCAGCAGACCCTTGCCTTATCTGCCCTCACTATTCTCTTGCTCAGTGGCTACTTTGTAAGGCAGGTAAGGCAAGGACCAGCGCTGATTGGGGCTGGTGTGTTGGACCTGTAAGTATCAAGGCTGATTATTTTCCAGCCAGGTCTTATTTTGGGGAAAATAAGATATCATCCTCATTTCATTTTTCTTGTAGTTTTTAAAACAAATTTTAAAATTTTTAATTGGCATATATTGTACATATTTATGGGTACCTGTGATATTTCAATACATGTATACAATGTGTAATGACCAGATCAAGGTAATTGGCATATCCCTCAAAACACTTATCATTTCTTTAGAAACATTAAAAATCCTCTCTACTATTTCAAAAATACAATTCATCATTGTGAACCATATTTACCCAAGTGGGTTGTCCAACATTCCACATTATTCCTCTTATCCAAATGCACTGTTCTACCCATTTTAAAATGAAGAAACTGGGGTCTAATTCAGTTGGACTTTGGCAAGCAAATCAGAGACCTGGGACTCCAAACCCTTGCTCTTTCTGTGTCTGTTATCTACACCTACCCACTCTTTTGCCCTGTTATTATAAGCTCTTGCGCCACAGTGTCATATAAGTAATACAAGAGTGAAGCAAAGGCCCAGCAGAGACAGTGCTGGCTGGAGAGAAGAACACATGGAATCAAGCCAGAGAGTTAGCTAGGTCAGTTCTCCAGGCTTCCCAATGATGCTGATACTCGACACATGGAAGCTATTGCCCACTGGGGACAAGCCAAAGATAAATGCTAGAAATCAAGGTTGGGAATCAAGAAAGATGTCTGCCAGAGAAGAGCTGAGAACAGGATGATACCAGGTTAGGCATCAGTCAAAGGATGAACATGTTCATAAAAGCCAAGTGACTAGGAGCTTAGACCATTGTATTGGTTATGTGCTCGGTTTTAGAGGAGTAGGAAAGAGCTAGAGGAAAGATAACTTGGAATGAATGGAAAGAAGACAGAGAGAGACAGAGAC
Source organism: Heterocephalus glaber (assembly GCF_000247695.1). The sequence goes on along the minus strand of NW_004624765.1, from coordinate 23,358,560 downwards.
AGGGACAGAGGCAGAGGCAGAGACAGAGAGAGGCATCCCCTTGCTGAAACATTTACTCTTGGAGCCCATGATGTAAGGAAGCTCAAGCAGTACCAGTACCATGGAGGCCCCACAGAGAAGAATCAAAGCCCCAGACCAGACAAGCTCCAGCTCAGCTACCAACCCAAAGCCAGCACCAAGTGCCACCCATATGAATACACCCAGTTTTGTACTCCAGTTGACACTGCAGGAAACAGAGGGGGCCAACCTCTGTCCAATTCTGTATTTGACAGCAAAATAAATATAGGCATTTCTAATGGGAAAAAAAACACCTCACTGAAACTTTAAGAGATTGGCTCTCATCCTGACCTCACCCATAAGGAAACAAAGCCTGAAAAAATAAATACTTTCCCATATATAGTAGTAGAATCAAAATTAGAGTTACTATATGGTATACCAATTCCACCCAAGAGTACTGAAAGCAAGGACTCAAAGAGATATCGGTACACCCATGTTCACAGCAGCATTATTCACAATGCCAAAAGATGGGAGAAGCCCAAATATATATCAGTGTAAGAATGGATGAACAAAAAGTGACTCATCCACTCTATTCAGCCTTAAAAATGAAGAAAATCCTGAAATTTGCTACAACATGGATGAGCCTTGAAGACAGTATGACAAGTGAAGTAAGTCTTTCACAAAAGGAGAGATATTGTATGATTCCATTTATATGAGTTACCTGGAATAGTCAAATTCAGAGACATAAAGTAAAATGTTAGTTGCCAGCAGTTGAGTAAGGGAGAAATGTGGAGTTATTGTTTACTGAATAAAGAGCTTCCATTTGGAAAGAAAACAGAGTTCTGGAGATGGATGGCGGTGATGGTTGTAGAATAATGTGAATGTACTTAATACCACTGAACTGTACACTAAAAATAGTGAAATCAGTCTATTTTATGCTATGTAAATTTTACCACATTAAAAAAAAATCACAAGATACAATAAAGGGAAGACAAATTTCTAAAGCATTTAAGTCTTTGCTTCCAGCTGCATCCCTGCCCCAGATTCCATGAAATACATGTTTCTCTAGTTGATTTCTGTTGCTTGCAACCCAAGTATTTCTAAAATGTCCATGGAGATCATAAAGTTTTGGGGAATGTGGTCCTATCTTACCCTTGAGACAAAGTGATTATTGGTAAAAAATAAATATATAGAAAGAAAAAAAGACTGTCAGTATTGTCAGTACTATGCCTGGTCATCTTGGTCTACTTTCATTACATATGTAACTATGCTTTGGGGCGTAGTGAGCTGGTTGAAGAATACAAAATAAGAAATGATAAGCTTCCTCAAATTAACCTAAGATATAAAAATTGCTTTCCCTGGAAACTAGCTACTGTACTGTTGTAGTAACTGAGAATCTGAGCCAGGGAAAACATTTTAGCACATCTGCAAGTTGGCACCACCTGAACCCTTCTTGGTAGCCATGGTAACTACTGATATGTGGGTAAAAATGAAACAAAGGCATTAAGTTTTAATGCCTGTATAGCTAGTTTAATCGGTCTTTCCATGAGCACCAGGCAATTTTGCAAAAAAGAAAAAAGAATGAAGAACTGAATCATAGAATTTTAATGAGGGCACTATGAATTACAACAAAAATCAGAAGCTGTGGATAATTAAAACTAATATGTTTCAACCTTGAACCCACCAACAAGATGGACTCTGATGTTTCCAAAAAACAATTTTTCAGGAAACGATATAAAGGAGGATGAAGACACTATAAATGAAAGTACAATTTGGAATCATGCATTAGATTAAATCTATGTTTCAGTCATGAAATGGTTTTAAAGTAACACCATGTACTCTGAAATTTAAAAAAAGAGAAATACAGAGAGAGAGAGAGAGAAAGGAAGGAAAGAGGAAAGAGGAAAGAAGGTAGGTATTGTGGTGCATACCTGTAATCCCAGCTCTCAAGAGGCCAAAGCAGAAGAGTTGAAAGCTTAAGGCCAACCTGGGCAATCTAGTGAAAACTTGTATCAAAATTTTAAAAAGAGACGGAAGAGAGGGTGTAAAAACAATATTCCCAATGCCCCGTGCTCTCTATTCTGAAAAACAACTGCTTTAAAATGCAATAGTATTCTAGTTCCTAAATCGAGTGTTGGGATCATGATTATAGAATTTCTTCTCTTAATTTTACATCTACATTAAATACCATCTTTAGCATCTTATTCCATAATGAAATATTTTTTAAAAAAGAAGAATAGGTATAAGAACCATCTCCCTTTCTAAACATAATGCCAGGACTCTGGCACATATAGAGTAAGGGGGAAATGTCAATTGCAACTCATAGGAAAATATTATGGCTTAGATATAAAACATTTCCCAGAGTCCCGTGTGTTTGGAAGGTGAATGGATCACTAGGCACTATGCTTATCAGTAGATTCATCCATTGATCAGTTCAGTAGTTCATGTGCTCTTAGGAGGCCAGGCCCATTGGGAAGAGGTGGGTCACTGGGGGCATGACCCGGAAGGGTGTGTTCTTGTCTCCACCTCCTCCCATCTCTCTCCGCTTCCTGGCTGCCATGGGGTGAGCCGCTTTCCTCTACCATGCCCTTCTGCCTTGGACCCAACCAACCACCCACTGAATCCTCTGAAAATGGAGCCAAAATAAACCTCTCTACCTTTAAGTTGTGGATATCAGGTATTGTGTCACTGTGATGAGAAAGTGACTAATACGGAAATGAAATTCCATGAGACTCAGTGATTCTCATCCTAGGAGGGCTTAAGACACAAACTGCTGGACCCTCCCCATAGGTCCTGATCCAGAAGCTCCTGGGGACTCCTGAGAATCATAATTATGGCTCAGAATTTCACAAGTGAAGCAGCTGCTGCTCAGGGTACAACGCTCTGGAAATCTGTGCTCTAAGCAATTCATTCTGACTTGCATCTGCTCTACCATCTTTATTCTATTCTCATTATACTCACTAGATGTTATAACCAGCTGACTGCTACTTTCGAAGACAGTGTTTTCCCCAGATTTATGGAGGTATAGTTGAAAAAAATTGTATGTATTTAGGTATACAATGTCATGTTTTGATAGATATAGATGACCTTCTAAAATGATTACCATAATTAATCTAATTAATACATCCATCATCTCACCTAATTACCATTTTATGTGTGATGAGAATCCTTAAGATCTAGGCACTTAGCACATTTCAAGCACAGAATACAGAATTGTTATCTCTAGATTGTCACCATGCTGTGCACTAGGTCCCAGAACTTAGTCATCCAGAATAGCTGAGACTTTCTACCCTTTTACCGATATCTCACCCTCTCTCATCTCTGGCAACCATCATTGTACTCTCTTCTTTTGTGAATTTAACATGTTTTTATTCCACATGTCACTGAAGACACACACTATTTGTCTTTCTGTGTCTGGTTTATTTCACTAAGTATAATATCCTCCAGACTTAGTTGTGTTATCACAAATGGCAAGGTTGTCTATCTATCTGTCTATCTATCTGTCTGTCTATCTAACTATCTATCCAGTAATGGGGATTGAACCCAGACAGCACTATACTACATCTTCAGCCCTTTTTATTTGGAAACATAGTTTTACTAAGTTGCCCAGGCTGGCCTCCAACTTGTAATTTTCCTGCCTCAGCCCTCTGTGTAGCTCTTTCTAACTTTCTGAGGAATCTTTATATTGTTCTGCATCCCACCAATAGTTGCCATATCTTCATCAGCAGTTGGCATCTGCATGTGATTTGTCCCCAGAGCTTTAGCTTATTGGGATGGTGGAAACGGTGAGACTGAGCCTAGGGAAAAGAAAACAGATCACGAGGACTCCACCCTCAAGGGTTTAATGCTGTTCTCATGGAGTGGGCTGGCACTCCCAAGAGTGAATTAGTTCCCAAGAGAATGGGTTATTGTAAAAAGATTAAGCCTGACCCAGTCTCTTATGATGTCATCTGCTTTGAGGGCCTCACTAGAGCTAAGTAGATGTCAGTGTCATGCTCTTGAACCAACAGAACTGTGAGCTAAAGAAATTTCTTTTCCTTATAGAGTATGCAGCCTCTGGTATTTTGATATAGAAACATGGTGTAGACTAAGACAGTACCTTTTGTCTTTTTGGTCATAGTCATTATAATGTGTGTGAGTTGATATCTCTATGGTTTTGATTTGCATTTGTCTGATGATTAGTGATGCTGAGCAACTTCTCAAACTCCTGTTGCCGTTTGTAGATCTTCTCTGGAAAAATGTCTATTCAGGTGTTTTGCTGTTTTTTAATCAGTATTTATTGTTTGTTTGTTTGTTTTGGCTTGGTTTGATTTTTGCTACAAAGTTATTTATTTGTGCTTTTATATATTTGGCCATTATCCTTTAACAGATGAGTGGTTTGTAACTTTTTTTCTCCATTCCATTAGTCATCTTCTCACTCTATTAACTGTTTTCCTTTGCTGTGCAGAACTGTTTTAGTTTAATGCAACCCTATTTGTCTATCTTTGCCTTTGTTGCCTGTAGTTTTGGTGATTGTGTTCAAAAAATTATTGCCCAGACTAATGTCATGAAACATTTTTTTTCTGTTTTCTTCTAGTAATTTTACAGTGTTAGGTCTTATGTTTAAATCTTTAATCCATTTTCAGTTAATTTTTGAATATGATGGGAGGTGAGGGTATAATTTCATTTTTCTACTTGTGGACCTCCAATTTTCCCAACATCATTTATTGAAGGGAATATCCCTTCCCCATCACATGCCTTGACATCTTTGTTGAAGATCAGTTGGCTGTGAATGCATGATTTACAGTTGGGCGTTCTATTCTGTTCCATTGGTCTACATGTCTATATGTCTGTTTGCATTCCACTACCATATTATTTCTATTACTGTGGATTTATTCTTCTTGCTTAGATTGCTATGACTGTAGGATCTTTTATGATACTACCTGAATTTTAGGATTCTTTTTTCTATTTCTGTGAAAAATGCCATTGGAGCATTGATAGTTATTGCATTTGATCTGTTATCCCTTTGAGTATTATGAATATTTTAACAATATGAACTCAATATCTTCCCACTTATTTATCTTCTTCACTTACTTTCATCAATGTTTTAAAATTTTTCATGCAGGTCTTTCACGTCCTTGATTAAATTTATTCTTATTGTTTCTATCTCAAATGGTACTGTTTTCTTAATTTCTTTATCTTTTTCTTTTTTCTTTTTGGATTTATTTTTTACTGGGATTGAAACCATGGCTTCACACTGAGCTACATCCCCAGGCCCACCTGCCCCCCTGCTTCTTTTAATTTTTTGAGACAATTTATAAGTCTCTATTTTGTCCAGGTGAGGCTCCAACTTGTAATTCTTCTGTCTCAGCCTCTCAATAGTGTTGAGATTACATTTGTACACCATCATGCCAGGCTTCTTAATTTCTTTTTTGATAATTCACAACTGATTTTGTATTTTTATGTTATATCCTGAAACTTCACTGAATTCATTTATTTGCTCTGACAGTTTGGGGTGGAGTTTTTAGAGTTGCAGATCATGTCATCTGCAAATAAAGAAAATTTTGCTTCTTCCTGAATGGGATATCCTTTTATTCTTTTCATTGCCTGATGGCTTGTGTAGGACTTCTTATACTATACTGTGTTGAAAAAAGCAATAAGGAAGAATTCTTGTCTTGCCTCTGACTATACAGAAAATGCTTTCACCTCTTCACCACTGAACATAATGTTAGCTATGAGCTTGATACACAAGGCTCACATTATGAAGTAATGCCCAATTTTTTGGCTTTTATCATAAAATATATTCAATTTTGTCAAGTGCCCTTTCTACATCTGTTGAGATGACCATGTGTTTTTGGTGTTTTGTTTTACTTTGTTTATGGTACTGGGGATTGAACCCAGGTCCTTGACACTGAGCTACATCCTCAGACTTTTAAAATTTTTTACTGTGAGAGACAGTCTCACTAATTGCCCTGGCTGGGCTCAAACTTGCAATCTTCCTGCCTCAGCCTTTCAGAGTGCTGGGAATATAGAAATGTGCTACCACATCCAACTTACTAGTAGTATTTTGTTATAGATGTTTACTTTAGTATTCATCGAAGGTATTGCCTTTTATTTTCTCATACCATCCTTGTCTGGCTTTGGTATTGAGGTAATGCTGAGCACATAAAGTATGTCTGGAAATAGTCTTCTATTCAATTTTTTGGAAGGGTTTGAGAAAACGTAGAATTAATTGTTTTTAAAACTTGTAGAATTCACCCTTGAAGTCATCTAGTCCTGGAATTTTCTTTGTTAGGAAATGTTTTCTTTTTTTTTTTTTTTTGAGACAGGGTCTTACTATGTAATTCAGGCTGGCCTCAAACTCATGGCGACCCTCCTGCCTCAGCCTCCTGAGTGCTGGGATTACAGGAGTACACCACCATACCTGGCTGTTAGGAAATTTTTTCTTTTTTTTTTCTTTGGTACTGGGGATCAAACTCAGTACTTGTGAGACAGGCGGTGGAACCTCTGAGCTAAATCCCTAGCCCAGGAAATTTTTGATTAGTGACTCAATCTCTTTACTCATTATTGGTCTGTCCACATTTCCTACTCATAATTCAGTCTTAATAGACTGTTTCTAGGAATTTATCCACTTCCTTTGGGTTATCTAACTTGTTAGACAGGTTATATAATCTTTCATAGCAGTCTCTGATGATCATTTATATTTCTATGGCATTGGTTGTAATGTCTCTTTTTTATTTATCATCTTATTTACTTGAGTTCCTTCTTTTTCTTTGTCTAACTAAACATTTGTCACTTTTTTTTTCAAAAAGCCAACTAAATTTTGTTGCTCTTTTCTATTGTCTCTGTAGTCATTAATTCATTTGTCTCAGTTCTAGTATTCCTTTACTTGTGCTCATTTAGGACTTAGTGTGTTCTTGTGTTTTCTAGCCACTTGATATATAAAGCTGTTGATTTGAGACTTTATAATGAATAATAGAGTTATTCAATAATAACCCTTTTAGAACTGCTTTTGTTGTCTCCCTTATATTTTAGTATACTGTAGTTTCACTTTTATTTGTCTCAAAACTTTTTATTTCTCTTTTGATTTCTTATTTAACTCATAGGTTTTTCAAGAGTATGTTAATTTCCTTATAGACATTCTTAGTTTCAGGTTCTTAATTTTCTTAACAACAACAATCTGTTCATTTATGGCCCAACATATGATCAATTCTAGAGAATATTTTGTGCGTGCCTAAGAAGAATATGCATTCTGTTATTGCTGGATGGAATGTTCTGTATTGTGTCTGTTAGGCCTATTTGGTCACACTGTTATTTAAGTCCACTGTTTCCTTATGCATATTATGTTCTGATGATCTCTCCATTGTTGAGAATGAGGGGTTTCAGTCCCCTACTATTATTGAATTGCTGTTTATTCCTTTGGTTCTGTTAATAATTGCTTTATATATTTAGGTACTCTGATGTTGGGTGTGTATATACTTATAATTAATGATCCTCTTAATAAATTTATCCCTTTGTCAATATATAAGGCATTCTTTGTGTCTTATGGCAGTTTTTGACTTTTTATCTGATATAAGAGTAGCCATTCCCATTCTCTTTCATTCTCTTTTGGTTACCACTGGCTTTGAATATCATCTTTCATCGTTTATCTTCAGCCTGTGTGTGTCCTTCAAGCTAAAATGAGTCTTCTGGAGGCAGCATATTGGTGGTCTTGTTCTTTTTTTTTTCCTCCATTCACAACCACTGTATGTTTTTGGTTTGGAGAGTTTATCTATTTACACTTGAAGTAATTATTGATAAGCAAGGACTTACTACTGTCATTTTGTTAATTATTTTTTATTATCTTGCAGTACCTTTGTTCCTTTATTCCTCTCCTTTCTCTTTCTCTTCTCTCTCTCTCTCCCTCTCTCTTGCTCTCTCTCTCCCTCTCTCTCTCTCTGTCTCTCTCTCTCTCTCTCTCTCTCTCTCTCTCTGCTGGAGATTAACCTACAGCCTACTGCATGCCACACACATGCTCTACCATGTCTCTGGGCCACTGTCTTCTTTCTTCTTCTCTTGACACCTTCATTTGTGATTCATGTTTTTATTTTTTTATTTTTTGTCAATGGTATGATTTGATTCCTTTCCTTTTTATGTTTGTATCTACCAAAGAATTCTCTAATGTTTACTGCAAGGCTTACATAAGACATCTGACAGCTATAACAATATATTTTAAACTGATAATTTAATTGCATATAAAATAGTCTACATTTCATTCTCCTCATACCTGCAGTTTATTTCATGATGTCACAATTTTCTTTTTTCCTGTTGCATATTACTTAATACATTATTGTAGCTACATTTATCTTTAAGTACTTTTTTATCTTTAACTTTTATGGTAAAATTGGAAAGTGATTTATACAATATCAGACTATTGTGAATAAGGCCATATACTTGCCTTTACCAGTCAGTTTTATACTTTCATGTTTCATATTACTAATTAGCATCCTTCCATTTCAATTTGAGGAACTCTTCAGCATTTTTCAGGCAAGTCTGGTGATGATGAACTCCCTTGGCTGTTTTAGAAATCATTATCTGCACTTCATTTCTGAAAAACAGCTTTCCCAGGGATAGTATTCTTGGTTGGCAGAAGGTTGAATATATTATCTTGTTCTCTCCTGGCTTAGAAGGTTTCTGCTGAGAAATCTACCAGTAGCCTTAGGGAATTTCCTCATATACAATGGGCTGATTTTCTCTTGGTGTTTTCAAAATTTTCTCCATCTTTGACTTTTGATAATGAGATTGCAGTGTATTTTGGTGTGATTTTATTTGATTTGATCTTATTTGAAAAGCTTTGAGTTTTATGAACCTGTTGTCCATATCCTTCTTGAGATTTGGGAAGTTTTCAGTCATTATTTCTTTCATTCTTTTTTTTTCAAGAGGGAGTTCACCGTTCAGTCCAGGCTGGCCGCAAATTTGTGATCCTCTTGCCTCAGTCTCCCAAGTGATGGGATCATGAGCACGTGCCATCATGCCTAGCATCCATTATTCTTTTAGAAAAACTTTCTTCCCCCTTCTCCTTCTCTTCCTCTCTTTCTTGTGGAACTCCCATAATGCATATATTAGTTTTCACGCTGATAGCTCATAAATTCTATAGACTTTCTTTACGCGTCTTCATTCTGTTTTCTTTTTCCCCCACTGACTAGATCATTTCAAAAGGTTTTTTGTTCAACTTCACATATTCATTCCTTTACTTAATCAAGTTTGTTGTTGAAGCTCTCCTTATTGCACTTTTAAAATTTCAGTTACTGTATTCTTCAGCTCTGGAATTTCTGGGGTTTTTTGTTTGTTTGTTTGTTTTTTGTTTTTTGTTTTGTTTTTTGGTACTGAGGATCAAACTGGGGTCCTTGTGCTTGCGAGGCAGGCGGCAGAACCACTGAGCTAAATATCTGGCCCTTGATTCTTTTTAGTAAAGTTTTTTATCTTTTTCTTGAACTTCTAATGTTTCATGTGTTAGGTTCATTGTGTTCTGTATTTGTATTCTTGTAGCTCATTGAATATCTTTAAAACAATTGTTTGTTAAGCAGTTCTAGATCTCCATTTCTTTGAATTCATCAACTGTAATTCTTTGACTTCTTGTGTTTCTTGATGTCTCAAATTACAATCTTTGTATCCAAAGAAGCAGACATTCTCTGCAGTGTTTACTAAAGAAAGATCTCTATTAGCTTATCAGGGGTTCTAAATCCCCCACCCACCCCTCTCTCTCTCCCTCCCTTCCTCCCTGATGGTGCTGTAGGTTGAACTCAGGGCCTTCTGCCTGCTAGGCAGACTCTGCCACTGAGCTACTCTCGGACCTCCCTGACCTTTCACTCCATTTATCTTTTTCCTTCTTAGGGAAAAGTCTTAGGAAAGTTTCTCTCAATCTCACAAAACCAAACCAACTGCTGAGGGCCTCCTATTAATTCTCCCTGGGGCCTTAACGTGTCCAAGGTTAAGGGCCTCCTCCAGTCCTGCAGAGCTGTGCTGGTTCCCTGTGTGAATTTGTGCATGATTTGAAGTCTTCTGCACTCCCGCTGTAGACGTGGACAAGTAGCACCTGTTGTGGGTGCGTGTGCAGAGTTCTGGGCCACTGGGAGGTTTGGAAGTGATGCACTCTGCACAGTTAATGTGGGGCCTCTAGACAGAGTTTACAAGGTGGTTATACAGAGTTTACAAGGTGGCTCTTTGGTGTTCCCATGGCCTGGTTTCTGTGTTCCACTATCTTTTTTCCTGACCCTGGTGAGCCCAGGCTACTTATCTACTCCAACCCCTTTAGTGCTTTGGGAGGGCAAGAAAGAAGTCTCAGGCGGCATCCCACGTAGCTGAGAAAGCCAGGTACTCATTATGTTCTCATGCCCCATGGAAGAAATCCCTGGCAAGGGAGGCTCTTTCGTTATTGTGTTGTGTCACTGAGAGTGGGCTCATCCTGGTAAAGTGGACCTATTTGTCTTGCCCTCTCTAATGTGTCTATTCTCAGATTTCTTGTTCCTGTGGGGTGCTGGGCCCTCTTTCTACATCCAGGCTCCCACACAAGTACTCGTGCCCATGGGCAATTACCAGGATTAGTGTGACTGTAGAAGGCTGAAAGCAAAAACTTCTATTCTGCCACATAGCAACATCACTGTTCAGTATTTGATTTGTAAGTGATAAGATTAATAACTTCATTTTGACAGAGGAGCTGAGCTGTCCCCAGGGCACAGAAGGAGGTTTCCAGGCCTCTGTACCTCCCCTCCAGTACAGAGGAGGTGAGCAGTGCAGGTGCCAGCAGCAACCACCATCCTCCCCTCACTCCCTGTTGAAATGGAAAGACACATAAACAAGTTTCAAAACCAGAGTTCCAGATCACCTACAGCAACCCCAAAGGGAAACAATATGGAACACTGTGATACTCAACTACATGGACTCCCTGAACTGGCAACAAAAGAGGATCTGGAAAAAATGAAATCAGAAATAATTTCTCACATAACAGCACAGAGTGTGCCCATA
>NW_004624765.1:23329960-23342707 GCF_000247695.1 Heterocephalus glaber | reverse complement strand
CCCCTTACTCCTGGAACCAGCAGTGTACTGAGCTGAACCCACCAGACCTGTATTCCTCGAGGCTAAATTATTCCGAAACCTACCTACGGCTGTTGCTAAACAGTGTTGTGGAATCTGACGCTGGGAAAGTATTTACACCACGGAAATTGGCAACTGTTACCAAGGTTTCTTCCACCCTTCCTGAACTAGTTGTTAAACGTTTACTTAGAATCTCACTGCCTATAAACCTTAGCAAAAAAGAGAAAAATGAAAGAGAAATTCTATCTTGAAGCTGCTGCTTATAAACATCAGGAGAAGCACTCCCTCTTGTGGCTATTTTCAGAACTGCAGAGGATAAGAAGGTGAGAACATCAGGATTTCTTCCCCAACTCGTTTTATATAAGGCTTAACAATGGTAGTGCTGATTGTTACAGCTCCACATCGTCTGTCTCTAGCCAGGCTTTCCTCAGATCACCCAGGGGGAACCCCTTAAATACATATCTTACCACTATAATTTTCTTTATGTCCGTAGAGCAGGCTATATTATTTCTTTTTAAAACCAAGGATTTTCTGTGGGTTATCGAGGGCATGTCACAGGAAAGGTGGTGTTTCCTGAAATTGGGTATGGCCCTTAGCTGTACAGTTAAGCCATACAAGGAACACAAACCAGTCAGCACTGCATTCTAAAACTCCAACCACATCAGGCCACATCCTCCTGAACACCCTGTGATGGTTTCCTATGGTTTCTAAAATAAAATCCAGACTCATGACTGGGTGCCAGGGGGAGTGGGTAACCATGCTTCTGCCAGATCTCAGGCTCATCTTCCCCTGGCCGTCCTCTTTCTGTTACACAATGTCGGCCCAAAGCCCATTCCACAGTAGGCCTTCTGAGGCACCTGCTCTAAACCCCACCCGTCTGTCCATTGGTCACATTACCCAGTGTGGCTACCTACACCTGAAGTCTCACAGTCGGTAATGTGTTCATCCTCTGACCATCCAGTAGAATGGAAGCTGGAAGCTCAGCGTGCAGCTAGCCCTGTCTCTCTCTCTCACAGCACTTTCCCCACAAGTGGCCCCTGCCTGGTGTGAATTGTTGGAAAGGCTACAGACACAGATTCATTGACAGCCCAGCACCCACCCATCCTCCCACCCCAGTTGTCATCTAAGGGTAGGGTGACCAACTCCACCCACTCAACCCAGGGCAGTCCCTGTGTTAGCACTAAAACCCTTCATCCCAGGAGACTTTTCTGCTCAGACAAAAGCAAATGGTGGTATCTCGATCTGCCTTCTGTTACTATAACAGAATACCTGAGATTGGGTAATTTATAAAGGGGAGAGATTTTGACTCACAGCCTTGGAAGTTCAAGAGTGTACATGGAGCTGGCATGTGCTCAGCTTTGGATGAAGGCCTCATGCTGCTCCACGCGTGACAGAAAAGCAAAAGGGTGAGTGGGTCTGCAGAGGAAGGACCAAGAAAGAGCTTAGGAGAATCACACTCCCTTAGAACAACCTGCTCTCCAGAGCAAGCACTTGTGCAAGAAAGGCACAAATCCATGTGGGGCTCCTCATATGACCCAGACCCTTACAGCCAGGCCCTACCACCCAGCACTATTCCCTGGGAAACGAAGCCTCAGTATGAGTTTGAAGACAGTTAGTCCCCGGGACAACTCATACTGAGGCTTAGTTATCTAGGATTATAACCTTCTGGAATGGTTTTCAAAAGCAGCTTAAGTGACATCAAAGATTTTTAAATATAAAAACAATTCCTGAATGACAGAATTAAATGTGTATATTATTGTTTATCCTTCTGGGAGGATTGTTAATATTAGCAGAGTTTATCTCAGCACATGCATTTGTATTTTTCTTAGCACTTAAAATACATACGCAACATACTGTTTCAAACAAAGGCTCACATTGCATTTCACTGGCAATATTTTCAACTTTAAATGTCAATGCAGAAATAATGTGTTACAAATACTGCATGCATGACTCACTGCCGGTAGGGTTAGAAACTTCCTACGTGAAGTCATGGTGATTCTTAAAATAATTTTATTCATATGCTTATTTCATATCTTCGTGATTTTTTAAAAAACCAAAAATTGAGTTTTTCTTGTTTTATTTTTAGAAGAAATACTCTTCAACATTTCTGTTTCTTGAAATTGGAAAAAAGCCATGGTCAAGAGAAGTCATTATACTAACAACATGGGCTAACCTATCAGAGACCTCATGAAGGAATTATATTTGAATTTATTAATAACTTGATGAGAGGACTGAGCAATTCCAAAAGATAAAGTTAAATCCCTCTTTAGTGAATCTGAGACCACCCTCATTGTACAGAAGAGCCTGTATTCTCTGTCATGTTGCTGAAATTGTATTAGAGATCAACGAACAATTTCTGATTGTTGTTTGCACTATCTTACCGCCCAGAAAACAGCTGACATAGAGGTGTGACATTGGGTGGCAGTGAGAACGTCCATCATTGTCACTTGCTCTCTTGATTCACGGTCTTTCCGCATCAGGGGAACAGGCCCCAGTCTGAGGCTCTGACGTGTTGGTTCTGAGGCTCTGACGTGTTGGTTCGCAGGCTAAGTGGATGTTGAGATACCCTCTTAAAACTGATCAGACCCAGAGACCTTTTCCTTCCCCATTGTCCCTCAAAGCCACCTAAAAAGAATGCTATGGCTCTGCTACTCCCATCTTTAGGTAACTATATCTCCACCCTGAGCTCCTTTATTTCTTTTTTAGTTTCTCCTTTGCGGGGTTGAGGATGGAGGGAAGAGCAGAAATCCAGGTACCCTATGAAGGAAAGAAGATGGGCAGGGCACTCCCATGACTTCAGTTGTCCTTTCAAGGACTTCTCAGACCCAATCCAATATTGGTCACCTCCGCCTGATGTTGCAGTGTTCCTGGTCACACTGACCTCATGGCCAGGTGAGGCAGCTCCACCCAACTCACAACAGGTAGCCTGGATCGCTACACCTGCTTGGATCCATGATTATAGGGAACCACTACTCCCACATAGATGCATACAGCACATCTTTATTCTGTTGTTTTAAAATCTCAATATCTTACGCCAGATTTCTGGCCCTGTAATGTCACTTTGTTAGAGTGAGAATTTGGTGTAGGTTGTGATAGCTGACTAGAATTGTAACCAAGCACTAGCCAGAGCCATGAGTACAGAATTTTGGTGAGAACATTCATATACACAATGTCATCCCTATCCAAAATTAGGTTTTTCCCTTCTTAGTCTACTGCTCTCAGAAGCACTTCCCTCAGGTATAAGCTAGTGAATTCTTGAAATTTATCCCTTTTCACTTCTGATTCTGTAGTACATACACCACACACACACACACACACACACACACACACACACACACACTCCCCAGACTGATCAAGTTTGAATCTTGGTTGCTTAGTTGAATGGCAGGGAGAGTTGCAACAGTTGGATAACACCTGATTTTGTCTACAAGGGGGACAACTTCCTCAAGCTAGGGGACCACGTGGGGATCTGAAATGCCGCCCCAGAAATGCCTGTGTGTTAAGGGTTTGACCCCCCACCAGCCCGTGGCAGTCCTGTGGGGTGGAATCTATATGAGATGGGGTAACCGGCAGGAAGTTAAGCTGCTAGGGCTGACCTTGAAGGGGGCATTGGGACCCCAGCCCCTTTACCTATCTCTTTCACCTTCTGGCTGCCACAAGAGGAGCAGTTTCTTCCAGGATGACACGGCTTCTCCACTGGCCTGAGGACAATGCAGCCAAGTGACCATCGACTGAGACTTTTCCTCCTCTAAACTGGTTTTCTCAGGGGCTTGTTACAGTGGTGGTGAACTAACCCTAAAAGAGTACACGAGGGGGGCTTTGAGACCCGGGGTTCTGCAAGAGTCCTGGCTTGCCCCTAGTGATTCCAATACCAATTTCAGGAACACTTCTTCCTTTCTGAATCAGCTTCTCTGGAGCCTGAGACAAGAGGACTGTGAGTCCAAGACCAGCCTTAGCTATACAGCAAGACTGTTTTTAAAAATAAATGATGGGATAGTCAAGTCAACTTGCACTTTAATTCAAGAGCCCACAAAGCCAATCTCTGAGACCCCTTTGCCAGGGCCAGGCCTGCAGGGACTCTGAAGATACCAAAGAAAGACCCTGAGATTTGCTTACTGTCTTATAGGAGAATTTACATTCAATTGTTTTTCCCATTGGAAATCATCTCTTGAGTAAGAAACAACCAGGAACTCCCATGGATTTGATAGTTCCCATCTCCTGTAAGTGATCTATGAAGCTACTACCTTATAATCTCAGCTGCTCAGGAGGCGGAGGCAGGTTCAAGCCCAACCTGAGCAATTCTGTGAGATTTCATCTCAAAAGAAAAAAAAAGGGAGGGTTGGGATATAGCTCAGCACTCTCTGGGTTCAGTCTCCTGCAACGGACACACACACACACACACACACTCACACTCACAAATGTCAGACATAACAGTCCCAGAGTGGTGAGCAATAGCCCTCAGTGGACCCTAGAGATAGTGATTAGAATTAGTGTGCAGGACGTGTCCCTCACATCTGTGTAAACAGCTGGGAGGACACAGGTTTTGGGAGACATGTAATTGACACTTGCACTCAGTTTTGATTCCCCTGGCCATGCCCAGAGTCAGGCAATCCGTCAAGGTCCCTGAGCCAGTTGAAATCAGGGCTCAGGTAGTATCAAAGCACCCAACAGAAGAAAGAGGCAGGAAGGGGATGGATATGAGAGATATTTTAACATATATATTTGGTTTACATCTGCAGTTCCTGGCTTTTGATTTCCTAATTGACTAGAACAACAAGGATATCTTCTGTTACAGTATTTGACCCTTTATTATGTGTCACAAATCCTTTCCAATGCACCTGAGTGTTTATGGTAATAAGGTGATTTGGGGGAAGTCTCTAGATAAGGGGGGGACTTATCAGGAGAAACAATCCTGTGCTCAGAGGGCTGGAACTTTTAGCCTAACTCCAACATCTGGGAGGGGAGAGGGGATGATGATTTAAGAGTCATCCTTATGTAATGAAACCTCCGTAAAATTTCAAAATGGGGGGGGAGCTTATGCACTCCCCCACAATGGAGGCATCTAGCAAGATGAATAAGAACACTCTCCCAGTACCAGGAGGGTGGTGCACCCAACTCTACAGGGGGAAAGAATCCCTGGGGCTTCCAGAGCTTGCCCTTTTGTCTCTCCCTTTCACCTTTCATTTTTATCCTTTAATCTTTCATTTGCTTTCTTAATATCTTTTATTGCTGAGTGTGGTGGCATGTGCCTACAATCCCAGCACTCAAGAGGCTGAGTCAGGGGGATAGTTCAAGGCTATCCTGAGAACATACTGAGTTCAAGGCCAGCCTGAACTACATAGTGAGACCTTGTCTCAAAAATCAAACAAATATGTTTTATAAAAAACTGGCACACGTAAGTGTTCCACTGGGTCTATGAACCACTTGAACAAATTAATCAGATTCACAGAGGGCATTATGGGAACCTTAATGTATAGCAAGTCACTCAGAAGCACAAGCGAGGCCAGGCATTGTGGTGCACACCTTAAACACAGCACTGTGGGAGGCTGCAGCAGGAGGATGGAGAATTGGAGCCCAGCCTGACCAACTTAGTGATTTAGCCAGACCTTGTCTCAAAATAAAAAAATAAAAGGGCTGGGGTTGTCACTCTCTGTGAAGGCCCTGGGTTCAGTGTCCAGAATAGGGTGAGGGACACAAGAGAAACAGCCTGGAAGGGCAGTGTTAGGCCTGTGGGACCTGGAGCCATCTGCAGGTAAGGGGTACCAGGCTTGAACTGGGTTAATGGACACCAGCAGAACTGACTGCTTGCTTGCTGGTGGGGAGACACTCCCATACCTTTTGGGGTGACAGGAATCTTCTGTTTTCATTTTGCTGAGTGAGGATACGGGAGGAAATGAGTTTGAGTTTGCTTTTTCCTCTATCCTCAAATTAAGGATTGAAAGTGGAATCTCAGATACAGGAATGAGGGGACTAAGGTCATTCTGTCCCACAGCCTCTTTGTTTCTTACATAAGTATTCTGAGAGAGTGAGGAGATTTTGTGAGCTATGCCTTAAAGTGGAGAAAACAGAGGGGAAGTGCACGGGATTGTTCAGCTTCCACTCACTGAGGCAGGAGATTAGGGTGTGGCCAAATGGCAGGGCAAGTGGGCGTGACTTGTCAGTCATGGAGATCCAGGACACAGGTCCAGAAAAACATTTCCCAAGGCCCACACCAGGGACCAATCAGAAAATGCTGTCTTCATTCTTCTAGTGGAGATCATGCAGGTTTGTTTTTTGGTTTTTTGGGTTTTTGGTTTTTTTGGTACCGGGGATCAAACTCGGGTCCTTGCGCTTGCGCAGCAGGCAGTGAAAGCACTGAGCTAAATCTCCGGCCCTAATGCAGGTTTTGGATAGGGCAGCCTCGGCCTGATGTCACAATGGTGGATACAAAAGATGGCCACCATTAAGCTTCGTGGTCCCTGTACTCTCTCGCGTTCTCTCTCTCTCTCCCTCCCTCCCTCTCCCTCCCTCCCTCCTTCTCTCCCTCTCTCTCTCTCTCTCTCCTCTCTCTCTCTTCAGTGGACTTCCCTTACTCTGAAGAATGTACTTCTTTTCCTACTTTAATTGGCCCACACTTGCTCTGCAGAGCATACTTCTTTTCTTCCTTTAATAAATGTAAAACCTCACTATCCTTTGCGTGTTTCTTGTCCAATTCTTTACTCAGAAAAACAAGAACCTGGAAAAAACTCTCTAAAAGGAATCCACAGCTCCCCAGAACCTCAGTAACATCACAGTGTGAGAGAAGGCCTAGTCAAGAGCCTCCCGCTGATGACCCTTTGCCAACAGGGCTGCACTGAGGGCAGGACCTGGACCGGGGACTCCCAGTGTTTACATGTTAAACCCATGCCAGTTTTGAGGTAGGGCTTTCTAGTGGCATATTACTCTAATTTTTTTTTTTTTGTACCAAGGATGGAACTCGGGACCTTCCGAGGCGGGTGGCAGCACCACTGAGCTAAATCTCCAGTCCTATAACTTTTATTTTTATAGAACCAAAGTTGAATATATAACTCATACTAGTTTTTTAAAATGTCTTATTGTGAAATAATTTCAGATTTACAGAAATGTTTCAAGAATGGTACAAAGAATTCCTGTGCCTCCTTTACCCTAGATTTGCAGATTTTCCATATTCTGTCACATCGTCATCCCTGTCCTCCCACCCCTCGCACCTCCCCATATTGAGGACTGAACCCAGAGTCTTTTCACTGAACTACAGCCCCAGCCCTCCTTTATTTTTTATTTTTTATTTTGAGACACTGTCTCATTGAGTATCCAGTCTGGGCTCAAACTTGTGGTCTTCCTGCCTCAGCCTCCCAGAGTTCTAGGATTAGGGATGTGTGCCACCACACCAGGCTCTGCCACATTTGTTTAATCATTCATTTTCCTCTCTCTCTCTTTCTCTACACACACACACACTAATGCCTTTGTTCTTAGGAAATAGATATATACATAAGCTGTGTTAAGAAATGCAGTGATATATACATAGGTAATATTCATGTAATAATAGGAATGGGTTTTTGAGTCCTTTGAAAGAAGACACGAAATGCCTGTACCTCTTCCTACTGAAGTGTGTGGTTTTCTAAGTCCAGGACTTTCTTTCACCTGCCACAGTACACTTTTCAAACTCAGGAAAGTTAGCATTGATACAATACTGCAAATTATCCACCACCCTTTAGATGTCTCAAGAAAGCCCTCGCAGCAACTTTTATTTCTCCTGCTACCAGATCATGAGCCACATTCTGTTGTCATGCCCCTTTGGTCTCTTTTAATCTAAGACATCGCTTCGTCCTAAAACTCCATCGTGTCATAGGCATTTTGAATACTGCACCATCCAGCTCTTTATAAACCACCCTCCCCTTCTGCTTCACTTTTCTCACAACTAGATTTATGTTATGCATTTTTAGTGGCATGCCGCCCAAGTGGTGATGTGACCAACACACAGGGCATGCTGCGGAGAGCGGGTGGTTTTTGCTCTGTATCAGTGACAATAATGTTGATTACTCAGTAGAGTATCATTCATTTTCTTCTCTTTAAAATATGATTTTTCCTCTTGTAATTATTACACAATTTGTGTCAAGAATTGTCACATATTTTACCAAACTACCAAAACAAAATTTTTTTTAAAAGTCCTTCTGCAGGCTGGGCACAGTGGCACATGCGTGTAATCCCATAATCCCAGCTACTCCAGAGACAAAGGTCATGGGGTTAGAAGTTCAAGCTCAGTCTGGGCAATTTAGCAAGACTCTGTCTCAAAATAAAAAAGGTTGGGGAATATAGCTCAGCACTTCCTGGGTTCCATCCCCAGGACCACAAACACAAAGAAAACCTTTCTGTGTATGTCTTGGCATACAAAAATTACTTCCATAAACATTTAATAGAATCAGGCCTGAAGACTTAGCTCAGTGACAGAGTGGTTGCCTGGCAGGTACAAGGCCCCAAATTCAATCCCCAGCACTGCAAAAGAAAGAAAAGAACTAACAGAATCAGGAGTAGAGGCATAATTATATCTAACTTGTAGATTCCCAGGGATATGGTTCTGTGGCTCTGTATTTCCAGCATCTTGCAAAGTTCGACTAAAAGAACACTTCCTTTGCTCGCCCCCACCCCCAGCTTCTAAATGATGTCACCATGCTACCAGCTTTCATGACCATGGAAACCTTTTCTTTTTTAAAGACTTTCAAATAGAAAAACAATTATCAAAAGAAAAGAAAGAAGTTGGGCATGGTGGCACATGCCTATAACCCTAGTACTCCAAGAGGTTGAGGCAGAGGGTCACAAATTGGAGCCCAGCCTGGACAACTTAGTGACTTATCAACTTAGTGACACTGTTACAAAATAAAAAAGTTTTGGGTAGCTCAGTGTGAAGGGTGTGGGTTCAATCCCTAGTAACACACACACATGTGCACACACACACAGAGAATAATAATCTGACTGGATCTTCGCTAGATATTTGATAACATAATGAAATAACAATCAGTGTTTATTGAGTGACTACTGTGTGAAGCTCTGCTATACGCAGGAATAGCTGTGAAGAACTTGATATTCATTATTTCACTTAATCTTCATGACAACTCTAAAATAAGATCAGTGATCAAGCCTACAGGATGAGATTGAAGCAGCATAAAGTTCAAGTCCATGTCCAGGGTCACAAAGCAGGGCAATGTGTGCTTGTGAGTCCATACTTGGCTCCAGGGCTGTGGATGCAAAAACCTAGTCTTAACTGTGTCATGGCTCTCCTTGGTTTATGAATGGAATCATTGTCTAGAAGTTTATTTTTAGGTTGGTAGCTTGCAACTCAAACTCTATTTTTCCTGGGAGTTTGTTCATGTCCGTTTTGCCATGCAAGACAGGGTATGGAGGGCTGATGTTGTGGGTGATAAAAAGACTTTACCCAGGCAAGGATATGAGTAAAGATAAGAGTTTATTCAAGTCAGAGTACCCTGTCCAGAGGGACAGCAGGAATCACACGATCAGGGTAGGAGATTGGGATCTTTATAAGTTTGAGGATGTGGGAGAAGGCTGGGTAAAAAATGTGGTTATCTAAGGTCTTTTTCCAAATCATTTAGCACCTTGTAGATCTTCTGGAAATACCTGCATTGTGTTTAAAAGTATGTGTTGAAAGTTACCATCTGACAAGACCACTTCCACCAGCCTTACAGAGGCCTTCTAGCTTCAGGTAAAGATGTCTGCACACATTAACTTCTCAAGAAGATGGGTCAAAACTCACTGGGAGGAATAAATGAGTCTTACATCACAGGTTTACTTCATCTCCTGTACTTTTGGTCAGTGCTGCTAAATTGTCTTATGACCACTGGGTAGGATGACTATAAATGTGGAATTTTTCAGCCACTACAAGTTTCTCTACAACTTAACAGAGATCCTATTAATGGAAAAATGAACCAGGAGTGGGGGAGCACATTTGCAATCCCAGCTACTCCAGAGGCTGAGGCAAGAGGATCACAAATTCAAGCCCAGCCTGGACAACTTAGTGAGACCCTACCTCAAAGGAAAAAATGAAAAAGGCTGGAGATATAGCTCAGTGGTGGAGCACTTGCTGCCATGCATGAGCCCCTGAGTTCGATCCCCAGAACTGAGGATCTTTGAAGTGCATGTTCAAATACACTGACTAGTTTTAAATACACTAACTTCATCTATAAAAATGTCTAACAGAAGCAAATTATCACTCATTAAGACTAAGAGATTTTAGCCTAATAGGTAAACCTATGTTTGTATATATTCCGGCTTATCATGAAAATAAACACACAACACTGAAATGGAAGTCTTCTCAGAGAGCTCTTGAATTCTTAAGAACATATCTGTGGAGTCCAATGTTAGGGATCCCAGTCTGGAAACACACTGCTAGACATGGGTCTTAATTTTCCAAGATTACTCATTAACACTCCTTTCCATTGCAAATAACAGACATTCCCCCTCTAGAATGAGAAAGTCAGATGTTGATTTTCCTCTTTTTACAAGAAGCCCAGAAGTGGTTATCCTGCGGCTAATGGAGAGGCCCCAAGACATCAGGAAGACTGTTGTCCTTGATGTGTAGCTTCAGAGTTGCAAAGCAGTTGGTCCACATCCAGGCAGAAAAATGGGAGAAGCACAAAGATGTCTGCCCAAAATGGGCTTTGTCACTGGGTTCCAGTGGAAGTCCCTCCCAAGAATAGCCCTTCAGCCATTATAGCTCCTGATCCAGAATGGAAACACTGCCTATCCCTAGGTGCAAGTCAGGCTGGGGAGTTTGAGCAATTCAGGTCCCAACCCCCAACGTGAAGGAAGCCAAGGGAAACCGGCATGCTGGTCCAGAAACACAGTGAGCAGGGGCTCGGAGTCACTTCTGAGCCACACACCCTTTGGCCCTCTGACTATGTCTCTGAAGCCCCTTCCCAGACAGGCATTTTGAGTACAGGAAAAAAAAGGCAAAATTAAAACAAAACTATATTGAAATACAGTGGTATTAATCAGTGTGGGCTGCACTACAATTAGCAAGACTGTCTAAAAATTGTTAAAAATTTTTAATAAATTTTTTAAAAAATTGTTTTAATAAAACAAAAACAGGTTGGGGGAGTATGGATCAGTGCAAAGATCCTGGGTTCAGTCTCCAGTACCTACATACATACACACAGACACACAGATACACACACACACACACACCCATAGACCAAGTGGCTGAAACAACAGAAACTCATTTCTTCACAGTTCTGGAAGGTGAGAGTTGTCTTCCTGGTTTGCAGAAAGCTGGGCTCTTGCTATGCTCACCTGCTTTTTCCTCTGGTGGGTAGGAGACAGTCTCACTTTCTTCTTCATGTAAGACCACTAATTCTATTGGATTGGGCCCCATCCTTTGAGCTAATTTAACCTTAATTACCTCAATATATTCCTGTCTTCAAATACAGTAAACACTGGGGTTGAGGGGTTCAAATTATAGAGCCTGCAGTGAACACAATTCAGTCCCTAGCAATGGTTCAAAAGTACTGAACAACCAAACATTGAGATAGGAATACAGTTTGTGTAATCCTTAAGTGTACTACAGAACAAGAGCTATCAAAGTGTCTCATGAGTATGTAAAGCTGCAGTAGTAATGAGTTAGAACAGCATCTCAGCCGTTCTGAGTATCTGCCATGTGGCTAATGTTACTCTGCCTTGTCCTTGTGAAAGCTACCAAAATCACAATGGAGTGACGAGTGTCAGCCCTAACAAAAGAACAAATGAATCCAGGAGGTTTGGTAGGGAGACTTCTCCTGCACAGTTGCCTCATAGTAATTATTGCAAAAAAACCCTGCCAAAACCGAAAACCTGCAGAAAGGCCACCACGCCGTGACTCAGGAATGTTTCCACAAGGTCTTCAACTGTCTGTTCAACCTCAGACTGATGCCACTCTTGTGATTAACCTTTGTGGTCAGGCATTATTGTGTCAAAATAGCTTACATAACCCTTCTCACTTTTGCCTTTTAAAAAGTTTCCTTAGTTGGGCGTGGTGGCATACACCTATAATCTCAGAATTCTGGGAGGCTGAGGCAGGAGGACTGCAGGTTTGAGCCCAGATTGGGCAAGTTATCAACTTAACAAAACCTTGTCACAAAATTAAAAGGGGCCTGGGCAGGGAATTTAGCTCAGTGGTTCCACCATCTGCCTCACAAGCACAAGGTCCTGAGTTGCGTCCCTGGTGCCAAAAATAGGAGGGATTTAGCTCAGTGGCACCATGCCTTCCTCACAAGCATAAGGTCCTGAGTTCGATTCCCAGTACCAAAAAAGAAAAAATTAAAAAGGGACTAGAGATGTAGCTCAGTATGAAAGTCCTAGGTTCAATTTCTAGTACCTCAAAAGAAACAAATAAAAACTTCTCAAGTGCAGAGGAGGAGGCTTCCAGGCCAACCTGACACTGCTCCCAGCATAGAGGAGGTGAGCCATGTGGGTGCCAGCAGCAAACATCCCCACACACACATTGAAATTAGAGGACACATAAACAAGCCTCAGAACCAGACTTCCAGATCACCTACAACAACCCAAAAGGGAAACAATATGGAACACTCTGATACTCAACCACCTGGACTCCGTGAACTAGCAACAAAAGAGGATCTGGAAAAAATGAAATCAGAAATAATTTCTCACAGAACAGCAGAGATTGTGCCCATAGTGCAAGACATGATTAATCAATCTAGAAAGGACACAGATTAAAAAAATAGAGGA
>NW_004624765.1:23263400-23323630 GCF_000247695.1 Heterocephalus glaber | reverse complement strand
GTGAAATAAATAGGACACACGTGTAAATACCAAATAGTTTCTCTAGTGTGAGAAACTGAAAGTGTAAATAAGGACTAAATGGTATAATAGATAATGTGAAATAGGAAGAAAAGGGGCAAAGTGGAAAGGGAAGTAGGAAGGGTAGGGGAGAGGAAAGAAAGATAGAATTAATATGAGAAAATGAAAAAATGGAAACAAAGTCTTTGTAAATAGGGAGGGATGGAGGGGTTGAAGGGAGTGCAGGGAAAGGGGGAAAAATAAGAACCAAAAGAGATTATGTAAAGGTGCAAATTTCCAATGATGAATGTCATTATATTGTATAACTAAAACGTATCGATAAAATAAAATTAAAACTTCTCCTTTTCTCATCCTCCTTAAACATGCACGTAGTTAAGTATGTGGCAAACATACTTCCATTGCTATGTTCTGCTATTTCTGAGTACATGACATTATTTGGACACTATCTGTTAGATTGTTATTTAAGTTGATATTCCCAACATTTATAATCTTAAAACCTCTAGGCCTCAGGTAAAAGCTAGTGAAAATACAAAGGACACTTATTTTCCCATCCAAAGTCATGAATTTCTGAATCCTCTTCCTGTTTCCTTAAGGGAATCCTTGCATTCCCAGGTTGAAGACACTTGGTTTTATGGACTCCAAAAGAACCACGAATTCCAGGTGGAGGACTCTTTTTTTATATATTTATTGGTACCTTTTAGGTATACAATACGTTTACATTTATCATTGGGTGTTTGTGCCTGTACACGATGTATCTTGGTTCTTATTTTTTCTCCCATTACCTGTGCGCCCTTCACCCCCACCACCCTTCCCTATTTACGCAGACTTTGATTCCATTTTTTTTCTTTCTCATAATTTTTCCTTTCCCTTCTTCCCTTTCCCCTTCCCCTCCCGCCATCCCCAAACCCTTGGACCTTTTCCTGTTTCAAATTATCAGTTATTCATTTTAATCATTTTCATCCTTATTTACACTTTCAGTTTCTCACACTAGAGAAATTATTCGGTATTTACACGTGTGTCCTACTTATTTCACTTAAGAGTATCACCTCAATATGCATCCATTTAGCTATAAATGTCTCTAGTTTCTCATTCTTTATGGCTGAGTAGTACTCCATTTTATAAAAAACCCACATCTTCTTTATCCAGTTTCCAGTCCATGGGCACTTGGGCTGTTTCCAAGCTTTAGCTATTACAAACTCTTGAGTTTTTGTTTGATTTTGTTTTCCTTGTACTGAGGATTGAACCCTGGGATATCAAACAGGGCTACATCCCCAGCGTGCTTTTTATTTTTTATTTCAAGACAGGGACTCACTGCATTGCCCAGTCTGGGCTTGAGCTTGGGATCCTTCTGCCTCAGCTTCCCAAGCAGCCGGGGTTATAAACATACACCACTGTGCCCAGCAAGAACTCCTGGTTATAAGGACCCCCAAAGAACCAGGAATTACAAACAAATGGTACTCCTCTGTGTTCTGTAGGGAGAGAAGGCTAACGGATAAAAGGGAAGCAAAGAAAGCAAGGGCCATATTTTCCTAGAAGAAATTTGTTTTCACCACTTTCTTTACTCCTGTTTTCAAGCTTTCTCCCAGCAGCTCTGAGGGAAGTTCTGCTACATGTGCCCTGATGGACTGTCCCCTGCTTCCAGCACTTCACTCCCACAGGACTTCCTTCAGACCATCTTCAAGCTAAACCACTTCCCACATAAGATTCAGCTGGGCCTGACTCTTGGGAAAATAATCAGATTAAATGAGCTCATCCCAAGGAATCAGCTCCTCCCTCAGTCCTACAGCATTGCATCTTTTTATTTTATTAGTCCATGTTTGCAGATCATTGTATTTATATTCCTGGTGTGGAGTTGGTGCATGTACATAGCACATCTTCATTTCTTTCTTCATCCTCTTTCCCTCCCCACCTCCATCTCTTGATCCCCTTCCCACTTAGAAAAGACCTGGCTATCTCCTACTGTGTTACATTTTGCTCTTTATTTATAATTTGGGTTTCTCATATAAGAGAAATCATGCACTATTTAAGCTTGGGTGTCTGATTTATTTCACTTAACATTATGTTCTCAAGGTGGATCCATTTTCCTACAAATGACTCATTTATCTTTCCTTATAGCGCAGTAATAGTCTATTGTGTGTAAATACCACATTTTCTTTATCCATTTATCTGTTGATGGACATTTAGGCTGCTTCCAAGATTTAGCTATTATGACTTGTGCTGCTATAAACATGGATATGCATGTGGTACTATAATATGATGTCTTGAACTCTTTCAGGAAGATACCTAAAGGGGAATAGCTCGGTTAAATGGAATTTATAGTTTCAGTTTTTGAGGAATTTCCATACTGATATCCATAGTGCTTGTCCTAGTTAACATTTTCACCAACAGTGTAGAAGGGATCCTTTTACCCCACAGCTTCTCTAGCAATTGTTATTATTTGGTTTCTTGATGATAGACACTCTTTTTGGGATATGCTGGTATCTCAGTGTTGTTTTAATTTACATTTCTCTAATGGCCAGAAATGTTGAACATTTATTGATGTATTTATTGGCTATCTGTATTGCTTCTGTGAAGTGTCTATTCATTTCACTGGTTCATGTTTTTATTGGGTCTTTTATTTTGGAGGGGTCTAATTTTTGTGAGTTCTTTATATATTCTAGATATTAGTCTGAGGAATAGCTGGCAAATTTTTTTCTCATTCTGTAAGTTGTCTCTTCACTCTGTTGATTGTATATTTTTCTGTGCAGAAATTATTTAATTTAATATAATCTCATTTGTTGATTCTCAGTACTATTCCCTGTGCAGCCAGGGTTCTGTTCTCAAAGCCTTGCCTGTGCTTCTGAATTGAAGAGTTTTACATATTTTAGCTTCCAGCAGGTTACATGTTTCTTTTTTACACTCAATTCATCAAATGAATCAACTCATCAATCCATTTTTATTTTGCTTTGGTACATACTGAGAGATGGGGATCTTCTTCTTGTGGGTAGCCAGTTTTCCCAACACCATTTATTAAAGAAGCCATCTTTACTCCAATCTATGTTTTGGGCCCCTTTGTAAAAGGTCAAAGAGTTGAATGTACTCAGGGTTGTTTCTGCTTCCTCTATTCTGATCCGTTGATCCTTATATCTGTTTGTGTGCTGGTACAATGCTATTTTTATCCCTGTTGATTTGCAATATAATTTCAAGTCTGGGATTGTTACACCTCTTGCTTTGCTCTTGTTACTCAGGATTCTTTTACTATTTCATGTCTTTTCTGGTTCTATATGAATTTTAGGATTGTTTTCTCCAGCTATTTGAAGAATTCCGTTGGTATTTTGATTGGGGATTTGTTAAATCTGTACATCAGTTTTGGAAGTATGGCCATTTTGACTGTATTGGTTCTGCCAGTCCAGGAACAGGGGATGTATTTCCTTTTTTTTTACATCCTCTGTGCTTTCCCTGTAGTTTTCAATGTAGAGATCTTTCACTGCGTTAGATTTGCCTGTTTTTTGTGGGTTTTTTGGTACCGGAGATCAAACTTGGGTCTTTGTGCTTGTGAGGCAGGTGGCGGAACCACTGGGCTAAATCCCTGGCTCACTGAATTAGGTTTAATTCCTAAGTATTTAATTTTTCTTGGTGCTGTTGTGAATGGCATTTTTTCCTAATTTCTTTCTCAGTGGGTTCATTATTAGTGTACTGGAACGCTATTGATTTTTGTGTTGATTTTGTATCCTGCTACATTACTGAATTTAGTTATTCAAGGAATCTTTGGGTGAATTTTTTGGGTGTTCTATACAGAGAATCATGTCATGCGCCAATAATGATAATTTGACTTCTTCCTTTACTAGACATAGCCCTTTTATTTCTTTTTCTTGCCTAATTGCTCTTGCTAATGTTTTGAGTACTGTGTTCAATAGAAGTGATGATAGTGGGTCTTATTCAGTGTTTGTTTGTTTTATTTTGTTTTGTTTTGTTTTTTTCAGACAGAGTTTTGCTGTATAGTTCAGTAGTTCAGGCTGTCCTTGAACTCACTATGTAGCCCAAGCTGGCCTTGAACTTGAGGTGATCCTCCTGACCTGTCACCAGTTGATGGATATTTTGGCTGTTTCCAAGATTTAGCTATTATAAATTGTGCTTCTATAAACATGGGTGCACATATATCACTGTGGTATGATTCTTTTAATTCTTTTGGGAAGATACCCAGTAGGGTAACAGCTGGGTCAAATGGGACCTCTAATCCTAGTTCTTTGAGGAATCTCTGCACTGATTTCCACAGTGGTTGTACTAGTCCGCACTCCCACCAACAGTGGAGGAGGGTTCC
Source organism: Heterocephalus glaber (assembly GCF_000247695.1). The sequence goes on along the minus strand of NW_004624765.1, from coordinate 23,319,312 downwards.
TTTGTCCTCACAGCCCCATCAGCATTTGTTGTATAGCAGCAATTCTTCCTGGAGTGAGATGAAATATCAGGATTGTTTTCATTTGCATCTCTCAAATGACCAGTGATGTTGTACATGTTTTTATATTTTATTTTCTGATTCTGCTTCTTAATCTGAGAAATGTCTATTCATTTCAGATGCCCATTTCTGGATTGGGTCTTTAAATTTGGGGAGTCCGATTTTTTTAAGTTCTTTATGTATTCTAGATACTAGTCCTTTGTCTGAGCTTGTGAAAAATTTTTTTCCCACAGTGTAGGTTGTCTCTTCACTCTGTTGGTGATTTCTCTTTCTATGCAGAAGCTTTTTAATAAGAAGAGGTCCCACTTGTTGATTCTTTGTGCTAGTTCCTGTACAACTGAGGTTTTGTTCATAAAATCTTTTCCTATGCCAATGTCTTCAAGAGTTCTACCTAACCTATATTCCAGCAAGTTTAGTGTTTCTGTTTAATATTTAGATCTTCGATCCGTTTCAATTTTAGTTTAGTGCATGGTAAAAGATATGGGTCTAATTTTAATCTTTGGCAAGTTGAAACCCAGTTTTGCCAGCACCATTTATTAGAGGCTATCTTTCCTCCAGTGAAGGTGTTTGGCTCCTTTGTCAACGATGAAGTGGCTGAGTGTGTCTGGAATTGTTTCTTTGTCTTCTAGTCTGTCACTGGTCCTCGGGTCTGTTTCTTTGCCAGTACAATACTTTTTTTTTTTTGTCAGAGTGACTTTACAGAATTGTTTCCAGTTGGAGATTGTGATTCCCCCTGCCTTGTCTTTGTTGCCTAGAATTGCTTTTGCTATTCTGGGTCTCTTGTGGTTCCAAATGAATTTTTGGATTGTTTTCTCTAGTTCTGTGAAATACACTATTGGAATTTCAATTGGGATTGCACTGAATCTATGTAGTGGTTTTGGAAGTATGGCCATTTTCATTATATTAGTTCTTCCTACCTGGGAACAAGGGATCTTTCCATTTTCTGATATCCTCTTCGATCTCTTTTTTTCAGAGTGCTGTAGTTTTCAGAGTAGAGGACTTTTACTTTTGTTAGGCTGACTCCTAGATATTTCATTTTTTTGGATGCTATTGTGAAAGGAATTGTTTCCTCAATTTCTCTCTCAGTGAGTCTGTTTTTCCTGTATAAGAAGGCTATTGATTTTTGAGTGTTAACCTTGTATCCAGCTACTTTACTGAATCTGATTATTAAGTCTTGGAGTCTTTGGGGTCTTCTATATAGAGTATCAAGTCATCTGAAAATAATGACAGTTTAACTTCTTTGTTTCCTATCTTTATTCCTTTTATTTCTTTTTCTTGTCTAATTGCTGTTGCTAATGTTTCCAAAACTATATTGAATAGGAGTGGTGATAGTGGACATCCCTGTCTTGTTCCTGATTTTAGTGTGAAAGATTTCAGCTTTTGCCCATTTAGTATGATGTTGGCTTTCAATTCTCCTTGTTTTGGTTAGATTGGCTAAGGATTTCTCTAGTTTGCTTTTTCTTTTGAAGAACCAATCTTCAATTCATTGATTCTTTGTATATGTGTGTGTGTGCGTGTGTGTGTGTGTGTGTGTGTGTTTATACTGATTTGTAAGCCATATAAGGCCGGTTTACAGACAAAGTAAAGGAAAACAGCCAATTACCTTGCCCATCTGTAGGATCCCCCAAGCGCAATACTTTAAGTTTACCCCAGTTAGGGGTACTTGATTGAAACCTTTTTTTCCCCTGCTGCAGATGAAACACATGGCCTCAGCATGCTAGGGAAGCTCTCTGACACTGAGTGATAGCCCAGCTCTCTAAGCATCTAATTTTGCTCCTGCAGATGGTAGCTAGAACAATGACTGCAGCCAACAGCTCTGGTGATGGATTCCGAATCTCTTTCAACTTCTTAATTTATTAATAACTGCAAAGGTAAGTTCCTTACTCTGCCTTTCTTTTTCTGTGGTCCTTTCTTCCAGAAATTAACAGGGTGGTTAGCATTGTTTCTTTTTTTCTTTTTTCTTTTTTTTGGTACCAGGGATTGAACTCAGGTCCTTGCACTTGCTGGTCAGGCAGCAGCACCACTGAACTAAATACCCGGCCCAGCATTGTTTCTTAATATTTAAAATAAAACCTTCTTATATCTATGCTTTTTTTGACAACACATATACTAAGTTACATTTAATTAATAACTTTTAAAATTATAAATATAAATTTTAAAGAATGAAAAAGTTAAAAGTGTATTAGTAACTACAGACTTAAGGAACATTGCTTTATTTCCAATATATTTTGCATTGTTCTCTTGTACTTATTTCTACTCTTTAATTCAACAATTTGTGAACAATAATACATTTTCTTTTTGAATCCAGTACTGCTTTTCTGATTGCCATTGTCGATCTATCCTTGTTGTTTTGTAGGTGACCTGTAATTTCTTCCTGGAAGTTTTTAGAACTTACCTTGGTCTTTGATGTTTTATATATATATACATCTGATGCTCTCTCTCTCGCCCTCTCTCGCTCTCTCTCTCTCTATATATATATGATGCTATATATATATATATATATCTCTGTACTTTCAGCACTCTACCAGCCCTTTCAATCTGAAGCCTTTTGTCTTCATTTAAAACTAGTGAATTTACAGTCATTCTTTATGTAAGTATTTCCATCCCCTTGTTTATTCTTTTCTCTCCCTTTAGGAATCATTTAGTAAGTTGTTATGTCTGTCACCAACTCTGTGTGTGGGTTATTGTTCTTCATCAGAAGACTCAGAGACACAATAATACAGGAATGAGCCTCTTTTACTCTTATGCTCAAATTCAAAAGAGATACCAAATGGGAGGAAAAAACTCCCAACACTGTTCAAAAAGAAGACAGAAAAGTAGAGTTTTGTAGTGCTCCTAAGTAAGGCAGCCAGAGACCCCATCTCTGTCTCCCCCCCCCCTTTCTTCTGGTACTAGGGATTGACCTCAGCGGCTCACACTGAGCTATATCCTCAGCCCTTTTTACTTATTTTTTAAAATTGTGAAGCAGGGTCTTGCTGGGTCACAAAGTTGCCCAGGCTAGGCTCAAGCTTGTGATTCGCCTGCCTCAGTCTCCCAGGTTGCTGGAATTAAATGCATAAATTACCAAACCCTGCTGGGGCCCAGTCTTTTGATGTCCTCACATATACAGATGGAGTTCCTGTTAGGCCTAAACTCTTCACACTTCTTCATGCAACACATGTCTCATTATTATCTTAGGGCTTTACCTCAGGGTGTGATTTTCAATGTTAATAAAGGAAGGTAACTAACTGTAGGTTACTTTAGTGACTATTCTATGCATGTGCTTGGCCCTCACCATTGGGGAAACACTCAAGCTTATTTTAAAGCAGGTTAGGCTATTGTTCTGTCTTAGCAGGTCAGAATGATAGCTAAGTTAACTATTTTAATTTATTTCATTCTAACTTCCTGGCATGCCTGCTGACCACAGCAGTCTTTGACAATGAATCTGACTCCTCAGTTTTCTCTGTAACTGACTCCCTAACCCTGCAGGTATTGACAACTACCACACTTCTAATTTGAGTCTCTATGTCTTTTTACTTCATCTCTTTATCCCTTTCTGATGCTTTCTTGGGCTGTTACTCAACCCGGTCTTCTAGTTCACAAATTTTTGTGTCCACTGTGTTTTCAGCTGACCTCTTAAATTTTTTGTTTTAACTTTTTTTTTTTGGTACCAGGGATTGAACTTGGGACCTTGCACTCTCGAGGCAGGAGCCAGAACCACTGAGCTAAATCCCCGGCCTGACCCTTTAACTCTTTAGCTTTTAATATTTCCATGTAACTTCCTGAAGACTTCAGTTACTAATTCCTTCCATCTCTTACATTTGAAACTTATATTCATGTGATATTTTTTTTGAGGCAGGGTCTTGTTATAGTCCATGCTGGCCTCTAACTTGCCATCCTCCTGTCTCAGCCGCCTGAGCACTGTGATTACAGGTGTGGGACACCACACCCAGCTTATATTCATAATTCTTAAGTGATTGTTAATCAAATATCAGAAAAAATATCTTTAAAGTATTCGATGAAATAAATACATTTTTATGATAAAAATTTAGCAAATTAAGAATGAAAGACCCTCAAAATAATAAAGAATATCTACAACAACAAAGCTGCACTGAACATCATTGAGCTATTTACTCCATGAGTCAGTTTGTCTATCCAGCCCCACATTTATTAAGCAGTGCTACACCATCACATTATTTTCATTAATTCAGCTTCTTTTTGTTTTGTTTCTGTTTTTGTTTTTTTTGAGACAAGGTCTCACTATGTAGTTCAGGCTGCCTTTGAACTTACTACATAGCCCAGGCTGGCCTTAACTTACAAGGATCCTTCTGCCTCAGCCTTCCAAGTGCTAGGGTTACAGGCGTGTGCCATGTGCTTCCCACCCCTGCCCCCGGTAATAGGAATTAAATCTAGGACCTTTTCACTAAACTACAACCTCAGCTCTTTCAAAAAATTTTTATCTTGAGACAAGGTCTTGCATAGTCACTCAGTTGCACAGGTTCAGCTTGAACTCCCAATCTTCCTGCATGAGGCTCCCAGAGTGCTGGGATTACAGACATGTTCCTCACTCCTTGGAAATATGGTATTTTATTGAAAATATACTGGAAAAAATTTGTATCTTTACCATACCAAATCTTTCTAAGCATGAAGATCTTTTATGCTATTTTTTTTGAGACAGAGTCTCACTATGTAGTTCAGGTAGGCCTTGAACTCTTTTATGCTTTTATGCATTTATTCACATCTTCTTTTATGTCTCTAAAAGTTTTATAATTTTGTTTGTTGGAAGTTTGGGTGTCTTTTGCTCCTAGATATATGTGGCATTTGATGCTAATATAATAATATGCTTTTAGCTAGTTGTTTCTAGTATATAAGAATGTGTTTCACTTTTGAAAATATTAATCTCCTAGCCAGATAGATTATAACAATTGCAAATAACAGTTTTATTTTTCCTTTCAATTTATTTTACTTTAAATTTCTTCTCTGTTGTACTAACTAGGACTTCCAGTACATTATTCAATATAATTGGAGCTAATAAAAAAATAAAGCAAATGCTTAAAATATTTCCCCATAAGAATTATGTTAACTCTATTTCTTAATAGATACTGTTAGTAGATTAACAAACTTTCCTCCTACCCCTAAGTACCAAGTAGTAGATTTATTGTTTGTATTAAAAATATATAGTCAATGAAATTGGTCCTAAGAAGAAAGTTTATTGCAGTCAATGCTCATATTAGAAAAGCAGAGTGAGCCCAAAATAAATAACCTAATGACCAACTTCAAGATATTTCAAAAACAATAGTAGTCCAAAACAAACCTAGCTTAAGAAGGGAAATCATAAAAATCAGAGTAGAAACGAATGAAATTGAGACTAAAAAAATACAAAGAACCAATGAATTGAAGAGCTGGTTCTTTGAAAGAATAAAAAAGTAAATAAACCTTCACCCAAACTTACCAAAAAAAACCAAGACTCACATGAATTTAATTAGAAATGAAATAGGTAAAATCACAACAGACGCCTCTTGACATCCAGAACACTGCTAGTAACTACCGTGAAAAATTGTACATGAACAAACTGGGAACATGTTGAAGAAATGGGCAGATTCCTAGACACATATGAATTACCAAAACTGAACCAAGAAGACCTAAAAATTCAATATAAATTAAATTGAGGTAGTCACGAAAAAACCCACCAAGAAAAGCCCAGGACCTGTTGGACTCACGGCTGAATTTGACGAGACCTTCAAGGAGGCTATAACACCAATACCCCTCAAACTCTCCAATGACACTGACAGGGAAGGAGTGCTTCTGTGTCAGTGAGGGATCACTGGGAGAACAGATACAGGTGGGCTCAATGGCTGCCTGCAGTCAGGTGTGAAAGAGTGCAAAAGGGCTGTCCACACCCTAGAGAGCCAGTCAAACGTTGAAGGCCTGAAGTTCCCATCAGAGTCCCGTCTGGGTCGGTGTCAGGAAGATGAAGGGCCTGTGCTGGAAGGCTGACGAGTGTGCATGGGAAGCTTGGAGATGGATGACCATGGTGTCTTAGCTACTTTTCTCATTGCTGAATGAAACTATCCAACTCTACAGTTAAAGGAGGAAAGGTTTATTTAGCTCAGTTTGTAGAGGTTTCAGTCCACAGAGGAGGGGCATCACAGAGGAGAAATAGCTCATGGTGGGCAGAAGGTAGTAAAGCAACAAGGGACCTTAGCAGCTTTTTTCCTCCCCTTTTATACTCTACCTAGGCCACCTGGATTAGAGCAGTACCAAACCAATCAGTGGACTGATTTGGTAATCACACGCCCTTAATCCCAGCATTGGGATCAAATCAATCACACACTCTAGATCCAGCCACCTCTGAAAAAGCCTCACCTATGACCACATGAGCCTTTCAGGGACATCTAAACATAGGCCATAATATTCTGCCATTGGCCCCCAAAGACTCATGCACATCCCTTGATGCAAAAGGCATTTAGTCCATCTCCAAGAGTTGCTAAAGTCCTATCATTTCAGTTTCAGCATTGCTGGAAAGACCAAGTTCAAAGTCTCCTCTGAGATTTAAAGCAAACTCTTAGATGCAAGCCCCTCTACAAATGAAAAGAAAGTTAAACACTTCCAACGTTCAATGGCACAAGATAGACATTTCCATTCCAAAAGGTACAAACAGAGGGATAGAAAGGAATGAGAACAAAGCAAGTCCAAAATCTAGCAGGGCAGACATCACTTCCTGTAATTCCATGTACAGCATTCAAGGTAATCTGTGGCAAGATGTGAACTTCAAAGGGCTTGGGTGGCTCCGTCCCTATGGCACTGCTGGTAGTTGTAGCTACCATGGGTTCTCTCTTGGGCCAGTTCTGCTCCCTCCTTCAGTTTTCCTCAGACGATTCACACTCCTGGCTTCTCCAAACTTCTGGGGTCTCCACTGCACCTCCAGCTTCACACTTGCAACTTCACACACTGCCCTCTCAGGGGCATACTGTCTGGTCTTTCAGGACTTCTTTTGAAATCTGGATGGAAACCTTCCTGACCCTAGCAGGCACCTAAAACCAGCACCATGTGGATGATGCCAAGGTCTGCTGCCAGCTGGAGCAGTACCCAGGCTTCCTTTCCTCTGGGTTGTAGGGGTCAAGTGTCTATGAACCAAATCCTGAGGAACAACTTCTCTTGGGCACTGCCATTCTGGAACATGGTGCTCTGGGGCTCTCTTCTCAAAGCAAAGTATTTCACTTTTGGGATTTTGAGACTGCAATGGCTGGAGTCCTGCTGTTTCATGTGGTGTCCTCAGGCCATCTTTCCTATTTTGTTCCTTCTCAGAAATCAAGATTTCCTCTGCTCTATCTTTGCAGTCCACAGCTTTACTGGTGCTTCCTTTCTGGCCAAACTCACAATGTTTTAAATCACTCTGCTGGGCTCTTTGCTCTGGATTCTCAACATAAATCTGGCTAAAAGCCCCCAACAGCAGCCATGCCATAGCCTCAACATTAGACTGCCTTGAAATTTCTTCTGTAAGATTAATGAGTCTGCTGCTCTTAATCTCAGTCACAGGCAAAGTCTCTGGACATGAGCAAAATGCAGACAAACTTCTGCCAAGGCATAACACTCATTGCCTGGAGTCCAACAGCCAATGTAGTCCTTCTTCCCAGCATAAAGCTCCCAACCCTGGTCTTTACTGGCAAGATTCCTACCAGCCTTCTGGTCTTCTGAGCTCTGACCAGAATTTGCCATACAGTACAGCCTAAGGTGTTCCAGCCAGTGCTCCAAATCTTTCTTAACTCTTTCCACAAGCCAGTCCTGAACCATATGGTCAGGTGTAGTCACAGCAATGACCTCACTTCTCTGGTACCACATTCTGTATCAGTCAGTGTTTACTAGAGAAACAGATATAACACAAGATACACAAATATATAAGAATTTACAAGATTGGTTTATAATGGCCACCCACAAAGTTGGATGTGGAAGAGTCCAGCGGGTCTGTCTGCACACTGGAGATCCAAAGGATCCAGTTGAAGGTCTGGCGCTTACTGCATGTGGTGTCCTGTGCAAATCCATATGAGAAGGCCAATTGGTCTGCAATGGAAGGCTGAAGAATCTACACCGGAAGGCTGAAGGATCTGAGCTGGAAGCTGAAGACTGCGCTGGATGCTAGGAGATGACATCTGACATCCAAGGTGAAGGCAAAGACTGCAGCTTCTCCAAAGGAACAGAAGCAGATCCACTCTTCTTCATTTCTCCTTTGTACCACCCAGGCAACAAGCCACCCTGGGGTGTTTTCCACACCATAAGGCGTGGAATTGCTCATCTAATTTAGTCAAGCTTCTCTTAATCAAATTGGCATAATCAATCAATCAATCACCACACATACTCAGTCATATTCCTTTTTTCTTTCTTTCCTTTTTGTTTTTTTTGTACCAGGGATCAAACTCAGGACCTTGTATCTGCGAGGCAGGCGACGGCACCACTGAGCTAAACCCCTGGCTTTTCTTTCTTTCTTGTGGCACTGGGGATTGAACCCAGGACCTTCACACTGAGCTACATCCCCACCTTCTTTTTAAGCTTGTTTTAAAACAAGGTCTGGGTAAGTTCCTACGTTGCTCAGGCTAGGCTCAAATTTTTGATCCTCCTGCCTCAGTCTCCTAGAGTGCTGGGATTACAGGCATTTTCCCCCACGCCCAGCTGGTCATACTTCTTATACATAGAATTCCTTACAATAAGTCACGTCTATTGACACTATGAATAAACACATTAGATAATATATATATTTAAATTTTTATCTTGTTTAGATCGGAATTTTTTAAAATTTAATTTTATTGGTACATTTTAGGTATACAATATAATGACATTCATCATTGGAAATCTGCACCTTTACATAATCTCTCTTGGTTCTTATTTTTCCACCTTCCCCTGCCCTCCCTTCAATACTTCCATCCCTCCCTATTTACAAAGACTTTGTTTCCATTTTTTTCATTTTCTCATATTAATTCCATTCCCTTCTTTCCTTTCCCCTACCTCTCCCACTTCCCCTTCCTAGATTGGAATGTTTTAGTCCAGAGGACTTTGTACTTAACCTTCTTTCATTCACCCTGCCTACTTTACATGATTTATGTAGAGGCTCAGATGAGATATTGAAAAAATATTTATGCAAAATTTAAAATGTCTTCTAGATAACATTATTATTAGGAGCAGCAGAATCCCAGAAGTAAAGATCTCTGAGCACCTACCCTGGCACTTTACTAAGTAAGCTTTCACTGGATAAAGCTAAGCCAGCTGGGGCTACTTTGTCACTGCACTGATTTTATGCTGGTGGGGTAGAGAAGTTCAGGTGTAGACTGAAGATTTGTAAGAACTTGGGCATGCTCTAACCTTAGTTTAGGAAAGAACAATAGTTTTTCACCAGGTAAACACCAACCAAAACCTAAACTGTTGGAAGGTCAATTTCAAAGAAGCAGCAGGGGACGTGAAGCTGTAGCTCTGTGGTAAAGCTCTGGTCTAACATGCATGAAGCCCTGGATTAGAGTCCAGGCATGAGGGGGAGAGGAAGGGAGAGAGAGGGGGAGGGAGAGAGAGAGTAAAAGAGATCTAATTCATTTTGGTTCTTGAAATTTTGTGTGTTCTCTCTTAATCAACCTTGCTATCATAGTAGAGACCCTCGGTATGACTAAACATGCAGACATTCAGTCAACTGCTCTACCTCCCTGACAGGGATCTCTCTAGTTCCTTCCAGTCCATCTTTCACATTTCCCTTAGTTACCTTTATCATATCTGATCTGACTGTGCCACTTCCTTGCTGAGATCATCAGATGGCCTCACATTAATAAAAGCAAGGATTCCAAAAATCCCTTATCACCATTTTAACAAGTTACCACAAATTCAGTGGCTTAAAATGATACAATTTATTAGCTTTCAGATCCAGAAGTCAGAAGTTCAAAGTAGGTCTTACAGACTAAAATTAAGGTGTCTACAGGGCCTGTGTTCCTTCTGGAACCTAGGGGAGAATCTGTTCCTTGCTTTTGCCAGCTTCTGAAGACGCCCTGTATCCTTGATATGTTGTCACCTGCCTTTTGCTTGAGTCACAGCACCTTCTTGGACCTTTCAGACTTACTCCCATGGGGACCTTTGGAATCACACTGACTTCCCCCTATAATCCAGGATAAATTTCCCATCTCACAACCCTTAATCACATCTGGAAGGTCCTGTTCTCTGTGTCAGGTAACATGTTCACAGGTTCCAAGATAAGGATGTGGGTATCATTGGGGGGCATTCTCTATCATATTGTAGGGAAAGTCTGGACCCTCAGGCAGGGTTGGATCAGAGAGCCTCTATCAGGAAGTAGAAGGGAAATAGCCTCTGCATCTCAGAAGCAGCTGAGATGGCAGCCTGTGGTTTTGACACCCGCCTCTGTGCAGGGAGCACTGTCCCTCCTAGTGCAGATTGCTATGCCTACCCAAGTTCCCCTGTTAGCCGACCAAACCTTAGTATAAGTCTATAGTATAGTATAGTATAGTATAGTATAGTATAGTATAGTATAGTATAAGTATAAACCCTTAGTATAAGTCCAGTAACCAATCAAGTAGTGACCCTCAGGGGGTGGAGATGGATGAGGTCCTTACCCCTAAAAAGGACTACAGCCCACCTGGGAGCTGTCCCATCTCCGAGCCCTGCCACTCTTCTGGAGTGGCTCTTTCCCTATTTCTCTTGCAAAACCTACAGTAAAATTACTTTTGCTTTGCACTGGTCTTCTGTTCTGACTCCTCTTCCTCTTTTTATGTCAGAGAGAGAGAGACAAGCCTACTTAGGGTGAGTCTTGGGGACCCCTAGACCACAGATCCACCAGACATAACAATATCCATCCTCCTAGATTCACTTTCCACCTCCTTCCTCTCCATGATCTCTACATTCAAAGCCAAATTCTTTTTTTTTTAAAAGCCTTCACAACTGTCAGTCACTCTGTTGGAGAGACCCTTCCCCCTCCTACTTTTCTCTCTTTTGAATTCTAAGAAGCAGTATGGAGTAGTGGGTAAGAGGTCTAAGGATGCGCTAGGGATATAGGTCTGTGGTAAAACCCTAGCCTGCTGTGCACAGCACTGAGGAGAAAAACAGAGACAAGACCTAACTTTGGGGTCACTGCTTGGCCTGGTGGTTAAATATTTTAAAAAAAAATTTTGAAATACATATCACAAGTGGAGATACATCCAAAAGTATTAAAAAGTGAAATGACATATCTAAGGTCCTCTAAAGAAAAAAGAAAGCAGAATAGAGGAAACATGGTTGGCAAAATGTTAATTGCTAAAGCTGAGTCACTACACTATCCTATATTTGGAAATTTCCACAATGTGTTTCTTTCAAAATGGTGTATCTCCTAGGAAGCTGTTTCCCCCCCACCTGAGTTCCACCAGAAATTAATGTCTCTAGCTGTCTCCCTTAATAGTTTATTTGCATTTTACCATCGTAGTACATTATTATGCCTATTTAGTTCTGTATTACCTAAAATTTCAATTAATAAGTGCTCATGTACAGTTTTGCTATGTGCTAGGCATGGAGTGGTGACCAAAATAGAACACCTTCTACTTTATGCATGTGATGTACTACAGTGCAGAGTGAGATAAACAATGCCCAATCAAACATGCAGTTACAAAGTGTAATAAATGGTAGGCAGGAAGCACATGGGATTCTACCAATGGAGAATAATGTGGAAAGCAAAGTAGAGAGTGGCTAAGAAGACCTTTCAGAAGAATCATTAAATTGAGAGCTGAATGATTCTATGTGTCATAGACTATGTTTTCATATACCTGTGGTGAAGTCCTAATCCTACCTCCCATCCCATGTGATGGCGATTTGGCAGTAATTAGGATTCCATGGTCAGGAAGGCAATTGGTACTCTAAGAAGACACAAGAGAGCTTGCTTCCTCTTTTTCTCCATGTTAGAAGAAAGAAATGTGGGCTGTGTGTAACCTCAAGAAGACCTTCCTGATTAGTGACTATGATGACACCTGATCTTCCTTTCTCCAGCAAAGTAGAAAATAAATCTGTTGCCTAATCACCTCCTGGTCTTTGGTGCTTGGTATCCACCAGCCTCATGCAGCATGTTCAAGCAAGGCTGGAAGCAAATTCCATTCTGCATTCTGGTGGAACTGATATTTTGTATAAAACTGACCCGTGCTCACTGTGGTGTGAAGAACTTTTACAAGTCGCTTTTAATTTTGTTATGTAAAAAATAACCACTACTTACACCTTGGCATACTTTCTTCCAGTAAATTTCTCTTCACATTTGTTTGTATTTTTAAATTATGATTAAATACTAAGGGACCAGAGGAATTTTTAAATCTTCTGCTATATCTCCCACCATTTATTTTTTCATTGAGCTTTTTTGTTGTTGTTTTTTGTTTTTTGGTACTGGGGATTGAACTCGGGTCCTTGCGCTTGCGAGGCAGGCGCCACCATTTATTTTTTGAGACAGTTGTCCAGGCTGGGCTCAAATTCTTGATCCTCTTGCCTCAGCCTCATAGTGCTGGAATCATAGGCACGCACTACCACACCCTCTTTAAAAATCACTAGGAGCATCATGGGTGGGTAAAATATACCCCTACCATACTTTTCCAATGAAAATATGTACTTTAGCATAACAGTAGCCAGCTGTGTGTCTCAGTAACTACACTGGGGGAATACAGGAAGCAATCTTTGTGTTGACCCACTTGGTATGATGAACAGCAAAATGTATGCACATGTCAAAGTGTAAACAGGTGAGTTGTGCCACATTATTGCCATCTTACATTTTTTTGTATTTATAAATTTTTTATTAAATGTTTTCTTTTTATTTTTTTTGGAGAATTAGCCCAATTCAGTACAATTTTTCATGAAAATCTGCTTTTATAACTTTTTGAGGAAGTTGAAAGTGTAACTCCCCTACCAATGATGACTTGGATCATATAAGCCAAAGAAGTTAGCAAGATATGACAGATAGAGAAATATAGAACAAAGACCTCGATTCAGATGAGAAAAAAAATGGTAATGTAAATATTTGACTACAAAATGGTCACATATACCTGAAAAATCCAACGTTAGAACTAGGTCAGAAAATGTTATTAGGTTCTTGCCAGGGGTAAAACCTATTGGACAGAATACCAACACTGCGATCCAATGTTGGAAATTGTTTGTAATGGATGATATGCTACATGATTTTTTTTAAGTATACTAATAATGAAATACAAGTAAAACATTATATATTCATCAGTAGTAATACTCAAAAGTATATTTATCATGACACTTCACTATCTGAACTAAAAGCCTTCATAGCAGGACTTTATCATTCTAATGATCAGAATCTAAAGAATTTATGGAGAAGTGACAGATGTGGTGTTGAGATTTTTATGGGCTGGGGATATGTTGTAGCAAGGGTTAATACTAAGCAACCTGAGTCCACCACTTAGTTAAATTGAGGCTCCATCCTCGGTGAAAGTCACACCACGCCACAAGAAAGCAAAAGTAAAGATAGCTTTATTATAAGGTTAAGCAATAAGAATACCAAAAAGAAAGTATGACAGATAGAAGTAATACATCACCAGTTGGGGTAGCAGCTTGGCTTAACACCTGAGGACAGCTGGGGAAATCCCAAGACAGTGGCTAGTTAGGGTCCTGCTGGGCAGAATCCCTGCATACAGTTCTAAGAGTCTCCCAAAGTCTGCTTTTTTCTCTGCCAGCTTATATATCATGTTACGCAAAGGTGGCCTCATGCCAATAAGACATATGTGTCTTAAAAGGAGTCCACTCTCAGATCCGGCTAGAAGCCAGGGGCAGAGTCCTTATATCAAATATTTCAGATTAAGGTGTTTATTCCCTCAAGGACAGACTCTTGGAGGGTAGCCAGTCCTCCTTGAGCCCAGCATATACAAAGGTTACACTTTAGTCACATGAATCTGAGTAACTCTTTTTATGTTCCCTTCAGGATATAGATCAGTGGCGCTGTGCCTGCCTGGCAAGTGCAAGGTCCTGAGTTCAATTCCCAGTACTAGATTTAAAAAAAGAGAGAGGGAGATTTTTAGAACAATAATGACACCAAGTGATTTGGTTTCTTTCAAAATTGCCTACATTTTGATAATAAAAAGACCTACCAAGAAAGAAAAAAATCTGACAATCTGGCTGCTGTTCTCTCATTTTTTGAAAGCTTTGTTTTGAACTGTCAAACAATTTATACACTACCCAAATACAAGACAATTGTTGAACAACTTGTATCATTTTGTGGTTGTTGAAGATTTTGGCAATATATGCCAAATAAACCTTCCAAATATGGTATAAAAATATATGCCCTGGTAGATGTGAAGACATTATACACCTTGAATTTAGAAATTTATCCTGGAACTCAGTCACCAGGTCTTTATTCGTGCAGTAAAAAAACCCTATGACATTGTACCTATTTCAAAAAGTAACCCAATCATCACATTCAACAATGGGTTCACTAGTTACCCATTGATGTTACATTTGCTAAAAAAAAAACCACGTAAGTTGACCAGCACAAAAACTGTTCACAAGAACAAAACCAAGGGCCAGGGATGTAGCTCAGTGGCACCACATCTGCCTGGCAAGTGCAAGGTCCAGAGTTCAATCCCCAGCACCTGGGGTTGGGAGAGGGGGATGACAAAGCTGAGATTCCTGAAAAAAATGTTGCAAATTCACAGTACAGTATAATCTTTGGCTTCCTATGGTGAAGAAGAGCAAAGTAATATTGATAGTGTGAATATTATACCATGATGATAAAATTGATAGTGAATCCAGGCTTGGTGGTGCATGTCTGTAATCCCAGCACTCAAGTGGCTGAGACAGGATGTTGCTGTAAGTTCAAGGTCAGCCTGTGCTGTATAGTGAGTTGAAGGCTGGCCTTGACTAGGTAGCAAGACCCTGTCTCAAAACAAACAAACAAACAATTGATAGTGAATCCTCAACACAAATGAAGCCAAAAATGGTCATATTTTACAACAAAACAAAAGGTGTAGAAGATGCTGTTGACAAGTTATGCAACAACTATGTTGTCACTCAAAACACAAAGTGTTGGTCACTTGTGTTTTCCTCAATCCTAAACATGTCAGGTATACATAGTTTCATTGTTTACAAAGAAAATAACAAGCACAGAATACCACGGAGAAATTTTCTTAGAGGATTGGGACTGGAATTGATAAATGCTCAATTACAACAAAGGAAGAACAATATGGTATCTGTCCATAGAACTCTGCAAAAGAATTCTGGAGCAGAAGGGTGAACAGACAGGTGAAACACCACAATAACCTTCTAAGAAAATAGGAAAACCAGCAAGATGTCAGGTATGTCCTACCAAAGAAGGCAGGAAAACAAATGTGCTATCAATGTAAGCATAACTTGTATGGAACCTGCTGTTGTCATGTGTGAAAACTGCCTTAGGTGTGGTAATTGAAGAAAAGATTTTTTTTTTTAAATAGGGTCTTGCTTTGTAGTTCAGGCTGGCTCCAAACTCACTATGTGGCCCAGGCAGCCTTGAAATCATGGTGATTCTCTTGCCTCAACCTCCCAAATGCTGGGATTACAGGCGTGTGCCACCACGCCCAGCATAAAGATTATTTCTGCGGTAGAGTTTTATTTGTATTTTCATTTTAGTTCACATACTACAATTTATTTTTTAGATTTAGTAAGCAAACAGCTGACATTGAAAATGTTTAAACAGTATTTTTATTGATATTTCATTTTCCTGTTAAGTGCACACTGTATAATAGGAAGCTCCTGACAAATGTGACAAGCACAGCCTGCTAAATGGGAAAGGAAACACTGTTGGTGTAAGTGAAATTTGTGTACGGAACATGTTGTTGTAATGCATTAAGAATGCCTTAGGTGTGATAATTGAATCAAAGATTATTTCTGTGATAGACTTTTTATATTTTCATTGTCGTTCACACAGGAATTTGATCTTGTAAGGTGGTAAACAGTTGATTTTGAAATGTTTATTCTAAAGACTCATTACATATTAAAATTTAATCTTATTATTTATATACATTGTTTAATAAAACTAATAAAATTAAAATTCATCGACAGAAATACTCCTTTAAAAAAAGTTGACGTTATAAACCCCCCACAATGTGCCTTTTAAAAAATGTACAATGATGCCCCTAATTAATCCCATCAGCCACTAGCGTTTACTCTGAGGGCCATAAGGGTGTGCGCCTCAGGGCAGAAAGCCTCGCCAGGCGGTCTCCCGGCTCAGCACCCATCCTCCGGGGGAGCGGCTGAGCCGGCTTCGGCCTGGTAAGGACAACCGGAAAGATAAGCAGTAGCTGCAATAGCGTCTCCCACACCCGCAGCCTTGCACAATAGACCTAAGGGTTCAGGACACCCAGCTACAGCGGTAGGGAATAAGCAGAACCCCGCCTGAGGAACTTCCGGTCCCACCAAACCTCGCGATACTTCTGTCACGCTCAAATTAGCCGGCCCAACGGCTGCCCCACCCTGGAACTTTCTAAACCCTTGCGCACGCGCTCCTAGACCCTTAACGTCCTAGTTCCGCCCTTCTCTGACCACGCCCCTGCCCGTCTGGTCGTTTTGCCTCCGCACCGCACCAAACCTTTACGTCTTCCCACCGGCAACTTCGCAACAGGGCGCTGATTGGCTGGCGGGGAAGCAAAAAAAAAAAAAACCACGGAGGGGAGGCTATGATAGGCTGGTTTCTGGCTCGGCCCCCTTCTGGCTGGCGCAGAAGGCGATTGGTCTTTGGTGCCATCCAATCGGGGCAGGGCTGTAGCATTCAAATCGAGAGCGTTGGGCCTGCAGTCGTTGGTCTCGGAGTGGCTGCCCTTGCATGTGGAGAACGTGTGTCTGGCTGAGCTCCTGTTGCTCTCGCATTCGTTTCGTTTTTCCGCACCACTACGCGCCAGCAGGATGGCCCATAAGCAGATTTACTACTCGGACAAGTATTTTGACGAGCACTACGAGTACCGGTGAGCAACCTTGGCGGACCCGGCCTGGACCCCTCGGTCGCGGTCCCCGCGAGCGGGAGACCAGTAGCCCAGGCCCCGTCAGCTCGCCGACCTAGGGGCTCCGTGTGCGCCTTTGTCTTCCCACACCGGACGCAGGGAGCCGGCCAGGATCCTGGGCGGTTCGGAGTGGGTCGGGCTCGGCCGCTTAGTCCTAATTCCAGGTCCCGGAGCAGAACCGGAGTCGGCTCCGCCGCGCAGCTTACCTGTGGGCGGTCGTGCACGCTTGGTCTGCCGTTGGGTCGGGGCTGGGTCAGTGTAGACTGGCGATCCGGCCTGTGAACCCAGGGAAACATTTCCCCCTCTTGGTGGCTTTGGGGTTGGTGGGGATCCCTGAGAGAAGAGTTCGCGAGCTCCGCGCGGTTTAACTGGGTGTGAGACAGCGAACTGTCTTCAGCTATTATGGCGCATTGTGAAAAGGCTTCGTTTCAAGACCACATTACGAACTTGAGTGGACTTTGGGTGCCCCCCCTCCTCCCCTAGCATACAGTGCCCTGTTTTTTGACCTTGAGCAGTGTTCGGCTTTTGCATCTTGGAGGGTATATTAGAAAGTAGTAATTTAATCAATAAAAATAGCAAAGTAGATTATGGGAGGTTGGTGACTCAAGTTTGCCAGGCTTACCTCCTGACTTGCGAGGGGCGTGGTCTCCAAGACCCCTGGATCTTTACGAGAACGTTCATTCTAGGGAAAGACCAAGAGATAGGGGCGGTAAAGCCTACGCCTTCCTTGGCCAATTGGTGACCTTGTTTTCGCCTGTTGTTTTTTTAAGGTTAGATTGCCAACAATGCTGTTCTAGGAGAAAAAGGACCCGAGTGGGGTCCATCGCCTCAGTGTCGTGGAAATCCACATACAAAGGAAACAGTTACCCTGGGCAGTTTTACAAATGAATAGTACTTTGCACTGTTTTTTATTCCTATCTAGAAAAAAAATTGTTAGTTTTTTCTAACTATGAATTTGAGATTATGTAGTAAACTACAAGCCATACAGTTCTAACAGGGCAGTATATTGACATAATGTTTAATTGTGGGATGCTAAGAGCCTCATTGGCGGTATCCAATAATAGAAGGTAAACTCAGTACTACGTGAAAATAGTGTTGCTACACTTCCTGTAAAATCCAACATCACCATGACCACCCCTTTACTGGGGATTGAATGCAGGGCTTTAGACCCAGATTTTTGAGTCAAGGTCCTACTAAGTCACTAAATTGCACAGGCCGGGCTCGAACTTGTAACCCCTCTGATTCACCCTTCTGGAGTGCAGGGATGAGCCACCATACCTGGCCAGTGTAAATTTCAGATTAGTATTTTTTTTGTCAGTGAGCAATAACCTATACTTTTATATTTGCAAACTTAATTTTCTAGTCCTTTCTCTTGTACTTGGGATCTTCTCTAAAAGCCCCTCTCTTTTCCCTGGTATTGTATGTTTATGCAGTAAAATACAAGTGGACAGCACTTGGGGGGCTGAGGAAGGAGGATTGTCAAGAGTTCAACGTCAGCCTGGGCTACATAGTGAGTTCAAGGCCAGCCCGAACTACACAGCAAGACTTCGTTTCAAAAAAAGAATAATCCCCTGTGAATTTAATATTACTTTTTTTTCCTGTTAAAATCAAAACCTGATGATCAAACCCAGAGCCTGTTTACACAGTTCATGGAGAGTACTGAGGTGGTAACTTCTGTTTTGATGACTTGTTGATACATTTACCTACACCTGTTCTTGAAAGCAAATGTACAAAAGCATTACATTTCTCTGAGACTAATCAACAATGTAGAGGATAAAAACAGGCTTTTTTTGGCCTAATGTAGAGGCTTAAAAGTTCAATGTTAAGCAGCATTTCTAGAGTGAAGGTGTGTGTGGTAATCAAGGGTGGCACATGCCTATAATCCCAGCACTCTGGGAGTCTGAAGCTAGAGGATCTCGGGTTTGATCCCTTCCTGTGTGATTGTTTCAGAGTAAAAAAAAACAGCTAAGGGTGTAGCTCAGTCCTCTTTGGGTTCAGTCCTCAACACCCCTCCTCCCAAGTGTGGTAACTAGTATGTATAAAGAATCTCTTTAATTTATGGGAATTGGTACAAATTCTATGGAGTATGGTAGTAAACAAAATCCTTCTGAGGCTCATTTCTGCAACCAGCCACAGCCTAAAATTTAGTTGATGATGGCTCAGTGCTTAAAAGTGGGTTATGGGTTCAGTTTTCCTATGTGCCAGAAAGTGACCAAACTGCATTTCTCATCTCTCAGTTGGTCAACTCATTGGTAAAATCCTATAATGATCAAAAAATTAGTTGATGCTAATGGCTGGCTCTGTACAAAAGCAGTACTACTCCTGAAAGTGGTAACAATGGGGCTGAGAATTATGACATATTTCTTATGGTTACAGGGGCCAGGGGTATAGTTTTATTTTTAAGAATGTCAGTGCTACAGTAGTACATAATATCAATGACTTTGATTACTTTATATGTGTTTAAATTGAAAAAGGGGTTGGATAAGTCAGTAATTTCCTGGAAAACTGAAGATCAGTATGAAGTTGCAAAGACATTTGCAATTGGTATTTTTTTTCTTTTAAATTTTGATTGAAGTACATATAAAAATAACTTCTGGAGTATACAAGAACTTGTATCTACTACAGATCTAGTGATAAGTAAAGGAAACACAAGTTATCTGTATCTGAAATTACATATTATATTGTTTTACTTATGGAAAGTCCAGTAGTCTGGGGCTGGGATGACAACAACTGTACAGTCAGGGACCAGGTCCTTTACTTCTTGTGGCTTTGCCATCCATCTCATATGCAGTTGCTTCTGTGGTCAAAGACTGCTGCTATAACTTCCTGATCACATCACTGTATCCAATAGGAAGAGGAAAAAGGTTGGCCTGTTTTTGTCTATTTTTCATCACTTGCATATTCTGCTTATATCCTGTGGTTAGGATTTGGTTACATGAACAAAGCTAACCACAGGATAGGCTGGGATGTGTGACCATGTACCCAATTTAGATTTTAGTGTTCTATTCCTGGAGATTTACAAGCAAGATTCTCTTTTAGACAAAAATTTAACTCTAGAGATGCCTGCTGCTTTTAGATAGCATATTCTTGGCTCACTAATTTGAATGTAGGGTCTTAAAAACCAGGTAAAGGTAGTAAAGAATGCTGAAGTTTGGCACCAATGGTATTATAGCATTTCTTTAAAGTACCTTGTTTTAATGACAAAAACTTCAAATTTTTAGTATCTGTATGACATGATCATAAGGAAGCACATGAAGCATTTAATACTTGGCTGTACCTTTTAACAGGCATGTCATGTTACCCAGAGAACTGTCCAAACAAGTGCCCAAAACTCATCTGATGTCTGAAGAGGAGTGGAGACGACTTGGTGTCCAACAGAGTCTAGGCTGGGTTCATTACATGATTCATGAGCCAGGTACGTTTTTTAATAAATTATTAGCTGAATTAAAATAATGATTGTGTCAGGTATTTTAGTAACATGGATATTGAATGATATCACAAAGGAGTTAATGATATTTTTTAATGACTGATTCCTCAGCTCCCTGGAATGTTCCCGTTTTAAATAAAATATCACAGGAATGAATATATTCTGCCTGTAAAAATAACTTAAGTCAATAAATAGCTACTCTGTTGTATTTTAAAATTTGTCATTGTTAATAGTATCTAAAAAATACTAATATACCTACAATTTCATTGTCCCTTCTCCCTTGTTTTTTTTTCATACCGGAAATCAAACTTGGGACCTTGCACGTGGGAGGCAGGTGGCGGAACCTCTGAGCTAAATCCCCGGCCCCTCATTGTCCCTTCTCTTAAAACTAAGTACTTCAAGACAGTTCAGATGTCCTTAAGTTCTGTTATAGAAATTGATGCAATTAAAAGTGATTCTTTCCCTTTAGCCCCCAGAAAGGATGTTTATCTACTGCCTTAAGGTTAAATGAGATAGTGTTTGGATTCAGCTGTGTGACCCATGTTAGGCATATCTGAGTGTCATGGTATTAACCTAAAGGTTTTTTTCATTAAATAGTAAACTAGTTTGAAGTTTTGTGGGGTTGAATTCTGTTTTTGAATTATCAGTAAATTTAATTTACAGAATTTATAATCCTTTGAACAAAATCTGAAACTACATAAAGTAGAACTAAAGCCATGTATATACTCTATTGAGTAGAAACAGCATTAAAAACTAAACTCTCAGAGGAATATTCTCATTGTCAGAGTGCCTTTGAAGCAAAATTCACTTGAAACTTGTTAATAATTGATTCATTCTATTCTGCTTGAATTAAATTATTTAAATTTTTTTCCACAGAACCGCATATTCTTCTCTTTAGACGACCTCTTCCAAAAGAGCAACAAAAATGAAGTGTATCTGGGATCAACAGTTAAATCTTTTTCAAATTTAATGTATATGTGTATATAAGGTAGTATTCAGTGAATACTTGAAAAATGTACAAATCATTCACCCATACCTGTGCATGAGCTGTATTCTTCACAGCAACAGAGCTCAGTTAAATGCAACTACAAGTGGGTTATTGTAAGGTGTTTAAGACAGTTCTTCTAGTTTTTCTGTTAATATAAGTGCCTGTTTGATGTTACCTGTTACTTTTGTTAAATAAAGTTTGTATGTTGCATTTATCCCTGTTTGAATTTATTGAGGTATATTTTCCTTGTTGATTTGTGACTAATTCAAATTGCTTTTGTTTTATAATTTTAGGTTTGAGGAAATAAACTTCAAGGAGATGTTAAGGAAATTAAAATAGGTTGGTATGGTGGGTAATTCCACCATACCATGAAGGAGCTAAGAACCCATGGATATGTTAAAACTAGAGCCAAAGTAGATTTTATAGCTGTCATTAGTTCAGTTTCTAGATAAATGTTTAGGATCTCCCAAGTGAACAGAAAAACCCAACTTAATACTCTGGGTTGCTTCCACTTAATCTAAAAACTCACTGTTGCCCACTTAACCCTGTTTATCTTTTTCTCCATTTACCACGTAAAGATAATGCCTCCTATTTATTTTAAAAATCGGATTTTCGAAGGTTCAGAAACACACTAAAATAGCTTCATGCATAATGTATTTTTCAGCTGTTTCAATGGCCTTAGTTGCTAAGGAATTATTTTAGAGTTAAATGAAAACATCTTAGATTTATTGCTATGCTAGAGACATTTTAAAGGAGTAGCCAGTAAACATAAGACCCTTTTTGTAGAGGGTGCTTTTATGCTTTAGGAGCACAATAAATACTAGCTGAGAAGGGAGTGTGACAGCCACCCTTCAACCTCCAATAGATTGAGCTGCCAGACTTGAGTAATAAATCTGTGGGACATACATGAACATACTAAGGCTACCTGTGATTTTTGCTTGAAGTAAACAGGTGTTCAAGTCTACGCGAGTGGCAGAAAACCTAGTGTGTCTCGTCTTAACCTTCATTCATCAAGTGGCCTACATTGCTGGCAGCCTTTTTCTGATCCATCTGTCCCTTGTTCCAAGCCTGAGTGTTGTCTGGAAATCCATTCTGCAGGCTTTCCTTTAGACTCTGTCCTTGAAACACCTTATTAATGTCTCAGTACTGGTAGAATTCTGCCCTTTTGTAGTGCTATTTATTTCCCACATGTAAAAAATCTTTTTATCTTAACACATTTTGTGTTCACTATTTGAAACAAATTTTAGAATTTATGTGGTTAATTCCAAACCAGTGGAAGTTTCAGGAAGCTTAAGGTGCTAATAAATAGACTGGTGTGCTTTTCAGGTTTGTAGGATTGCTTTTTTTGAAGCAAAATATTTACTGGTACATTTTAGAAATAATGGTAACATTCATCATAGGGAATTTGTACCTATACGCGATATATCTTGCTTTTTTTTCTCATTCCCCCGGAAGGATTCTTACAGGGTGTGCAAACGTCCCCTTAAATCACCAACAATCTTGAGGGAATATTAGGGAAATAGAGAAAGGCCGGGATGGTGTTTTTCAGGGGACCCTACCCAAGGAACTCTGCATTCCTAATGTCAGACCCATGAGGCCGACTGCTGAAGAAACCAGGGCTTCACTCGAGTTTTTAAATCCCTGCAGCCACTTAGGATAACCTAGCGCACCCTAGATCACACGTCAGGTTCCTCTACCCTACTTGAGAACCACCCTGTTCATCCGCTGCGGGTGAGTACAGACGGCTCGCGTAACCAGTTGGTCACGCTTTGTCTGCGGGCATGAGGGGGGGTGAGGCCGTCGCGTATTGATGACGTACTTCCTGGCGCCCGCCCCAAAGGCGGAAACGCAAGTTGTCTGCTGGGCCAGCCCGGGTCCTTCAACCGCCCCGGGCTCCTTCGGCTTCCCTGCCATGGCGTCGGAGGGGCCGTGGGGGCCTGAAGGCACGGTAAGGGCCCCAAGGGGCTGGTGTGGCCTCTTTCGGCGGCCTCAGCTCTTCGGCCAGGCTTGTCCCAGAGTTTCAGTCGGGTGGTAATGGGACTGGTTGGCGGATGTGGGCGGGAACTGGTAAAGGTCACCAGGCGTCGGGCCGGGGTTTGCCTAGGGATTGTGGCCAGATGCCCAGGCTCCGCCCACGGTTAGCGCTGGCGGTAGTGTGATGCCACAGAAGCTGACGACGTTCGCCCGGCTCCCGACTGGCAGTCAAGGTTGGGCCAGTCGGCGAACTTCTCGCTTTCTGGTGAAGGAGTAGCTCTCTGAAAATCACTCCTGGGCTTTTAAAAATCTCAGTTTTCTTTGCACACTTTGTAACAGTTAGAAGCTAGATGGAGCTTGGCTATAGCATAAATTAGCTTTAGGCTAATTAAAAACTAGTTATAAAATTCGTAGTGCTAATAAATTACTACCTATTTCAAACAAAACACATTTTTACGAACACATACCAATTCCAAACAGGGAATGTAAACATCATATACTACAAAAATGTACCAAAATAAAAAGGAAGGGGATCAAGAAATGGGGGGGAGGGGGAAGGACTAAGAAAAAGGAATTAAGATGTGCTGTGTACCAATTTCCCACAAGGGAAATTTCCATTGTGCTACACTCATGTACTAATAAAATTTTAAGAGACACTATTTTAAACAGAAGGGCTCATTGGCGATAAAATGATTTTCTTGCAAATCAAATCATGCTCCTTTCAGTGAAACAGCTCTTAATAGTTTACACAGTAAAAAGCAAACTTTTTTGTAATTTTCTTTTGAGAGATTTAGTGGAAATATATGCAGTGTGTTCAGAGTGTTGCTGGTAAACCGTCCCCAGGTATATTTGACTGCAGTAGGGGTAGGGTTCTCAGTTACGCCTAATTAAACTTCAGAGGTAAAAATATGTAT
Source organism: Heterocephalus glaber (assembly GCF_000247695.1). The sequence continues at coordinate 23,294,994 of NW_004624765.1, read as the reverse complement.
TTCCAAGTTTAAAACCACAGATACATTGTTGTGGTCCTTTTATATATGATGTAGATTGAATTTAATTTCCACTTCAATTTTAATTTAATTGCCATTTTTCACTTCTAATATTCGAAAGACTTTTATAAATAAAAAAGCACTAGAGGCCTGGGGATTTAGCTCAGTGGTTTTGCTGCGTGCCTCGCAAGCAGAAGGACCCGAGTTCGATCCCCGGTACCAAAAAAAAAAAAAAAAAATTTTAAAAATAAATAAATAAATAAAAAAGCACCAGGAAGAAATTTTTTTAGCAAAGCAAATCGTAGTCTTTGCTAGGCAGAAGTTTTTAAATAACAGCATTGGGGCTTGCTTGGGAGACTGTTAGAATGGATTACCTCTCTGGGTTTTGTTTACATTTGGTTGCTCTTACAATGTATGTAGCTACCTCCCTTCCTTTTTTTTCCCCCTCAGGGCAACATCAAGTTATCAGCAGATGTGAAACCATTTGTCCCCAAGTTTTCTGGGCTCAGCATGGCATGGACAGAGTCTTCAGAAGCGTGTGTCTTCCCTAGCTGTGCAGCCACCTATTATCCATTTGTACAGGAACCACCAGTGACTGAGTATGTATTTTTATAAATGGCTCACCTTATCTAAGGGACATATTTCTTGGTGGCTAGACTTTCAAATAGGTCACAGCTACCATATTAAAGTTTTGTAGATGGGGAGAGAATGCTCTCCAACTAAGAAGGGGCTGAACCTGTAGGCAGTTTAACCATGTCCCATGCCAACAAAAACTGGAGTTCTAGCTGTGCTGGTTTGTCTTAGTACTCAGTCTGTTATTAGTCTAAGAAAGGATAGAGCTGCATTGCATTATTAGGAAATGCAGATTCAAGTTCCGTTTGTTCATACAGTTTAAAAATCTAAGCTTATCCTGGTGGTGTGGGCCTCTAATCCCAGCAATTTTGGGAGACTGAAGCAGGAGAATAAGTTTGAGCCCAGCCTGGGCAACTTAGCAACATAACAACTTGATGAGACCCTGTCTAAATTTAAAAATGTGCTGGGGGTGTAACCCATTGCAAAGGCCTAAGTTCAGTCTCCATGATGGGGAGTTGTGTATGGGGAGGGAGGAATATAGATCTCTATAGCTACGGTTTGGGAATGTAGCTCAGTGGTAGACTGCTTGCCTAGGCCCTGATTTAATCCCCAGCACCTCAGAAAAAACCCAATCATGTCTGGAAAATGAAATGGTAAGAAGGATGGTTAAGAGGAAACGGGGCAAAGGAAGGGCCAAACAGAGAACAGGCTTTTCATTTCTAAGGGTTACCATTTTAAAATCTTATTCAGGGAAGGGATGAAGGTGACCAGCTACAGCCACAGTCTGTGTGAATAATTCTTTAGAAACTGTTGTTTTTGCTTTTAGCTGTTTTACTTTATATATGTCCTACAGAGATGGTTTTTTTTTTTTTCAAATTTTAGTTTTAAATTGTTCTAAATTTGAGTTGAAAGAAAGCTTACATGTCCTTTAAATTTTCTTTTTCCTTCTCAAGATTCATTCTCAGGGTGTTTACAAAATGTCTTTGGCTTTTAGCTGAATTTGTTAACCTTTCACATAATTGTGTAGACTTATTTGTAGATTTATTTTTAAGATCTGCATCCCACTTTAGTGTTTATATAAGATCCGGTGTTTATGCTTTCTTGATATGGTTCAAACTTGTTTCCTTTTTATTTTTATTGTGCTTGTGTAATACGATTGAAAAGTTTATACTGGATATAAATTCCAGAATTACATTTTCAAGAATGAAAACTAGAACAAATGCAAAAAATCATTGCTGTCTGGTGTATAGTCTATATAGGAAATATTGAAAGGTACCGTTTTTCACAAAAGTTAAAATCTGGGGCTGGGGATTTAGCTCAGTGATTCCACCACCTACCTTGCAAGCACAAGGTCCTGAGTTTGATCCCCGATACCAAAAAAAAAAGAAAAGTTGAAATCTTACCTTTATATAGTAGTATTGGTAATTGGTGAGTGTATTAGGGTTCTCCAGAGAAACAGAATTAGCATTCATTTGGCCAGAGTTTAATAGTGGTATTCTCCAGGACTACTATTGTTATTGGTAGGAATTTGTTGAGCATTTTCAGCATCTTGCAATATACTGGGGAAATTTCAGAAAACATTGCTGGTGTGCTTTAGTTAAAAGCATTGGGCTAGGTCTAAGAGAAGTAGCATGGGGCCTAGCAGTATACAATAGCTAAACTTTGCATTGTGTCTATTGGAATCCTGATGGTACAGCTAAAAGCTGAATAGGAAATAAGGAATGTTTGTTGGTGTGTTAAATCAGGTCAGAGAAATCACTTGAATCCAGTTAGATTTTTAAGAGAGGATTGAAGATTTTGACTAGGTTTCAGGTACTGGAAATAAAGAAGAAAATGCTTAAAGAGACCTGCTCAAAAAGGGGAGGGGTTGTTCCATGATTATCGCTACATGTTTTGTTGGGAAAGATACTGTACTATAATATTCTGCATATATATAGAAAGAACTGGGATCCATCATGAGAACAGAAGTTGGGCCAGCATGTGACACATATCTATAATCCCAGCACTCTGGGAAGCTGAGACAGGAGGATTAAAAATTTAACCCCTGCCTGGGCAATTTAGCCACTTAGTGAGACCCTGTCTTAAAAAAACAAAGAACAACAAACTGTATGTGTGTAGAGAGGCTAGGGGCTGTGGATGTAGCTCAGTGCAAAGAACCTGGGTTCAGTCCCCAGCACAACCAAACAAACCAAAACAAAAAACAGAAGTTGGAAGCAGGCCTGGTTTGTGGACCAGATGTTGAGTTTGGGATTTACATATCCTGCACTGGGGAAAGTGAAATATTAAGTGGGAATGACTAGTAAGGTAGAGATGGAGGCCTGGAGCTGCTGAAGGTTCTGGGTTGTATATATATACTTGAAGTCTTGAGCAGAAAGATGAGAGGCTTCCACTATGAATGAGTGTTAGAAGTGGAATAAGGAGGGTGCAGAGGAACCAGCAGAGGAGTCCCTTGGATGGGGAGATGCACAGTCCAGACCAGTGGAGCCTAGAAAGTCATGGGAGGTAGGAGGAAGAGAAGAGGCTGCCAGGGAGGAGCACTGCGCAGAGGCACCAGCCACATGGGACATCAAACAGGCATGTCACTGTGGACTCGGGGTCATATGAGCAATTTGTGGCATTGGGAAATTTTCTGGAGAAGCCATTTGAAGCCTCTGAAGACTGGTTTCTCTGATGTTTGGTTTTGTATATTTTTTTCTGCTTGTAACTGTGTTTTTACTGGATGGAAAGGAAAAATATTAACTTTGCAGAGGAATAAGGACCAGTGAGGTACAGAAACCTACAGGACTCCTCCAGTGTGGAAAACTAAATTGTGATGAGTCAGGACCCAGTCAGGGTCTCTTGGCAGTACTGAAAATTTCCTGGATGACAGCAGCCTTCAAGACCACCCCTGGACCTTACCTACCTCTCTGTTCTTTTCTTTTTTCCCCCCCCTTTTGTTTTGCTGTCACTCCATCATCTTTGCCTATCTTTTCTTATGGAGAACAGATTCTTCACCTTCATTTGCAACCTGCTGAGCCACTAACAGAATCAAGCTGAGAACTCACAGGAGCCCGTAGGTTATGTGATGAAGCTTTGAATCTCGCTCTTCTCTAGCAAGAACTAGTTCTCCGTGCTCTTTTTGGAGCAGTACAAGGCCGGGGCTTCTGAAGGACAGAAAAAGGTCACTAAGAAAGGTTTCGTGTTTTCTTGGGATATTTCACTGTTAGAATTAATTGGCTTTCAAAGATCTTACGGGATCAAAGTTTATTGTAGAATGTCATGGATTAGTACAGTGATAATGAGGCAGTGTGAAGAAGACTGAATGGAGGGGAGCACAGCAAACCTCATTCATGTGTTGCAGGTGCAGCCTGTAGTGATTCCCTTCTAGGAGGAGTCTTTCTTGGAGCAGATCAGAAATTTGATTTCTGCTAAATGGTGCCTATGTTCATATCTCCTGACACTCAGAAGACCACATGGGATGTGTCATGATTAGGCTTGAATTTTCCTGCCTTTCTTTGTACCAGTACACTTTGACGTAATTCTGGAAATTCAAAGAAACATCTCCTGGTGTTTGTTTGGGGGAAACAGATGGTTATGATTTATGTTTTACTCAGCTGTTTAGTATTTTGTAATTGTATCAGCTTTCAGTTGAAACTTCCAGTCTTACACCAAACTTGCTAAAGCAAATCAATCTTGAGTTATATTTTGGTTTAGTCTACCGACTTGAATAAATTAAGGCACAAGTAGTTCACCAAGATAATGCTTGTCTTGTCTGTATGGCATATGGTTCCTGCTCAGTGCTGTGTGGGGTCCCCTTCATAGCCTGCCCCTTGCAGTCAGTGTGCAGCACTGGATGTACTGGAGAGCTTGGAACAAGGAAGGGATGGAGAACACATTTGCAGGAGCCTCAGGAGAGTGGCCCATGGGCTGTTGGGCAGCCCCTCAGCAAAATGAATGGTCTTGGTCATTTTAGCAACAGTTGCACAGCAAGAAGTACTCAAGTATGTAGTTGACAGTGTACTTGACAACAGAAGAGTGAAAAAACTGCTGGAGCATGTTCTGGCCGTGTTGGCATTGCTTGTGGTCTTCTGGCTCATTAATTTAAGAAAAAGAAAATAGAGATAGGCCAGCATCTTTCTTTGCAAGTAGAGAAAGGTTTCATTTGGCTTTTAGTGAGGGATATTCTAGGACTAGAAGAAGTGATCTGAAAAAAAATGTTAAACATTAAAATCAGCATATTATAAAATTTTAAGCTCTTTGGTTTGTATTATGAAATATAAAACTATAATTTACACTTTTTAGCCAGAAAATATATACAGAAGACATGGCCTTTAGAGCTTCACCATTTCCACCCCAGTATTTATCTTCGGAGATCACTCTCCATCCGTACGCCTACTCTCCATACACCCTTGAGTCTACACAGAATGTGTGCTCAGTGCCTGCCTCACAGTATGATTACAGCCAACCCAGTCATTATCGAGGTTTTCAGACTGCGAAGCCCCAAAATGAACACATGTGTGCTCTTCCACAAGAAACAAAAGCTCTGTTTAAGGTGAGGAAATGTTTTTTTTGTATCCTCCAGTGGGCTGCTTTAGTGTGTAAAAGTAAAGAATTGTTACGTTTTTGCATGATATTTAAGCTCTACTTACTCTTTTTTGTGTGTGAGTGGGCTTTAGCCCTTTAAAAATAATTTGGTCTAACCTTTTAAAAAATTGTGAATACTTATTTATTATTTTAAACTTTTTATGGTGGTAGTTTTCTTATTTCATGTTTTTAAATCTTTCTTGCAGAAAAAAACCTGTGATGAGAAAAAAACATATGATGAACAAAAGTTTAAAAGGACTGATGGTACAGTATCATCTGAGATAAAGTCAACTAGAGGTTCCTACCATTTGTCCACTCATGCTGAGAACAGATTGAAACCAGGTAAAAGTAATAGACTGTACAGTGAAACGTAAACGTACTTCAGAAGCATCACTGTTTCTATGGGCTTGTTCGTTGTGACTGTTCCAGGAAGTGAGACCTGGAACCCAGCACAGCTAAGGGCCATCTGACTTCCTGTGGGATTATGGAAGTCTTTTTTTTAAATCTCAGGCAGGGGAATCACAGTGTGGTAATGTGAATTGTGGGCTTAGAAGGGGATTTAACCTGTTAGATTTGTTAGATTGTGCTCTTCATAGAGTTTGAGATCACATAGCAAGCAGGTGATGACCACAAGCTTCAAAACATGCCCTTAAATAAAAGCAAATTACAGTCATATTTTTTGTGCTGTGTTTGACTATGTTATTTCCTGAAATAGCTTCTCAGGTGTTCTGATGGGAGACTTTTACTAGATGGGAGAGTTTGACTGTGATTAAAGTTGCATCCTAAATAATACCAAACCTGGCCATTATGGTAACATTTCTATTTGTGCCACAGGTCATATCTGTTCTGGGTTTGAAAATTTCTGTTCCAGTCTGGCTGGAAGTTAGTGATTATACATGGTGTCATGTTTTTTCCCTTGTAAATTACTACTGCAGTTTGATCACAGATATCACCTATTTATATAATGACTGACAGCCTTTGTAATTGTTACTAGAACTATAATTTATCTACATGTATAATTTGTATTTGTGATTTATAAATTTTTCTCTTTTCATTGACTTCACTCATGTAACTCAATTGGCACATGGAAGTGTGAAAGGAAAGAAGTAGGAACTCTGGCTTTGCAGTTCCAGGAGACTTCATGGCACTGCAGCCTACCTCATCATCCATTGCATTTAAGAAGAAAAATGGGACAGAAGCTACAAATTTTGTACTACTTTCCTTCCTCCAGTTTGTTCCAGGTCCAGCAACCACCAAAGTGCAAATTTTGTTAGTTGTAGGAAATTTGTTAGAATCCCCTTAAATTTGCCAAACTTTAAAATGTATATTATGAAGCCACTCATGGTGGCACACATCTCTAATCCCAGCACCGAGGAGGCTAAGGCAAGAGGTTCACTGTGAGTTCAGGGCCAGCCTGGGCTACAAAGTGAGTTCAAGGCCAGCCTGCACTACATAGCAAGACCTTGTCTCATCTACCCTCTCACAAGTAAAATATATATTAGGAATAATTACAATGCCCACCTGTGCAGTCAGGTTGAAGTAACTAGTTCATCAGCTAAAATTCAAACTGCATTTTGATTTTCTGCATCCTGGCCCAACCATAATGAGTGATGCTTCTGGTCACTTGTAAAGAAGGCTATCAGCACCAGCAAAGTTAGGATATTTTGACAACAGCTTGATGCCTCGGTGACAGTGGGCTTTCTCCTCTGAAATTGAAGCTTGATTACTAGTCATCAAACTTTATCTGAATTTTTACCTCCACTTTTCATTCTGTAATTCCAGATGGTTACCATAAGCGAACAGACAGGAAATCCAGAACCACTGAAAAAAGTCCATCTACCCCCACACCTGCGTTTGAATTTAGCAGGTTGGAATTTCCTGAATTGCAGGGTCCAGAGAACAGTATGTCAGGGATCCAGAAGCAGTGCCGATGGGGACCTCTCCGGTCCAACTCCACCATTTCTCGTGTAGGAAAAGTGGGAAAACCAGTTGGAGTGGTGTCTGGGGTGAGTTGGGGGAGAGGGCAGTTTGTCTGTCTGTCTTGTGTTTTTATTCTTTTCAGCATACACCTTTTCAGTTGTCTCACTTCAAACATTGCACATTAAATCCTGATGTGGGCTGTGAAGTCCATGTTGGGGGAGGAGGTCCTGCGGGGAGGCCTTTCCTTGTGTCCTTGTCTGACTTCTTGTTATTTGAGCTGTTCACACTGAGGCCGTAACACCTTGTCAGTTATCTTTTTAAAAGAACCACTTGATAGACTTCTTTTTACCTGGTAGCTAAAGGAAAACGTTCTGGCAGAGTCTCGCTGCTTTGACCCCACTTTCACACACCATCTGTAACATTGCAATCACTCTGTACTTTTTCAAATATAGAAAAAAGACTTGAAGAGAAATAGTAATATTTAAAACTGCATAGTGTAACTGAATTTTCCAGGCTTCATTATGTGTATCTCCAGTCTTATTAATTGCAAATTTAAACAAAGTTATTGTAATAGATACTTTGGGTTTGTTTCTTTAGAATTTTATTTTCTTATTTTTGTTTGTTTTGGGAACAGGGTCTCACTATGTACTTCAGGGTGGCTGTGAACTCACTATGTATTCCAAGCTAGACTTGAACTTTTAGTGATCCTCCTGCCTCAGCCCCCTGGAGTGCTGGGATTATAGGCATGTGCCTCCATATGCAGCTCACTTTATAATTTTAACATGCACAATATTCAGTATTTGCCCTGAATGTTTTACTCTACCAAGTTGAGGCAGTTTCCTCAAACAGATAGATTTCAGACTTCCAGTAAAAAATGGTGTTGGGTTAGTAATCCCTAAAGTGGCTTCTGATAAATTTCTGCTGAAGGGGGAGATGGGGTATAAACCAGTGTGAAAATAAAGAGAAAGAAAAGGAACAAAAAATGGCTCACCCTTTTGTTATGAGGAAAGGTTTTCCATCTCCTGCCTTGGGACTTCTGTTATTGCAGATTGCTGATAGGTGGAGATTTACCGGTGTGTAGCATTGCCACCATGTGGATCCTTACACTGTTGTAGCACTGTTTTTCCCTGCCTGGTAGTTGTGAAAAGTAAGGCAGGCTGATGGCCATGTGAAAATCACAGTTCATCTTCAGAGGGGTGCCTGCTTCCTTTGCCCCGTGCTGTGTGTGCAGTGGCTGATCAGTCTTCACATGAGTGGCACACCAAACAGTATAGGATGAAGTGCCAGCTGCATTGGGGCTATCATGTTGTTGGAGGCTGCCCAGGTGACCCTTTGTAATTGAGGTTACTTGTATGTGGTAGTGTTACGTGTTTGAATGTAATGTAAGGTTCGTCCATTTATGGAAGAACATTTACATACTAATTGTCTTACTATCTTCAATTACATAAGGGCTATTTTTTTCTAAAAGAAACCTTTTTTTAAAATTATATCAGCGGTGTCTATAAATACAGGAAATACTAAAAATGGAAGTATGATTGTCTGAAATTATATAACCAAGAGAAAAACCATGCTTAGGACTTAATCTTTATTTTAATAGGATATAGTGGAAATAGAAGAAAGCTCTTCTCTATTTGGGATTATATGTGTACTATTTCAACTTTTAAAAACCTTTGGCATTTTCTTCTGTCTTTTTTTTTTTGGTACCGGGGATCAAACTTGGGACCTTGTGCTTTCGAGGCAGGCTGCAGAACCACTGAGCTAAATCCCTGGCCCCTGTCAAATATTTTTTTAAAGTAACTTACATTGGTTCTGTCCCACGATACTGTAGAAATACAGTAATTGGTTTAACCTTTCTTGAACAGGTAACCATTTCATTGTGTTTTTTGTTTTTGTTCTTTTGATACAAGGTCTTGCTATGTAGTCTAGCCTGTCATTAAACTTGTTAATGTGTCCTGGGCTAGCCTTGAACTTAAGATTCTCTTGCTTCAGCCTCTCAAGTGCTGGGATTGCTGGGGTGCATCACTGCCTGTGGCTTATTTATTTTGAATTCTATCTTTTAGCCTCTCATGAATACCTGTTCTCCCATTTCCTACAATTCAAATGCTACTTGTCCCTCAGATGCTCTTTATTCATTCATATGGCCAGTGATTTGATCATTTCCTGAGAGCTGGTGTGCTTCAGGTCCTGTGCCAGCACTGGAGATTCCCTGGGAGCAGGAGAAGAACTATATCCCAGTGTAGGAAACAGGGGCAGAAATTAAAGGACAGTTGGTCAGTGCCCAGCCAGAAGGGCTGAAACCAGCTGGGAGGGTAGGTGATGGGCGCCTCCCTGGCCCCAGCCTCTTTTTCCCACTGTGGACAGCTGTACAAGGGGTGCATTATACATTCTCGCCAGCTATAAGTTATAGTTCTTTTCTCTCCCATCCTTTTCAATATCTGGGCAGTGTCTGTGTACCCTGAGAGGTGTGCAGTGTTAGATTGTTGTTTTGAGTTTCCCTGATGACATCTGATGTATTTTCTTTTTAGGATGAGATAGTGATGAAAAATAACCCAGATGAATATGTGACTGATAATGCTGCTTCCAGTTCCCCATCATGTACAAGAGGTAAGAGTCACTACAAAATACTAAATTAAAAAATGACATAGTTTTCAAGCTCATTATTAACTCCAGTACAATTAGATGGTTTTTGTTTTAAAGCCTTCTTTGAGGCAGCTCATGAGTTGTTAATAAACTAATATTAGTGTTAATTTATAATATCTAAATAAGTCCCTCATCTGTGTATAAGAAGTGTGAAAAAATGAGAATTTTAATTGAAACATATGTCTAGTTAAGTGAGAATTTTATGAACCTTAGAAATGACTACTTCCATGTTACCTATTTTTAAAAGATTTGGTTTCAGGACTCCTGAATGAATACCTTTAAAAATTGAGAGCCCCAAAGAGCTTCTATTCATTTGGTTGATAGTTTGCCATGTTCAAAGTAAAAGCAAATTTTTAAAATTCTAATTCACTTAGAAATAATGAATGCTTTACATTTTTACAGAGCCTCTTTTTATTAAAACTGTTTTCCAAAGTTACAAAACAAGTGAGAGTCTTGCTTCACCATTATGTGAGTCTTTATCACCTAGCTCCATAGACCTATTTTGGTGTTTAGCTGTTTTGCTGTTACTTGCCATGTGCCTCGACACACTCCATAGTCAGAAGGAGAGTTGTTAGGAAGGCGACTGACACATTCATGCATTGGCCCCTAAAAGGATCCCAGGAGCTCGTCTGTCCTGTCTCATCTAAGAAATAATTTATTCAGAAAGTGTATGATAGATTGTGCTTTTGAAATTTCATGATAGCTTGTCCTATTGAAAGACTCAGATTTATTCACTGGTGTGTTTTTCTTTGCATTCTCGTGTGTGATGCACATATGCTTCCGTATGGCTCTTCACTTCCAGGGCTGTTCTGAGTGTGTGTGGCTCTATAATGGTGCAAACAGTTTGACCCCTTGGGGGCGCCTCAGGCTGCGGATGGGTGTTCTTGTGCCCATCTCCTGATGGATGTCCTTTTGTTTTGTCTGTATAGAGTTTCATGGGCACCTAGGAGGAGTAGTATTGCTGTACTTAGACCTGTGTTCTGAAAGAAATAAATTACCAGTTATTGTGATAGCTGAAGTCTAGTGATCTTTAACTTCTGATGTTAAAGGTACACATCAAGGTTAGTAGGGCCAAACTTTGATCTTTAGCTCTTCAATTCTGTATGTTTGCCACGTTGATATTGTTGTGGGTTGTGTTTTAACCAGAATATTGTTTGTCTTCCCACTTCCTTTGGCCCCTCCCCACACCCAGTTAAAAAAACAAGGAAAATCAATTCACCTTACAAGTTAAAGAGAAAAATTCAGGATGCATGCTCCCAGAAGAAAAAACAAATTTGTCAAATACTGTGGTTTCCAGTGGAATGCTTTGGACAGTAGCCTAATTTCAGTTATATCTGAGCAGTTACTCATGTAATGCATGTTTGAGGAGCTACAGATTTCTGTTTACTGTTGAGGTTGTTCAACAATTTTGGTTATCTTTGAGCAGAGTTATCTTGGACACCAATGGGTTATATTGTTCGGCAGACATCTTCAGAACCCTCACCAGCTCCTAAAAATGTTACTTCTGTAATAAACCTAAAGACGGTTGTTTCATCAGCAGATCCTAAAAATGTTAGTGTGTCATCTTCTGAAGTTTTATCTTCAGATCCTTCCTACAACAAAGAGAAACATGTTCATCCTACTAAAAAGGTGTGTATCACTAGAGACAGTAAAATGGTAGCTGCTGGGGGCTGAGGAGAAGGGGAACCTGGAGTTAATGTTTAGAGGTTGTTTTACAAGAGGAAATTTTCACTGAAGATGGAGGGTGGTGATGGTTGCATAATACTGAATGAATGTAATGCCATGGAACTTTATGTTGAAACATGGCTAAGGTATTACAACTTCTCTGTTTTTGTTCCAAGGTCTAAAAACTGGAACAAAGGACATATGTATCACATTTTGATACTGACGACCTTCTATGCCATTGGATAGTCTCCCCCTCTCCCACATTAAAACTGAAAGCATGCTGTTCTGTATTCACTATTCTGAGCTTATTGTACTTGCACCTTGAGAAATATTTTTTAGTTAAGGATTTATTAGTCAAGGATTACAAGTGATGATTTTTGTTTTGTTTTGTTTTTTTAGCAGAACTGGGAATTGAACCCAGATATGCTCTATCACTGAGCTACATCCCTGGCCTGTTTTATTTTTTGAGACATCCTTTTGCTGCATTCTCCCTCAGTGCTTGGCATTACAGGCACGAGCCACTACATCTGGCACAACTTGATATTGTAATTTTGTTCTTATACATGATATTAAAGATTGTACTGCATGCTCTAAAACAAAATTTTTGCCTTTTTTGTTCAAGTCTCAAGCATCACAAGGTGGTGACCTTGAACGAAATGAAGCCTCAAGAAAGAATAAGAAAAAGAAAGAAAAGTCTAAATCAAAATATGAAATCCTGACAGTTCAAGAGCCACCAAGACTTGAAGTACATTTATATTTATTACCTACCTAGTATGTTATAACAAAAGGGTCTTTCTTAATAGGTACATGGGTTCCTACTAGTTTCCTGAGTGCAAATCTCCAACATTTTCACTAATGACTCCTTTCGCATGGCAGACACCTGCTGTCCTCCCCTTTTCCCTTTGGCTCATGGCAGGCACTCAGGAAACATTTGAATGAAGACAAAGCCGGACATGGTGGAGCATGCCTGTAGTCTCAGGACTTAGGAGGCTGAGGCACAAGGATTGCTGTGAATTCGAGGCCAACCTGGGTTACATAGTGAGACCCTGTCTCAAAAACAGAAAAGTTAATCTTGAATGAAGACAAAACTAGTTGTATTGGAGTTTAATAATTGGTGTCCCTCAGTTCTTTTTTGTGTTGTTTTCCATTGTTTAGAATGCTGGCTTTTGCAGTCTCCTTTTCTATTTAGAAACCTTGGTATAAAGTGCTTCCAAAAGTGTTGTTGTCTTGAGACACCCTAGAAATGTCCAATTACCCTAAGGAGCCAGTTTGGGTTCTCAGTCTGTTCCTCATGGCCCTAGTCTGCTTCACACTACCCTACCAGACTGGAGCATCCTGGCTGCTGGTGCAGGCACAAGAAATGCTACCTGGCGGCCAGCCTTAGGGTCAAGCCTGGAACATTCCTACAGATCTGAAGGAGTGGGTTCCAAGGCTCCTGGATGCCCATTCAAGAGTAAAGTTCTTTGTTTGAAGACCTTCTGTTATGTCAGAGCATTATCGCTGGGCCAGGGAAGAGTATACATTTCTGACCTGTATTTCCCACACAACTTTTCCTAGAGCATCTAAAATGTTGAGAGAATATAAGTGTTGACAGTATGGCCTAGGATATTTTTAAATGAGTTTAAAATTGTTTTTTAGCAGGCTTTTGCCTTTGTCTCTATTGGCTAACCTAGTTGAGCACAAATTTGAGAACACTTATTCTATCAAATGTAGAGTTGATGGGTTTTCTAATGCAAACATAGTCCTTAAAGAACAAGGTCTTGACCTGGGCATGGTGGGGCATACCTGTAATCCCAGCACTTTGGGAGGCTTAGGCGGGAGGAGTGCAAGTTTGACCCATCCTGGACAACTCAACAACTCAGCAAGACTCTCTGAGAATTAAAAAAAAAGTAAATAAAAAGATAATCTGGGGATGAAGTTCAGTGGAAAGGCCCTGGGTTTGTTTGGTCCCTAGTACAGTAAGTTCCCGACACTACTGAGTTGTGTTCCGGGAGAACATTTGTAAGTCAGATTCATTGGCAAGTCCAATAAAGTCAGTCTTATACACCTCTGACGCACATACACAATGTAAAGCATAAAGAAACCAAACATACATAAATAAAATCCTCAACTGTACTGTACAGTAGTATAGTAATACACTATCACACTACATTAAACACAGCAGCACAACTGTGACAATGTCTGCAGTACATGTTAGCTACTTAACATGAGTTTGCGTCAGGGTCTGTTAGTATCTATAAAAGTTTGCGACTTGAATGTTTGTAAGTCGGGGACCTACTGTATTGCAAAAAGCAAATTAAAAACCCAGGCCCTTGGACACTATCATGCCAAAGTAGTATAGGGTCAGTTCTATAGACCCCTTGGGATCCTTGGTGGCACTGTCTCTTTTTCTGGGATGTGAACATTAAAAGTATGGCCTTTAAATTTACTCTCAAGAATTAAAGCAACTCCTACATTAGCGTTTTGGGGCTGTTCAGCATCACTGTTAAGAACTTTCCCGAGATCTTATTAAAGAAGGAAAAAATTGCACTTGGCATATTTGCATTCTCCTGATGAGTGAAGAGCTAAAGGGGTGTGTGGTTTACTTAGGATGCGGAGGAGTTTCCCAATCTGGCAGTTGCATCTGAAAGAAGAGACAGAGTAGAGTCACCGAAATTTCAATCTAAACAGCAGCCACAGGTAATTTTTAGATTGAAACCACAATTGCTATATCCTTACCTTTCTTTGCAAAACAACTCTTGAAAAAAATCTACTTTTCAGACATCTTTGTATACTGAAATAGGTGGTTTTTGTTTTGATTCATTCCTTCATGGGAGAACAGATCCCATGTGTTGAAACAAAGTTGCTCCCAAGCTAAAAGGCTCTGTCCATTTGTAATGAAACTTTTGGTAACTGCAGTTGCTTTATCAGAAAGAGAGAACCAACTGCCTTATGAAACTAATGGAAAGAAAGTTGACTCACTTGATTCAGGAAACAGAATTTATTTACAAGGTGGTAGCATATGACAGGAAAAATAAGAGAAGCACCAAACTTTCATTGTAAGCAGTCAGTGCAGAAGCCAGTGGGGAGGTGATTGTATCCCAGCCCCTGGCCTCATGGGTTCAGCAGGGAGTGGTGAATCATAATTTAGGTGGGGAGATGAGGATCATACTTCAGGGCATTTATTCTCCACCATGTTTATCATTTTACTTTTTAAAAGAGGGAGATAATTTGGAAATATTTTTACATTTATAAAAAATGACATTCTAAACCCTCAAGTGCATGTGTTACAGTTTCCTCATCCTCCTTCTCTGTAGCAGGTCTCCTTGCTTGCCTTTGTTGTACTGGGTGCATTCCCTGCTGGGAGCCCTCAGCCAGTAGGGTTGTTGGTGACAGGGCAGGAGAGAAAGTGTGGAAGTCTTAGAGTGAGGGCCAGCATGCCTGAGGATGTGTTCCAGGGCTTTTTTGTGTATAGTCTCAAAATTTTTTGTGTACAGTCTCAAAATTCAAAGCACAGCTGTTTCAGAAGTAACGTTTGCTTAGGGTACATCAAACTTCAGGCCTACATTTGGTATTATCTGCTGGATGTGACTTGCACCCGTGTAGATTTTGGTCCTAGTCCTATAATTTCATGGCAGTTTATTGATTAACATGGGCAGTTAGAGATGATAACCAGGGAGACTGACACAAACTTTTGTAACCAAAGACTATTAGATAACCCTTGGTGTCCATAGATATACACACACTCACAATGGAGATGTAGACAGCTAGAGGTAACTTAATACAAACCTGGTGTTCTGAAGGAGGAAATAACTATAATACTGTTGGCATATAAAGTTAAATTGATGGCTTTTCTTAAATTATTTGATTTTTTAAAAATACATGACTTTTATAATTTATCATTATAATCTTTTAATTATATGACTTGTAAAATGAAAAGCTCAGCATGTCAAACATAGTATTGTAAGTAAACTTACAGTTTTTTGAACTTTTTAGAATAATTTTAAAAACAGTGGAAAGAAAAGCCAGATTCCAGTGCAGTTGGATTTGGGAGGCATGCTGGCAGCACTGGAGAAGAAGCAGCATGCCCAGCAGGCCAAGCAGTCCTCCAGACCAGTTGTGTTCTCAGGTAGGAGTCTTCCCACCTCTCAGAGATTATTTTGTAAATATTTTTGTGTACAGACAAGTAAATCATATGTATAATCACAACAATTTGGTACTGAAATGAGCTTAGGCCAGTGAAGTGGAATTGTGGGTCCAGAGATAAATCCATATATCTATAGCCAGAAGGTGTTTTACAGGGATACTAAGTCCATTAAAAGAACAAAGAAGCTAGGCATGTGGTGGCACACGCCTGTAATCCCAGCACCCAGGAGGCTGAGGCAGGAAGATTGCCATAAGTTTGAGGGCAGCCTGGGCTACATAGAGCCTGTCTCAAAAATCATGAACAAACAAAACAAAAAAGACAATGATGTCTTCAGAAATGATTCTGGGACAATAGGATTTAAAAATGCTAGAGAGTGAAGTCAGACCCCCTACCTCACACCATGGATGAAAATGAACTTAAAGTGGATCAGTGAACCAAATATAAGAGCTAAAACTTTTTAAGTTTTGAGAAAAAAAATAGGTAAATCTTCATGTCCTCATTACGAACATGTCCAACATATGGTCCATCTTTTTTTTGCCTTCCTTTTTTGAGAGGAATTGTCTGGGACTGTGTATAAAATATATAGTACAATTAATGTATGTAAGCAACAAAACTTCTTTAATAGTTATAAAGGGAAAAAAGGAAAAAATGGCAGGCTGCTGCAGGTTGGACATTCCTTGGATAGTAACAAGTTCAGATACAGCACTAGTGGCAGACTCAACAAAAGAAAAATAATAAAAATTAGAAGTTAATAAAAATTAAACTTTTTTGTACCAAAACACATTCAGAAAACAAAATGACAGTTTACAGAATGAGAAAAATATTTGATAGGATTTAATCCGTAGATATATGAGAACATTTACAACTCAACAAAAATGATGAGCAACCTAAAATAGGGGAAAGGACTTGAAAAGATATTTCTCTGAAAAGATACACAACTGGCCAAATAAGCACATGAAAAGACAGTCAACACTGTTAGTCATCGGGGAAGTGAGAATAAAAACTACACTGAACTGTCACTTCACTTACATGGAGAATTGGAACATGTGTACCTTGCTCACAGAAATGTAAACTGGTGTAGGTGCCACGGAACAGTCTGATGGCGCCTCAAAGTGGTGATTATAATAGTTACCATAGCAGCTCCACACCTCAGTATTTACCTCCCAAATTGAAAACAGATTCAGACACTTGTATGCAGCCCTCATTATAGCATTATTCACAGGAGCCAGAAGGTGGAAACAGCCCAACTAGCCCAAGTGTTGGTCACTAACAGGAATGAGTTTTGATACATACTGCAACATGAGTGAAACTCGAAAACATTATGCTGAGTGAAAGATGCCAGACATTGGGATACAAATACTATATGAGTCTACTTAACTGAAACAGCTAGAATAGGCAGAGTCATAGAAACAAAGAAGTTACCAGGGGCTGAGGGGGAAGAGAAGTTGATCAGTTACTGATGGCGGGAACAAAGTTTCATTTAGGGCATGAAAAATGGAAATAGTGGTGATAGTTGTACAATATTGTGAATGTAATATATGCTCCTGAACTGTGCATTTAAAGTTAGATAATAAATTTTAATGTCAGTATATTTTGCTAAGTTATATAAATATGATGGTTGAAAGAAACAGATCTTAATACAAGGTGTGAGGAATTTCTCCCTTAATGATACTGTGCCACCGTAATCTCCTTATTAGTGTAAGTACCCTGTGTTTCCAAAGTCTACTGCATGGATTGAGAAGCTGCACTCCATAGACATGACCAGCCTCAGGGTCCAATCAGTGCTGATTCCACTCTTCCTTCTGACATATCTCTGAGATCCAAAAGAGGAAGTACTGACAATAAGTTGTAAGAAGAAGCAGGTCAACTTGCCACTGTAGTTGAAGTACTGTTATTTTTTTCCTTTTGAAGCAATTTGTTTTTGAGAACACTGCATCTTTTACAATGAAAAAAGAAGCACCTAAGGAAATTGGTAAAAGGGCTTTTATGCATCATATTTGCTTGGGTTAAGTTTTGTCTTTAAGGTCCTTATAGTAAGGAAAATACGCCATGCTTTGTGGTGTTAATCCTAGAAAAGATGAACTTAATATCTCTTAAAAGCCACGTGTAAATTGTGCAGCGAACACTCATGTACTCACCAACTGGACAGCGCAGTGTTTAACAATATGTCCTCTTATCATATGACTGCGAGGGGCAGCAAATCCTGGCCCACCAGGCCCATGGGTTTGTAAGTCCATAGCTACTTTTGCACCACAATGTGGAAGTTGAGTACTGCTACAGGGATTTTTCTCCTAAGCCTAAAAATATTAACCATTTGTCCCTTTAAAGAAAATTTATTGACAATGATTACTCCAGCCATCAGAGCATCTTGATGCCTTTCGAAGTAAGTTGTAGACCTCATGATAGTTTTGTCTCTGAGCATTACACTTCACATATCAACTAGAATCTGGTACTTAGTGATGGGGGGTTGAGGGTAAAATATACCCATAATAAAATGTGCAGGTCTTTTCTGGGGGGACGGGTGCTGAGGACCAAACCCAGGGCTGTGCACGTTAAGCCTGCATTCTACCACCAAGCTATACCCCCAACCCCAAAATGCACGATCTTTACACTGAAAAATGTTAGCAAGTCCATAATTATGCGTAAACATGTAAACTGAACTCCTAGCGTGTAGAATACCCTTAGCAGCCTTGGAAGTTTCTATCAGCCCTTCCTGATCTGTCTGTGCTGCTCCCACAGGCAAGTATTTTTCTGCCGTACATTAGTTTTTCTGATTGTAGGACTTCCTGTGAGTGGACTCTCACAGTTATGTGCTCTTTTATATGACACTTCTTTCAGAACAGTATCTTTGAGATTAACTCATGTTGTGTGTCAGTAGTTCCTACTATTTTTTTTGAGGTGAAATTCGTGCAACTTAAAATTAACCATTTTAAAGTGTACAATTTAGTGGCATTTAGTATATTCACAATGTTGTTTGACTACTATCTGTGTCTAGTTCCAGAACATTTTTATCACCCAGAAGAAAATATGCATCCATTAAGGCGCCCTGTCTGACATTTCATGTAAATGAAGTTTGTCTGTCCTTGGCACGATGTCTTTGACCTTCATCTGTGCTGCAGCATGTCAGTGGTTCATTCATGCATATGGCTAGATAATTATTCATAGACCACAGCTTGTTTATCTGTTCATTTCTTGATAGATATTTAGGTTGTTTTCACCTTTTTGCTGTTGTGAATAATACTGCTGTGAATATTTATGTCTAAATATGTGTTTGAGTATTTGTTTTTAGTTGTTTGGGGAATGGAATTACTGGGCCATGTGGTAGGTATTTATTTTGCTTATAAAATTGCCAGATTTTTTTCCAAACTGCTTGTACTATTTTATATTCTCCCCAGTAATGTTTGAAGGTTCTGATGGCTTTGTATATAGTATCTTAATTTGGTGTTGGGATTTCTAATGGAACCTCTTTGGTGGGGTTAGATCTGGGATTTTTTTGTTTGTAATTTTGAGGCAGTCTCTCTGAGTTGCCCAGATGGGACTTGAACTTGTGATCCTCCTGCCTTAGCTTTCCAAAGTGGTGAGATTATGTGTATCACCATGCCTAACAGGTCTACAATATTTTGAAGTAGAAAATTTAACTTCTTTCGTAGATCATTTTATAAGAGCTACCAAATGAGTTTTACTTCACAGTTTCCTAAGTAGCCTCTGAGGGCTAATGGCAGAAGTAAGATTTACATGACTGCTTTTTAGTGGCCTTTTGTAAAGGGCTAGATAGAGTACAACCATAAATGTGGGTAGACACAAGTGAGATTGGCCAACTGCAGCAGCTGAGGCACCAATGGACAGCATATCCCTGAAACCAGTACTTCTTTCTACCCTGTGTTCCCAGGACCATCTGGGTGCTACGGAAAACACATGTTCCGGACCCATCTAAGACCTTCTTAGAACTATTTGGGAATAGCATTTTTTGTTTCTTTTGTGGTGCTGGGGATTGAATCCAGAGACTTGCTGAGCTATGTCTCGGCAACCTTTTTTATGTTTGAGACAGGCTCTCACTAAATTGCCCAGGCTGGCCTCTGATTTTCATTCTTCCTGCCTCATCCTCCAGAGTAGCTGGGATTATAGGCATGTGCCACCATGCTTGCTTAGGCAGTGGGTATTTTAACAAGAACTGAATGTATTACCTTTGCTTTTCACTTTTTCATTTTGGAAATTTTACCTTTTCACCATGTGTGCCCATTATCCAGCTCCAACATTGAGGATTTTGCCAATCATGTCATTTTACCTGTAAATACCTCAAAATGTGTTTCTTACAGTTTTGGGTGTTTTTGGTTTTTGTTTTGTTTTTAATAAACTACCTTCCATCATCCCATTTAACTATACAGGGTAAAATCTGTGGAAACATTCCAAAACTTAAAAATCTAAAATCTGAAACATTTCTTGTTCTAGGCAGTTTGGATAAGGGATACTGAACCTGTAATAACAATTATTTCTTATTAAAGGAAAGACAAACTTGTTTTTTTCTATATATACATACAGATTTAATTTTCAACAGTAGATGTGAGCTTTCCTCCACAGCAGTTGGTTTTATTTCTTCAGCAGATATCCACTGGCAACCCCAAAGTTTTGCTCAACGTTGCCATTGACTGGACCAAGTTAATACAGAATCTACAGTTTGAGGACTTAGTCTCACAAGATGGAATTTTCCCCCACCTCAGGGGGCAGTCACATATTCAGTGCTTGTGACCATCTGGCTAAAATTGGGAATTCTTTTTTTGTTGTTTTTTTTTTTTTTTTGGTACCAGGGATTGAACTCAGGACCTTAACGCTTGCGAGGCAGGTGGTGGAACTGAGCTAAATCCCTGGGCCTAAAATTGGGAATTCTTAGAACCACCTCTTTAGGTTCCATAGTTTGAAAAATGGTTCACAGAACTCTGAAAAACAGTTTGCTTACCAGAATACTGGTTTATTATAACGGATACAACTCAGGAACAGCCAGATGGAAGAAGTGTGAAGAGCAGGGTGTGGGAGAGTGCTGTCGAGCGCCCCTCCAGGTAGGCACTTTGCCAGCACCTCCATGTTACCACCAGCCGGAAAGCTCCCTTAACCTTGTCTCGAGGGTATTTTGGGGCTTTTATTATCTAGGCACGGACTAAGTCGCTGACCATTAGTGACAGTTCAACTTGTAGCCCCTCTCCCCTTCTTAGAGGTTTAGTTAGGGCTGAAAGTGCCAGCTGCTGTCACTTGGTGCCAACCTTCTGTCACCCAGCCCCCATCCTTAGGCTAACTAGGAACCCCCAGCCAGAAGTCATCTTAGCGGTAAAATACCACTTTGGTGATTCCAAGAATTTTAGAAGCTCTGTGACAGGAAATGGAAGTGGAGACCAAATGTATTTCCTATTATGTAACAATCTAGATTCTAGAATCTAATTTGTATTTAAATGTGTTTGATTGTCTCTTCAATTTTGGTAATTTTATTCATATCAAGGTTCACAGTTGGCAGTCTTCCCCAAAAATTCCCCCTCTCAGCTGTTCTTACGTCTGGTAAAGGCCTACAGTGCTATTACTGTGCATGGGTGGTTTTAACCAATCCAAGTGTTTGGTGAAAGGTGATTACCTGTGGATTACTTATTGGCAAAGGTAGTTTTTCTTCAGTACAACCATTAGCTTTCAGCTTCCCTCCATGGGTCACAGCACAAAGTACCTTAGCCTGGACATATTTCAGAGCAAGCAATTTGAGTAACCTGTATCACCTTTAGCAAGTTTGCAAAGCATTCTTCTAAACTATTTCTAAATAATGTAGCTGCCTGGGAAGCTTCAGATAAGGGTCTTGTAGCATGATAGTCATTACTTCATAGAGTATTTGGTGTTGAGTGCTTGAAAATTGAAGGGGGATTGGCACACTAGTGACACAGCCTTGTCTTGGGAATGTTGAGTCGTGAGTGGCAGAGTCCATGATATTCCAGGTCATCTCTGGCACTAGGACTTTATCATAATTATGAGTAGAATAGCAAAGGGAGCTAAAGACAAGATTGAGTTTATATTCAGATGCTGTTTTGTCCAGAGTCTGTTCCTATTTTCTGCTTTTCCTGTGGTGTTCCTGTATGCTAACATTGTAAAACCATTGTGCCCTGCCCTGTAGGTTGGCTTTCAGGGCCTGGGTCTGGAGTGGGTCAGGCCATTGTCAGTGTTCTCTGTCTGGTAAATGTGTCTGTGAGTTAGTAAAGCCTGAGGCAGTATAAGATGGAGTAATTACAGCCAATGTCCAAGTACTACAGGTGGAAACAGTTGGCCAGGCTTCTGGCCTCCAGGGCAAGCTAAAAACAAGAAAAGGGGGTGAGGGTACAAGGTGACCCTCACTCTCTAGGTGCAAGTCGAACCTTTTAGATGGAATTGCACATGAGATATGCAGTTAGCAAAGGCTGGAGCCCCCACTCAGAGCACATTTTTAAATAGCTTGAAGTAGTGAGAGGAGAGTATTGAGGTGACATTTTGGCCCGAGATCCCAGGAGTGTCCAAATTCTAACCTGCACTTTGTCTTCCCTTTTGAGGTGTGTAGAGGAACCATCTTTGTGAGGAAAAATAAAAATTAGCAAAGTGGAATTCCGGTCCCTTTTATCATTAGTGCCTTTTATTGTTGTCTCCGGGCAAGGCCAACTGGAACACAACACTGAGGCCTTCTAGGGGTCTTAGTCTGTTCCCAAGCCTAAGTCAAGTCTCTGACCAGTTGGATGGTCAGTGAGGTGGGGCTGGCCCACCAGAGCCAGGAGGGACGAGCAGCCTCTAGATAACGGGGCAGATCTTGTAAAGAGCAGGTGGTACAACTATTTCATTTTAACCTAGTTTGGGTTTAATGTAATTGTTAATATGGTTGGACTCATCCATCGTTTTGCTGGGTTTTTTCTCTTTGTTTTGTATCACTTGTTTCTTCCTCCTTTAATGTCATTTGTGTTCAATATTTTTAAAATGCTATTTTGATTTTTTTTTAACTTTGTTTTTTTTTTTCTTTTGGTACCAGGGATAGAACTCAGGTCCTTGTGCTTGCCAGGCAGGCGTGACGTCTGCTACATCCCTGGCTCAGTCTTTAGCTTTAAAAAACTATTCTTAGTGATTGCTGTGAGAATAGTTTATACAGGGGGTAACTTGGCTCCAGTATATCTCTTTTTTATCCCTCCCTCTTTGTAGTCTTATTGTCATAGATACTGCCTCTAAGTGTGTTACAAACCAAATAGTACAGTGTTATAGTTATTACTTTATACAGTCATATCTTTCAAAAAATTAAGAGAAGTGAGGGGAAAATTCATATTTATTAGTTTTATGTTTATGACTTTTGATGTTCTTTATTTCTCTGAATTCACTTGCCATCTGGTGACCTTTGTAGTAGCACTGTTTCGGAAGAACTTCCCTTCATTATACATAAACTCTGCTAGCAGCAATTTCTGTTAGTCTGTCTTTACGTGGGAATATCTTTATTTTGCATTCATTTTTGAGACTAGTTTTGCTGCATATACAACTCTTGGTTAACAGTTTTTCTTTTTTTTTTTTGGTACTGAGGGTCGAATTCGGGACCTTGCACTTGCGAGGCAGGTGCCGGAACCACTGAGCTAAATCCCCGACCCCTAACAGTTTTTCTCTTTCAGGGCTTTGAATGTCACTCCACAGTCCTCTGACCTCTTTTTTCAAAGGAGAAGTCAAATGTTAGTCTACTTTATGTGACTTTTATATCCCATATTTTATTTTTATTTTGAGCTTCAGTGGTTTAACTGTGATGTTACTAGGTGTGGATCTCTGTCTTATCGGGGCTAGTTGTGGTGTTTGGACTCTATAATGTTTTTATCAAATTTGGCAAGCATGGGACCGTTATTTCTATTTATTTATTTATGTATTTATTTATTTTCTGTGTCTCTCCCCTTGCCTTCTGGGATGCCTGTGATATTCATGTTGGTATGCTTGATGTTTCCCCACAGGTCTTGAAGACTCTGTCCATTGTTTTCAGTTTTTTTCTCTTTTCTTTGAATTGAATGTACGCCATTGATTTGTCTTAGTTGTGGAACCACCTGCTCCTGTGTTTGAGCACTACTCACAGGTGCTATGAGACTGAAGTGAGGCAGACATACAGGATTGGGCAGTGTGCAATTTATTGGGAGACTGACTTACAGGAGTGAGTTCCTGGGTGGCAGCAAGCGGGTCTTGCAGTGTGGGGTCAGCATGTGTTGGTTAGGACAAAAGTGCTTTCATCTAAGCTGAAATGTCCCTTGTTTATGAGAAAGGCACTTTCCTGGTGCCAGGGTCCAGTTGTAAAGCTCCATGTAGAACTCTGATGGTTTTGTCTACGTATAGTTAGCTGGAAGCTAAGCAGGAAGAACAGACACAGACTAGGGTTCCTCCGGAGCAGTCATGGTGGCTATAACTTGAGCTGGTTGCAGGCTGAATCCAGAGAGTCTTTATGTATACTGATTTCTCCATGTCTCAAATCTTCTGAGCCCATCTTCTGTTTTTATTTATTGAAATCTGTGTTCAGGTCTATTCTAATGGTTGCCTTTCAGTATTAGTCTGTGTTCCACATCTGGGGTACTCAGGGTTTTTTTCTGAGTGTGGGTCACAGATTCTTTGAATATCTCTCAATTTGATGTTGAATACTGAATATTTTAGTTAGTATGTTGTAGCAACTCTAGATTCTGATTTATTCCCTGTAAGATTAGTGATGGTGTTTTTTTTTTTTTTCTTTTAAATAACTATCCTGGCCTAAATCCGAAGTCTGTCTATCCTGATAGGTCTCTGCTCAGTTACTTTTCTTGTTTTGCCTTTCTTTCCAGGGATTTCACTCGGATGTTGTGCTCAGGCCTCCACTTTGTGTAGCTGAGTGTGTGGGATGGGGTATATTCAACCCTCAGGCCAGGGTCAAGTCTGCTGGCTCTCATTTTCCCTGGCCTGCTTGTCGGCTCTGTTGTTGACCTGGTATGTTGGTGGCTTGGGTGTGCTCTTACCTGTGCACCATACACACACCCTGCAGCCTGCCCGGGCATGTGGAGAGCTCATCCCTAGAGTAGAGTCTTCTCTTAGAATTCTCTTAGAAAGTCTTCGGAGGGTCTGCCCATCCATTGCCTGCTCTCGGAGGTGGTAACCTCAGGCCGTGCTGTCTCACCCTCCCTTGTGTGCTAAGGTCCACTGTAAATGACAGAGCTCTCAACCAGCAAGCCCTTTTTGGTAGTAACACTGGTGCTGCTGGTTTTCAGGGCCTTTCCAGCTTGTGAAGGAGACAGCACAGGACAGAGAGAATAGAGACACCTAATAAAGACCACCCAGACTCATGCTGCTTCCACCTGAGGGCTGACAATCTCGGAGCAAACAGTGCTTCAGGGCAGATGTGATTGTTTTGGGCAGGTTTGCCCAACTTTGTGGGCACTTTGAAGAAGGGGACTGTCACCCCTTCTCACTACCCTGGGGGCAGAGACTATCAGTGCTCAGTAGAGTGCTTCCTGGCAGCGAGCTATGGGACTACAGCACGGCAGGCCTGGAGGCATGTTTACTAAAGTTTAGGTAAGGGCTACAGTTGGTGGTGCCGCCAGGTACCAGGCAAGTGAGCAGATGTGACCAGGGGCCAAGTCACCATTTGTATGTGTCAAACGACATGCGAGTATGAGGTTCTGCAGATGCAGGCAGCTGTGCTCTAGCTGAGGTGGAAAGTAGCCTGGGAGGCAGGTAGGGTCATCTTGAATAATTTGGGCAAGTAAAACATCTGTCTTATCACTCTGGGAGGCTGAGGCAACTTAGACCCTGTCTCAAAATATAAAGGGGGCAGAAGTGAGGGCTGGGGGTGAGGGCTCAGTGGGAAGGCCTAGGTTCAATCCCTAGTACTGTAAAAAAAAGTTTGCCCTGAAGCAGGGAATTGCACAGGTAAGTCTTTTTTGTTGTTGTTGATATCGGAGATCGAACTCGGGACCTTGCGTTTGCGAGGCAGGCACCGGAACCACTGAGCTAAATCCCTAGCGGTAAGTCTTAACAGGCATACCTGATTGGCAAAACACTAATCATTATCATTATTATTCCTAAATTTCAAAACTGTAGGTGGGTAAAATACACTTGGAGAAATACCAGTGCTTCTTGAAGTGAGTGGTGAGGCTTTGTTATTTACCATTCTCTTTTCTTTGGTTATATGTTTGGAAGTTTTCCTAATTAAAAAAGTAGGGGGGAAGCACACAGGAGGAATTACTTTGTCCTTGAAACAGTTAAGCAAGTTGGGAAGTGTTGATCACAAGTGCTCATGATGAGATTTGAGAAAACCTGCTTATGTCTGGAAAACTCAGGAGAACCAGCAAGAGATACTATGTTTGTAAGGGCCTGATAAGATAGCTAAATGAAAGGTAAACACAAAACTAGTAGCCAGCTTCTACAAAGGCCTTGCTGCCTGACAGTGTGTGGAAAGCATGAACAGCAGCATGAACAGCATGACTGGCAGTTACAAACCACCTAGAAATATCCTGGGTCAAAGCTGTGATCTGCACACTGTTTGACCTCAGAAAGAAACAGTAGATTTGATTATACGGATAGAGGGTCAGCTTTCCCAAATGAATTGCTATTGTAGGGTCCTGTCAAAAAGATAGCTAATTTAATTTAGAATCCCTGCCGGTGAAAAGAGCATATAAGAGCTGTTTGAGGAAGGTGAAAAGGTTGTCAAGTCAGGCTCAGGCAGCATGGGCAACTCCTGCAGACCCGCTAGGTAGCCGAGGCCTGAGAGCCAGTCAGGACCACTGGTAAGTGACCTGTGACAAATGCGTTCCACACTGTTGCAGTTGGAGCAGTGCCTGTCCTTTCCAAAGAAGCCAGCTCTGGGGAGTGGGGCCGCCGCTTCAGTCAGGTGAAGACTCCACACAACCCCTTGGACTCCAGCGCCCCGCTGATAAAGAAGGGGAAGCAGAGGGAGGTCCCCAAGGCCAAGAAGCCCACCTCACTGAAGAAGGTGTGTAGAGCGTTTCCACAGATGAAGCTCTGGAAAGCAGATCCAGTTGCACATACCTATGCTGATGTCTCCGAGCTCTTAGTTTCCCAGATTTTCAGGTTTATACTGCACACACTCATTTGGATCTCATAGCCTGTGTGTGTGTCCTTGGTCTCCACTGAAGAGGCCATGACTGTGGGGCCACAGAATTGGCTTCAGAGCCTAGGGTTCTCACTGCCTGCTTTGTACCACACGGATTTGCCGGTTCTCTGCTGTCCCCACACCAGCAGCAGGACTGGGGAGCCTGTCCTACTCCCAAGGCACAACTGGGCATGTTTAACTAACTGAACTCAGGCAGCTGATTTGATGAAGAGCTGCTTTTTTTTTTTACATACTGGTACTTTGGCATTTTAATCATTTTATTTAATTTTGAAGATTATTTTGAAAGAACGGGAAGAGAGAAAGCAGCAGAGACTCCGAGAAAATGCTGTGAGCCCGGCTATGGCCAGTGATGAGGCACAGGGTGCAGAGATCAGTGCTGAGGAGCAGGTCACCAACCAGGCTGGACCCACAGGTACCTCGGGTTTTCTGTGTTTTCATCTGGGAACTGCCATGAGCACAGCACAGTCAGGGAGGAGTATGGCTGGCTTCCGGCACCTTTGTGGTGGCACACGTTCAGCATTGAGCTCGGGTTGCAGTATTCCAACTCCATCTGTGTGGTGAGAGGAGCCCAGGGATGGGGTTTGCTGCCCAGGCCTGGTTCTGGGTCCTTGAGGGTCAAAGGAAATGAGCCTCCCCTCCCTGAGTGCGATCCATGTGGCACAGGAGGCGCCTGCGACTGGAAGTGCCTGTGTTTGTGAACACCAGTAACAACAGCTTGCCAGCAGGTGTAAGAAACATGCTGTCACAGAAACCTATGTGTCTGTTTTTGTTTTTGCTTTTGTTTTTTGGTATTGGGGATTGAACTCAGGACCTTGAGCTTCCCAGGCAGGTGCTGTGCTGCTGAGCTAAATCCCCAGCCTCCTAATCTGTCTGTTTTTGGCTTCATAAAAGTCTCTAGAGCATAAGGCAGAGCTTGTGGATTTATCACAAAGGAGTCCAGCACCTGGATGGGGAAGCAGGATAACCCAAACCTCTCCCCTGTGCCATGCCACACAGCTCGCCTCCTCTCTGTCATTGCTGTGTAGTACTCAAGTGGATGGATATACCAGGGCTGGGTTGGGCTTGAAGGCAATTTCCAGCTTCAGGCTATTAGAAGGAAGGTTGCTGTGGACACAAGCATGTTCACCTGTGGCATTTTCCCTGAGAGCAGTATTGCATTAGTAGCTCCTGCCACAGGTTCCTTGGTGTCCTCCCAGTTCTACCCCAGCCTGGGGAGGGGGTAAGACTTTGGTGCTCCTGTCCTTCCTGCCCTGGGCATTGTCTTTTTAAAAAGAGTTTCACTCCAGCAGGTGTGGGGTGTGTTTTTGAGTTTCTTTCTCTCTGATCTGGTGTTCTAGGGAAGCAGCCTTATTTGGCGATAGCAAGCTGTTACCAAACCACAGCACGTGTTAACCATATCTCTCTTGTTTGAGGCACTCATAAGTTTTTCATTTCTTGTTTTTTCTTCTTGGTGCTGGGGAAAAACTCCACAACCACAGGCATTCCAGGCAAGTCCCCTACCACTGAGCTGCATCCCCACCCCGAGGCTCAGATGTTAAAGTTCAGTTCTTAAGGATTGTTTAAAAAAGGAATGGCTTCAACCATTTAAGCCTCAAAGCTTGGAACTGTAGCCCTGGTTTTCAAAACTTCCTGATAGGTTTTTCGGATCAGGTTCCAGAATTAAAAGATACATATGACCAGTGAACTGCACCCTGAAGGTGGTTAAAATGGTAATTTTCCTATGTGTTTTCCCACAGTAAAAATGAATGAATAAACAAATGGAGGGGAATGGGCAGGCCTCCTCAGGTTGAGGCCTCCTCAACCTGGAAGACCTGTCAGCTTTTCTGCTTCTTCCAGAGGCTATGTTAGCCTCCTACTCTGCTGCTCTGCAGTGCTGTTGGGGGAGAATGGCAGGTTTGTGCCAGCACTGGTCACATCAGTGGGACGGACATGAGCCAGCACTAGGTGTCAGTCTCCACTGCACCACGAGGCCCTGCAGACAAGTACAGTGACTTTTTCATCCCTGAACTTTCAGGGGGAAGAGAAGAATTGGCCGCCTCCACTCCTGCAGTTGAGGGCCAATCAGAAGACCCACCTGGTGCAGAGGTCCAGAAGGATGCAGACGCCTGCCAGCCTGCACCTGACCAAGCCGGCTTCCCCAAGATCCACAGCCGAAGATTCCGGGAGTGAGTGAGCACTTGCCTTCTGGGGCCCAGGAGAGGCGGGGTGCTTAGGTTGGATTTGGCACTGGTTTCCCTCCCCTTACATGTATAGCACCCTAAATCCAGGTATTTAGACCATTCTATACTTTAATCCTCTGGGTTGAAAGTGGTCAGGTACCTAGTTAGTTATATGAGTGTTCAGGGGTGGCCTGTCCCTTGTATCAGTCTGTGCCTACTGGTTTCTTTCCTGCCAGTGATGATGGCTGGGGATTTAGCTCAGTGGCACCACACCTGCCTCACAAACGCAAGGTCCTGAGTTCGATCCCCAGTACTGCAAAAAAAAAAAAAACAAGAGGTGCAGGGGCAGGGGATTTAGCTCAGTGGTTCCCCCGCCTGCAGCGCAAGCGCAAGGACCCAAGTTTGATCCCCGGAACCAAAAAAAAAAAAAAGAGGTGCCCTTAATCCAGGATTAGAGGATGGATGGGTGGTGAGGTGCCAGTGATGTCATTCAGGTCCCTTTCATGATTTCATCTTCCATACACGTTCTTAAGGGCAAGATTTCTTTGACCCTGTTTGCCTACTCTTGCTCCCCTTCCTGCTTCTCTTCCTGGGTAGTCCATGCAGGGCTTTGTATTCAGAACAGGGAGATACATGAGGGAGTGGCCAAGGCAGGGACCTGTGCATACCACAGTGGACAGCAGAGCCCAGAGGTTTTTGTCTTGTTATGTTTCAGAGCCAGGGATGATGCCTAAGTCTTTATGTTTCCTAGAATCATTCAGGAATTCCAGGGTTCTGATGAGTGTTAACTGTCCCTGTGACTTTTATCTGATGCTATTTGTGTCTCTTCTTCCTGGGGTAGATGATCACAGGGCCAGGGGCCAAGTTCTTGGTGTCTGATATTCCTTTCAGTTACTGCAGCCAGATGCTCAGTAAAGAAGTGGATGCCTGTGTCACAGACCTACTCAAGGAGCTGGTCCGCTTCCAAGACCGAATGTACCAAAAGGATCCAGTCAAGGCTAAGACCAAACGCCGGCTTGTGCTGGGGCTGAGGGAAGTTCTCAAACACCTAAAGCTCAAGAAGCTGAAATGCATCATCATTTCTCCCAACTGTGAGAAGATACAGTCAAAAGGTAATACACTGTGTTGTCCTGTGGCACATGGGCCCCTGCAGCACTGCACAGTGTGCTGCCCTCATGGTCAGGTACCCTCTGGGCTAGCTGTGCACCTGGTCCGGGACCCAGCTCACACCCCCATGGGCCTCGGCAGCTTGTTTTCAGCTTCATTTTATACCTGAATGACTGTTTCCCAGGTGCATACCCCACTGGGTGCCTCGCTCTGAAGCAGGCCTCCCTCTGGAACAGGGAAGGAAGGATGTGCCACTGATAGGCAGGTTCCACTCGGGAGCTAGGGAACGTCACTGGCCACTCCTGCCGCAGAGATGACTCACCAGCAGGCAAGCCATCCTGATAGGATTTGTGTTCAGGCTACCTGGGGCTGTTTAGTGTGTAAACAACCCATCTGACCACTCACTACCAGTGTGGTTTATTCTGAGTACTTTGCCATTTTACCCTGGCTGGAAGGTGCTTTTTGTCAGTTGGTGGATGTGACATAAGGTGACAGTGAACCTTCGTGTCTGAGGTTGCTGTTTACCTTGTGTTTAAGTCGTCTTGGCTCTCAGAGGACTTGGCTGTCTGTGTTATATCCTCCTTTGACTATGGCACTGAGCTGAGGTATGGCTCAGTGGTGATCTCTTGCCTAACATATGCTGGGTTCTGGGTTCCACCCCAACACTGCATGACAGAAGTGGTAGTCAGGAACAGAGTGACCTTGCTCACGTACACCCCTGGTTCACCTCATCAGTGCTGAGAAGAAGAGGAGGGAACATCAGTGAACACTTCGGCCCTTCCTTGGCGCCCTGTTCCTTTCTCCTGCTGTGTGAATGTCAGCTCAGCCAGAGCTCCATTTTGAGGGAACAAGTCATGGTCCTGGGGCTGAGCCCTGAGTGGTGATCTTTACAGTTAGCACTTCGTGTCCAAAGCTGGGAGGTTTGCGGGTGGCTGATGCTTCCAGTGGCCCAGCAGCAGCAGGGGACCTCCTCATGTCCAGCTTGTCCTTGTGCTTGCTTAATGCAGGTACAGTGTTACTGCTGGCCCAAACAGGACAGGATTTCAGTGACCTGTCCCCCTGGTTGTGTGTGTGGCCGTGCCCAGAATCCTTTCCAGGTCATAGGAGAGAATAAGCCATTTGTTTTCCTGCTCTTATCATTGTGAGTCTGCGTAGATGAAAGGGTCACAGTTACAGAGGGTTTGTTCAGGGAGAAGGCAGCTGTGGGCTCCTGTCTTTCCCACATACCTACTTCACCAGTTAGCCCTCTAGCTAGTTTAGAAGTGTTTCCTTCCATAGCCTCAAGTATGTGGCTTGCAATTTACTGCTCGATAGTCTTCACTTTAGTCATTTGACAGCTTACCAACAGAAGAAATGGGTTTATGCTCATCCGCTGGGATTCTAGTTCTTTTGTGGTACCCCACACCCCAATATTGGGAATTGAACCTAATGCCTTTGCAGTGAGCAACATAACCCAGCCCCATTTTTTATATTTTACTTTATATTTTTTATATTAAATTTTTACAGTTAATTTTATTGGTACATTTTAGGTATACAATATAATGACATACATCATTGGAAATTGGCACCTTTACATAATCTCTCTTGATTCATAGTTTTTCCCCATTCCCCTCCCCTCCCCTCAACCCCTCCATTCCTCCCTATTTAAAAAGACTTTGTTTCCATTTTTTCATTTTCTCATATTAATTCCATTCCCTTCTTTCCTTTCCCTTACCCCTCCCACTTCCCCTTCCCCTTTGCCCC